>CM076576.1:161061704-161246075 GCA_034641835.2 Pinus albicaulis | reverse complement strand
ACAGAATAAACCATCACACAAAGCATCACACATGAACACCAGGATTTTTAGGTGGAAACCCAAGTCGGGAGAAAACCATCGCTGCAGTTGCTCAGCCTTCAATATTTTATTATAGAGAAAACATCTTACAACATATGTGTTGGCGCAGACTTGACTAGCACGCAGGCACCCACCTGCGCTCGTTTACCAGCCTCTCCTGGAAGGGAGCTCCAACCCCCTGACTCGTTTACCAGCCTCTTCTGGAAGGGAGCTACGACCCCCTGATCTCGTTTACCAGCCTCACCTGGAAGGGAGCTACAACCCCCTGACTGAAGGCTACAACCCTCAGCACCTCTATGGACCACGTTTCATCAATTTTCACACTGGATCCAAAGCTTCCTTTAGGACACAACTTTCAGGCCACGTTTCATCATATTTTCAGACTGGACCCTTTCCATACTTTTAAGCACAGTCAATCATGAAACAGATACATATAACTCACTGACAGATATCAGTAAACTAGCAGAACAGATCATACATTTCTTACCACAGACTTCAGCAAACCCAAGTTTGCATACGCGCTTTCCTTTCACTGATGTCGCGTATATACGCGCTTCCATTCACATAAACCAGTGTATACTTCTGTACATATTACAGATCCAATTTCATTGCGCATACGTGCTTTCTCTTCAGCGAAGCCGCGTATATACGTGCTTCCTCTTCAGCAAACTAGCGTATGGTTCTTCAGACTTTTATGTCATTGCAATTCTTCACAACAGATACATCACTTCAGATTTTACCCTTTACCTCAGACAAATGTTCGCCTCATCACAGATCTAATCATTCCATAAACAGATCTAGCAAATACAAGTACATTTCAGATCTAGATCCCCTTCTTCATCATTGGTGCATCATACATTCAGATCTATAATTCAACTGTAACCCTTTCCATTCAGATATACTTCAGAGAGAAGTATTCATTCAAGCTCAGACATCTTGCACCCACACTCATCCTTTGCACAATGAATTTCTTCTCTTTATATAGGTTTACCCTTTTTCAATACCATGAGCCCCTTTTTCAATACCATGAGCCAAAAAAATACCATGAGCCCAAAACTACATTACTTCCGATGGTATTCCTGGACGGGGTCTTTTAGATGAATCATTACCCAATACAATGGGTCAATACCATGGTGGTTACCCCTGGTTTTGAACTTTATGAGCGCTTTTTCCCATACGCGACTTTTCACGTACTTTACCGCGTGCATACACGACTTCTCCTAGGCAAATCCGCGTATGCCTTGAGACATACTCTTTTCATCATAGATCTAGCACATATTGAATTCCTTTCTTCATTACCTTATGTACTCTCTGTAGATACATCAGATTTTCATCTTTAAACAGGTTCATCAAGACATATTCTATCAAGCACAACTTCATCAAGTAAGTCGCCATCATCTTCATCAGGTGGGTTTCCATTCAAGAACAACTCTCTACATCATATCACATCAGATTTACATCATTTACCAAGTCCATCAAGTCAAGAATAACTTCATCAGGTGGTTTTCCATCAAGGACAACACATGTCAACTGTCTCATGTCTTCATCTTCATTCAGTGGGTTGCCATCAAGGACAACACTCTGCATCATATTGCCAACACAGGGTAAGATGTTCAAATGAGTCGATGGATCTTCTCCGGGGTTTCCATTGAATTTAGGAATGTCGGAGGGTAATTGTAAGGTATGCCGACCACCAAGGATCATAATTGATAGGATCATTGGTTAAACGGGTTAAATCTAGTAATTCCAAGGTTGCAAAAAAAGGCAATGCAATACATTAAGGTTAGGTTGAGCATAGCTAGGGTAAGATGGAATTGCTTGGGAAACAGGTCTTTAAGCACCAGCACATGGAATTTTCTGCTGGTAACCCAGATAGGGGTTGTTTTGCATAGCAAATGCTTGAGAATTCTATTGACCAAAACCTAGATATGATACTTTTCAAAATGAAGTTTGAGGCATTTGTGATTGTGGCTGCCAAGGGATCTTTCCACCACTGTTATAACCCAAATTAGTGTAAGTTGGATTCGGTTGATATATATAACCAAGTTGCATTTGTGACATCCCATAAAATGGTGCACCAGCTTGTGAATAAATGATCCCTGATACAGGTTGTTGTAAATTAACCAAAGGATTTTGAGTCTGTGGACCCAAAATGTGATGATATTGAGTCGAAGAACCTGCTATATAATGTTTATGTACAATATTTTTATTTTATAACAAGGGTATATATGTATTAACAAGTGGTAATGAAGTGGGTGCAACAGGTTGAACCGGTTGATACGAGTGTACAACCGTTTGTGGCTGGATAGGCAGAGTGGGCTGCCATTGACAAAAATTCATGTCAACATTAGTTTGACCAAAATGTGACTGAGTACTTTCGTATTGGGTGACCAAAGGTTTCCCCCCAGCATAAGGAGGATAATAAGACAAAAAATAATTTTCTCCAAATGTTGGGAGTCCAGTTGATATGGTACTTAAAGGAATTGACCCAAAAGGACCAACATGATATTGCCCTGATGATGTATGTAATGAATCAAGTCATTCAGTACTAACTATAGGACTACCAGTTAAAACACCAGATGATGACATTGGTAAAGACCATGGTCTTGAATATGTACCAAAGAAAGTGCCAGATAATGATTTGTAACCTGTTGGGACCGAAGGGCCACCATAAAATATGACTCTGGTGAGGTTGTGAACATCAACGGAGAAGCGAGGGTAGGAGCTGATGTAATTGGAACAGCAGACCCAACCAAAGATGTTGGTTCAGACATGGTTGTATGACCAAATGTATACCCTGCAAAATCTACGAGAGATTGAATGGCAATGGGATCAACAAAAGTAGATGGAAATGATTGAGGAAAAGACTAGTATAAATAAAGGTCTCCCCCAAAATGGGTTGGACTTAAAGGTGTATCATCTTGTGGGATTTATTCAATCGCAATTGAACCAGGAGGAAGAACTTCACCGTCAGGCCCAAAATATATTTCAGACGGTTGACTGTGTGATATAGGAGTTTCAATGGCTACGAAAATTTGTGGGATAACCAAGGTAGGAACAACTTCCAGTTGTTTGAATTCAGGATTCAGACGTTCTAGCAAAGAAGAGACATGATCTGGATCAATTTGTGATTGAACAACGTTGGGTCCAGGAGGTATGGTCTCAGCGATTGAATGGATCATGACCATGGGTAGCTGTGAAGACTTCATTTAGACAACAGTAAACGAACCAGGATGTGTGGAAACAATTTGAGCTAGCTCTGGTTTAAAATATGATGTTTCACCAGAGGTATGAATTGTACTTGGTTCGGCAGATCGTGATGACCTTCGCCTACCAGAAGTAACTTCTTGTGGTAAAGGTGGTTTTAAAGCTAATCTACGCGAATGACGAGGGATAGTATTTTGTTCTTCCATGATTACTGATTTATTTTAACCAAAAAAAAAATAAACAAAAAGAGGGTAATGCTACACAAAAAGGGTTTACCAATAAACTATGAACTACAGAATACCTCCTGGCGAACCAAGAAGTATGGGTAGGTAATATCCCCGAATGTTGTGTTTGGTGTATCACATTCTCAAGGCGGTCGACTCGGTTCACTATGGATGGATAACACCTAAAATTTGTCCTCCCAAATATACTCGAAGGTACGTGGAGGCCCAAGTCTGTATTAGTGTTGTTTGATGTGAAACCGCACAGTGAGAGCACCCCTTTATACTTATCATACTGTAACACCGCCCGATATACCCGAGAGTACATGGATGAGCTATGATATACTTACGTACATAGAGTGAGGTATCACACTCAAAATGTATCGCAGACAAGTTAACAACAGCTGCTATGTTTTACGACACCGAAACACGTCTCTAGCCTAGACCTTATAAATGTTATCGTTATGGTTCCAATGCGTTGTTAAGTAAATTGAGATTTATTTTATGTTGATCTTGCTTAAAAATTTTCCTTTCAGGTTCACCGTGATCATGTATATGAAATTCCTAAAATGCAAGCTAAGAATGATAAACAAACTTTCACTTTCAACTTTTTCAATGAAGAACCTAGCTACTAAGGGAAGAGAGAAAATAGTTCGTGAGCAAACAAATTAATGAACAAAAACAAAATCAATGAATCAAAAACAAAATGTAGATTTCCTAATGTTCCTTTTGAAAAACACACACAATCCTACATGAAAATGCAAGTTTTTATTTTCAGTTTCCTTAATGTTATGAATGCAGAAAAGAAACTAGGTGCACTAGATCAATAATTCAAATGCTTTTTACTTTCGAGAAATGAAGAATACAAACAACAATTTCTCTTTTGAAGAAAAAATGAGGATTTCAACAACAATTTCTCCTATCAACGAAATGAATATTTTACGACAATTTCCTATTTCAAAAGCAAATGATTCTTAATGCGACCATAAAAAATACTTTGAAATCAACTTGTTGATGATAAAGAAAAACTTTTCTAAACAAACATTGAACAAATTTTCAACCAAAGGAGGAAGAAGTATATAGATTCACTGGTCAATTGAGCATCAAACTTTTCATAACACAACAACAAACAAAACTGAAGCAAGTTGCAAAGTCAAATTCAAGGGAATTTGGTCACTTTCAGGAGTCAATGCAGTCTCCAAGGGGACACAGTGCTCTACAACACAGGCTAGGAAGGGAGACAGTGCTCTGCAAAGCACTGTGTCCAGTCTAAGGGTGCGTTGGGCGCAGTAAACAAAGAAAAATGCTACTGTTTAACTCACTGTCTTTGAAAATTAGGCTCTGAAAAAGTTTAATCTTTATGTGTAACAACTACTGGGTGGATAAACAAAGCAAATCAGAGGCTATAACACGTAGAACTAAGAGAAATTCTCCCTAGTGGAGTCGCCAATTTGTTGGGCCATAATTGTAACCTACGGATAAATTATGCTTCCCTAGACAAGTGCTAGTCTAGAATAATAGGTGAGAGACTATACTACTATTTCTCCTAACTCAGAACAGATATACAGAGAGTATTGGAGGCTTACTTGTTCAGTCGCTTCCAAATGGCTCCTTTTGTCGCTTCTATTGCAGCTTCAAATTCAAGCGGTTTGTGAGTTGATTGCTTCCTGCAAGAAAGAACACTAAAATAGCATAAGATGCAATAATATAGATATCTATTCAAGCTAGTTAGCTAAATCAGTAAAGCATAAACTACATTCATCAACCAAGATCTTACAATATAGAAAATCAAATCCAATACAGATGCATGTAGGGAAAAATAAGAAGTACTCTTTATTGATGATAGAAGGAGAGGTTACAACCTAATGACTGATTTGAAGTGACCTTCCAGCAAAGTTCCCAAGCCTCATCACAGTATAAATCTCTCCAGCAGCAACTTCACAAATCTAGCTCTCAATTGAAAATCCTCCAGCATTTCTCTACTCAAATTCTTCCTTCTCAAACACTTAGATCTGTGTTCAATTTATAGATGAAGTGTAGGTTGTTTTTCAATCAATAAATTTCCAAAAATAGGCAAGACATACTTCCAATCATGTAGATGTCAAATGGACAATTGGATCTTAAGCTTGACACATGTGAACTCTTCTAGAAGGCACTGGCCAAGTGGAGATTTCGGAACAATGAGAATTTCACTCCCAATGTGACCAACACACCTGTGAATGTCGGGAAGTGCTTTGCAGAGCAGCCCTGCATGGGGCTACCTGCATATGCAACGCACTTAGGCCCCTTAGAGCCTACATTGGTGAGCTCTTATATTCTATATAATGAGCTTCAAACCATGGAAACTTTTGCTTGATGAAAGTCTTGCTTGATTTGTCTTGTTTCTTGTCTTAGGGGCATGTAGCAACTGAATGATAGACCCTTGATCATTGGTCTTGGAGATGATGCCCAGTTAACCAGGTCATTGGGAATGTTGCCCAAATTAACCTATAACAACTACTTAAAAAAAAAGAGAGAAAAAATTTGAAGATATTAAAACATCCAAACATCCATAATGGAATTGAAGTTAGTAGAAACTAGCTCCCTCTTATCTATCATCTCTAAAGAATAATTATATCCCTAATTACTTAATTTTAATATAATATATTAATATAATATTATATTACATTAATACATCAATACTAACCTACTAATTTATGAGTATATTAAATTAATACATTACTATTAACACCATAATGGTATATAATTTTAATATTTCACATTCATATTAATATATTAATACTTAATTGAATAATACATTCTTCTATTAGATATACATCATTTAAATTATAATATATATTAATAATTTATTATACTATACACAATACATTAATATTATATACTAACTTATTAATATATTAATATTAATTATTAATCTTATTTATCTGATTTTTAGGTATTTTAAGGTTTTTGTTTTTACCTTTTTATTGCTAAAAATTTTTATATTCATTCTCCTCATGTTTTCTTACATTCATACATCTTCTTTTTTCTTCTTTCTCTTAACCATTCTGTCTTGATAATAATTCTTGTTTTGAACTAGAAACATCCACTAAAAATCATTACTATGGATCAAATTCAAAATTTAAAATTTACAAATGATAAAATTATAATTATTTAGCACCATTTTAATTTCAAAATACATAATCAAGTATCAAAATGTTTAAATAAAAATTAATAATATTTTATTAAAAAAAAAACTATTTTTTAATTTTAATTATATATATAGAAAATGGTTTACAAATTAAACTGTGATTATAAAATAAATTGTTTAAAAGAATTTTTGTTGTTAGAAGAAAATATTTTTATTTTTTTATAAAATATTTGATATATATTTCGAAAACACGAAATTGGTAATAAATTTGAAAACATTATCTATCTAACAATATAATAAGAATAAGAATAAGAATAAATAAAAATAAAAAATAAAAGACGCTAACATTGTGATTTAAAAAAAAATGTTAACGTTGTGAAGATTCTAATGAAAAAAACATTTTCATAATATAATATATTTAGAGATAAAGTGTATCAAAATGTTTAAAAGAGAAAAGATGTTAGCATTGTGAAGATTCTAATAATCCTTGGGAAGCCTCTAATAATCTATTTCTATAGCAAGGTCTAGCACATTTAGAATTTTTCCATTGTCAAGTTCATTGGGGAATTCAGTATAGGAGTAGATAACCTCTTCTTCAAGATAACCCACAATCATGTGTGCAACTTTGGGGGAAAGGATGTACATGAGGAAATATGCATTGAAGAAGACTACTTGCACTACAAAGATGAAGGCCCTCTCAAACCAATTGGGCTTTGTCACTTCCATGAATGCCATAAGGTCATAATCTCATTCTCAGGTTCTTCTAGAAGAGCCTTTATCCATCTAGCAATATGCTGAAATTTCCTGAGGGAATTACAATGGAGGAGAATTCCCCCCACCATTCCTGGGACAACAACCATAGTCTCCAGCATCATCATTTGGATATCATATTGCTTCTGCATTCATATACAACAACATTTCTTAAGAAATATTCAAAATCACTCATCTAATATTCAAAATAACTAATCTAAAATCATTTCAAGAAAACGAATGCCCAAACCCTGATTCTTTACAGTATTTGTTTACCCTAAAGAACAAATCCACTGGAATTATCAACGCCTTCACAGTCCAATAAGAAAAATTCTCAGTGAATTTATTTGGAAAGTGATGCTTTCCCAAGGTTGTAAATTAAAAACCCTTCATGAATTTCAACAAGCATGGAAAAATACATAAATATCCTCAACCTTCTATTGAAATTGCCACTTATTTATACTAATTCCAAATTTCCCAAAATTTCCAACAAAATAAAGAAATTTTTTTGACTCACTCTAAATGAATTCCATGGCCATGGTAATCCATCTTGGCGAAAGACGTGGGCAGGATAAACCCCCCAATAATTGGAATGGACTAAATCCTTCCCCTTCCATTTGTCCATATCGAGCTCACTGGTTGCAGTCTCAGCTTCTTTCTCATTAATTTTTTTCTTCTCGATGCTTGCAACAACTACATCAACACTCTCAAATTCATGATCAATCCTATGAGTCTTTCAAGAAATAGGGCTCACCGATCTCGTTGGCACAAAGGATGATGAATTCCAATATGAGCCTTGATTTTTTTATTCTCCCCTGTTCATGACAGTAAATTCATAAAAACTCGGGATGAAACATAATACCAGCCACGCAGGCTCCTAGGGAGTTGTTGTTATAAAACCTTGCTGGGGCAGCTCCATGAATATAAAACAATATTCTTTCCACCCATCTAGGAGAAAGGCCTTGGTGCCCCCTTACAATTAGATTTCTTACAACCGATGACGAAAGCCTAAGAAAATCCCATAAATCCCATCTCCAGCAACAATCAATTATTTTTCCACACTCTTTCTCACTTTGAGTGATACAAAGGGGAAGTATCCCTCTGCCAATAATCTTCTCAAACCCCTCTCAATCTCTGTGATACATGTGGTCGAATCTTTTACATGCCATATTTCACATTTCTACAAAATATGCTAATGGATATGAATGCCAAGTGTGTGGCCTATTCTAAGGGTCTGCAATTGTACAATCTCTTTATCATGCGGAATAATAGATCTAGTCAATATGACATTGTTTTTCTTGTTGTGGACCTTAATTATGGAGACTCTTCTCTCATTTTTCTGTTTTGGAAGAGAAGATTTCTTCCCAAAGTAAAACCATAGGGTACATTCCATTCAACCACAAGAAAAATCTAGAATTTGACAACTATTATGAATGGTGAAGGTCGACATCTAAGTCTTTCCCAAATCAATATTAAGAAAGTTCTCTTGTGCTACCTTTCAAAATGACACTTGATCATATACAAAATCATGGAATTGACTTCAAAATTCATATTAAAAGTATGCCAAGAAATGCTTGTAAAATTTCAAATATTTATGTTGTTTTAAACCATTATCTTTCAAAATTTCATGTCTTAGATGTTGAAAATGAGAGAAAGACTTTGGTAGGAAACCAACTCACGAATAATTTCTAGCAAAACGACAACTCCTAAGACATTATTTAGAACATATGTACTTATGAAGTGCATAAATCCCTGATGCGTTGTCAATGTTTGGCTAGGGTTATTTTTGGAGAAAATGACTCCTTATTCTTAGAATCGTGATCTTCAATACGAGTAAATGCCAGAGAAAAGAGATCATCATTTCCTATTAAAAAAATAGTCAATTTCTTTTTTCATTTTGTTATGCTTCTCATGACCATTTCTAGAAGTGTCTCAATATAGTTTTTTTATCAATTTTGTATCCACTTTAGGAGAAAAAGGACTATCTCTGGCTCAAGAGAAGATAACAATCCAAGAAAAACAACATCTGGTGGAATTAGATGTGGAATATTCACCGATCCAAGCAGAATTATGATGAACAACTTAAGATCATCTTTCCCTTTTTAACACACTAGCACAAGGAGGTAGTTTCATGTAAGCACTTGACATGGCCACTAATTCACATTGAGCCCGTGACTGAAAATATGCAACTATGTGATTTACTGGAACTGAATAGGAAGAATGCATTGATATTTGGTGCAATGCCAATTGCCCTGATCCATTATTTGAGGTGTGACTGACAAAATCTTGAATAAACACCCGCATGTTTTCTTCTGATATCGGTGATAAATCTTGAGATCCATCTATGCCTATTGAAAATATACCTTGGATGAGGTTGATAACATAGACGAAATTTTAACCAATAATCTTATCTAACCAAAAACTTCCAAGACTTGATTAACCTCAAATAAGACCCTCTGTTCAATATATTGGTTATGATTAACTCTGATTTTTGTGTGTATAAAATGTTTTCATATTTAGATAAAAATTAGCTACATTCAAATACTTTCTATGAAGATTTTTTGTAGAATATTCCTTTGAATTAATCTGAATTATCTCTCCACCCAAAAAAAAATGCCCCCTCCTTTAATATTTTTCAATAGAGACAAATGCTTCATTCACCACGTGTACAAACATATTCATGTTCCCTTAAATAATGAAAACTCATCCCACAACATCGAATTTGAGCCCAAATTCCCAAAACTGTGAGTGGAATAGCATAGGGGGTGCTAGTACCAACAACATCCCTACACAAATCCCACAACAGATGTCTAATTGTGATGCTCAACTTCCATCCTATTCCATGGGCCCTAATTCTAACCAATGATAGATTTAAGCAATTGAAGATGGAGCCTCCTTCACCATTATATATGTAACAGTCTTTTATTAACATACAGATTGCTGGTTTTTTCTTTCTGAAAATGAAATGTAAAAATAATATACTATTGTCAATTGAAATGGATTTTTTTAAGCTTTTCATTATGGAAGGGAGACAAGAATATATGCCCTTCTAATTGAAATTAAGACCTGCCCTTCAAATTTGATCATTGGGCAGATGATGATAGTGGATCCACCAGCTAATCCTCCAAGGCGAGATTCACCATTCTCATGGATAGGTGGTGGATTTTCTGTAAGGCATTAACAAGCAGGCTCACATCTGGCTAGATCTAGCTAGTTCATAGATCATTAAATTCGCTTGAGTCTTGTAGTAGAAGGGATGATTCAGTCATGGAAAATATCATTAGGCGTCTGCAATACCAGGGCTCAAGTATTGAATGCACATAGGATTTTGTTGGAGGGAGAGGTGTTGGAGTGAGCGTCTATAAATGCAGAGTTCTAGTGATGAATTTTTCGTCGAGTTGCAATTACATTAGGGTTTTTTGCATACATATGGAGCACAAAAATAGACAAGAGAAAACTAACGAGTTGAAGGCACAATTGGCCTCAAGCATGTTCTTTTTATCGGTTCTCATATCCATTCAAGGATAAAAGGTAGCTATGGAGGATAGAGCCCATTTTTCTCTAGTGAATAAGCAATATGAATTGTTATAAGCCGACATTGATCGATTATAGGTGACGGTGGATAGTTTAACAATTAAAATGGACAATATTGAATTGACTATTAATTCAGCAACCTTGAGAATTCTCAAAGAAGTGTTCAGGCTAACAATTGGTTAGTTAGATGGAGTGGGAATAAGACAAGAGAATGGGGAAATTATGGAGCAACCCATGGATGATACCCATCCTCAACAAGTGAAATCTGATTAGGTAGCACATGCTAGAAGCACTGAAGTTGGGGGAAATCACAATGGTTAATTTTTAGATGTATTTTAAATGTTTTGCAGGTATATAGTGTATTCAGGAGACTTTTGGACACTCTATAAGATAAGTTCAGTCAAAGTCTTAATTAGGAGATAGCAAGGTAGGAAAGGTGTTTAGTTCTGCAATTTTGGAACACTAAAGTTGAATATCTTTCTTTGAATGTAAAGGTGTTAGTGTGCAAACCATTTGAATTAATATAAAATATCATTTTCTTTTAATATATATATATATATATAGAGAGAGAGAGAGAGAGAGAGAGAGAGAGAGAATGCAAAATATTAATGATAAAGTTAGATGGAATGGGGAAATTATGGAGCAACATGTTTGGTCTCAATCTAGTCTCCTAAATTGAGTTCATTTAATTGTCAACCAGGGTTGGTAAACTGCTGAAGTGAACTGCACCATATGTGCCTAGGTGTTTTGTCTCTTAATGCGTTGTGTTTAGTGTTTTATGATGTTTTTGGTCTTTTGTGATGATTTATGATGATATTTTGGTTTTTTTGGTATTTTTATGTTCACCAAGGAAAAATGACTAGAAAGCTAGTGAAGAAAGAAGCTAATGATTAAGACGAGTGAAACTCTGATTGGTTGATGACAAGTGGTAAATGCAAAGGCAACTACTTGAAACAAAATCAAATCCAAACTATGACTAAGCAGAAACAAAGCTTGATAATGACTTTTAAGCAAATGATTCAAAACATAAACTCAACTTGTCAAATTCTTTCATCAAAAGTATTTTGAGAGAAGACTTGAGACATGGTCGGCTAAGCATGCAAATTCTCCTAACTACATGAGTTAAACAACTAACTTATAATGATGCAACATTTTATCCATGATTAGAGATTTGTTGAAGCATATTTGGAGTGAAAACATTGATACCATCTAATAAGATCTCTACTTTTAAGACTAGTTCCTAACTCTATTATGCAACTTAGTTTTGATAACACTACACTGCACTCAAAGGTTATAGATTTTTAAAGTAGTCTTTTGAGGAAATGTTTGTTTGTGAGATGATAAGGAAGTTGCGAAGTACTTCGAAACCTTAAAATGATATTTTCTTGTTCATATGGTTATGAATCAATTATAGATTTTAGAACAAGAAAGAGGTTTGTAAATAATGTGAAGGTTGTTTTTGTTAAGTTTAACAAGCGAAGTAATCTAATATGCGATGAATGACAACTGAAGATGTGGAGTGCAAAATCGCGATGAGTTAAGCTAAAGCCCGAACTTAAGATTTCACTAATCTAAAATGATGTCTTGAACTACCAAGTCATTATCAAACTTAAAAACAAATTAAGCTGAGCATGAATTAAGTGCAATTAAACTCGGAGTATCCTAACTAGGCTATCATGCATTATTCTATGGAGATTATACGGTTGTTTGTCCATCATGATTGGTATTTTGGAAGAGTTTCTTAGAAACAATCCCTAACGCTGGTAAGAATTCGGGTGCAAATGCAAACATAAAGGGGCGAAAAGCAATTAAAAACTAAGATATCATAGCTATCTCTACCCATCATTATGATATTTTGGAAAAGCGTTTTAAGAGCAAAAACGACTATGGTACTTAGTGCAAACACACAAGCTTGAAACGTTTAAGGTCACAATCATGCTTAAGACATTATAAGGATTTTTTTGGAAGAGTTTCTTCTTTTGGAAGAGTACTTAGCATAAGTATAACTATGATGGTGAACAAAAGAGATTGCAATTAAATCCTACAATGCTATAGCCGATTTCCCATTCATGATCATAATCTTTTTGGAAGAGCTTCTTCTTTTTGGAAGAGTTTTTTTAGAATGAGTATAACTATAGTAGCTAATGAAAACAACTACTGAATTCAACTTCAAAAACGTAAAGGCGACTAGGATACTTATCTAAATGTACGCAAATAAAACCGTGCGGGAGAGGCGAAAGGGGACCCTCTACCACCGGACGGAATCTAACTCCAAATCAAATCAACGCTTTCAAAAAAAATACTATCTTCTTCATTAAGGAGAAATAACTTGAACGAGCAATGCGCGTCTTTCGAGATATGCGCACGAGGAATCTAAGCAAAATCTGAGAACAAAATCTAGCCATAGCTCTCGGTTTCCCCAAGTGTTTTTATAACAAATTTACATAACAAGACTTGCAACAATTCCGGGGATCATTGTCTTTCCTTACTCTGAAATAACATTAGGAATCTTGGAGTGAGTGCAACGAAGTAAAAAGGAAAAGGACATCTGGACTAAGACTGAGTCCTATTAGAAGTCTACCTTCTTAAATGTGTTCCCAACGTACAAAACCATATCCCGAGAATGCCAGTTTCTTCCTTCATGGTGAGCAACGAACAATGTAGACATGGCCGTGGAATATACCCATATGCGGTTTTCTTGAGGAGGTCGCTTTCGGAACATACCCAAACGTGAAGGCAATTTTGAGAATTGCCGGTTAGCTACGGAATGTCTTCATTACGCGGCTAGTTAGGTCGAAAATGCATTACTGATGACAAAAATCACAAAACTTAGCAATTCGGTCATGTTAATAATTCTAAAAGTAATTTTAACTAAATTCATTGATCAATTGGGTCTAGGATAACAATGGACAAAGGAAAATGAGAGTAAAGTAAGATGAAAGAAAGCACAATCTTGAGGGCTCAACATACCCCCAGCTATTGACTTCTTGCATGTCCTCATGCAACTTATCTATAAACTCGAGAAGCTTAACGAGACATCTAATCCTCTCCTTCTCCTTTGCACGGAAGCTTCTAGAGATCTTAACCGTTTACGATGACAAGTTTTGAACCTTAAGTTGATAAAGTGCCCTGATTAGCTTCTTGTTCCTCTTTTTCAACTTTTCATTAGCCTTTTCCACTTTGTCTATATGTAGGGATAAGGTTGAGTTCATATCAGTTTTGAGTTTGACTTGTTCCTTCAGAATGTCATTCTCATTTTTGATGTGTCTATTAAGTATTTCCAACTCATACCTATCCCTTCTTAACACATCTATTTTGGACAGTGGAGGACTAGGGGTTCTCTCTCTACTCTCTAAAGCTTTCCTTTCCAAAAGTTCAACATAATCATAGACTTTCTTCTTCTGAGACATAGAGTCAATTTCAAGAGGTTCCTTCATTAAAATCCTCTTCAACATCTTCTTCGATAGATGTTTCCTCATCTTCTATATTTATCACCCTTTGTTTGTTTGATTTGAGTTTTCCTTAGTTTCCCCTTTGGTACTATGGCTTCTTGCTTGGCTAGGAAGATCCCTCTCCTTTCTACTGTGGCTGAGTTTCATGATTACCTTCTCTTTCTTAAGTTGTCTCTTGATTTGAGTCAACTTCTCTAAGATGATTTCCTCACTACACTTTCTAGAATTTGTTTTGTCGATTTCAATTTTTGAAGCTTTCCATTTTTACGCTTCTCCTTGTAAATTTTACGTTGTTCGGAGTGAGGGCTCTTTTGGCTCTTCAAAATATGTAGTTTCTTATCAAGAAATTGTCCCAAGTATCATTTGTTTTGGTTAAATGGTGTTCAATCTCAAAATTTTAACCAAGCCATGATGATATAGAGTTGTCTCTAAAAATTGAACCCTTCTTTGAACACAGAAGCCATCTTTTCAAACTTTGAAGCAAGAAATAGAGGTAGGTTTAAGTCTTCCCCCGAAAAATGCATTATCATTCATAATGTTAGTAAACTTATAAAATGTGCCATATCTACCCTCACATGTGTAATAAATTTTTGCGAGAATAAGCGGTATCGTTTCTCCATTTATGTCTAAGAAAGCGAGAACTTGGAATTCCTTTCTTAAACACAATGATATCTCATACCTAGTGATTTTAGAATTTGCTTCCAGGGATTCATATGGAATTCTCACGTTTTTGAACCATCTCTCTCCATTTTCTAAGCAATCTGCGCACGGCACGATGAAAAATTGGTGTGCAGTCGAATTTAACATCCCCACTTCAACCTCGGCTCCTTGAAATGATCTTGCAAATGTTTTAGTGACTTCTTTGTGGAAGCCATTAAACTTCTCAAGAAATTGTAGCCATCCTATGTCATGTTGCAACATTTCTTTACATTGAGGTAGCCTTCTAGGTATTTTATACCCTTTGGTTCAGTTCTACTAATGAAACCGCATAATTGCTTCTTCAATGTTCGTTGATTAATGCTCTCTTTCTACCCACGAAACAATAACTTTCACCTTCGAATGTGATATGCCTCGGGTTCTTAATGACAATGGCTTTAAACTTCGGAATGATATACCTCTGACGTTATGGTGACAATGGCTTCAAACTTGAGGAGATGATATACCTGCTGTTATAGTGACAATGGCTTCAAACTTCGGATTGATATGCCTCGCAGTTGTGATGACAATAGGCTTCAAACTCCTGCAACGATATATCTCTGTCTCTTGGTGATAATGGTTTCAAATTCCACCTCTGCTATACCTCTGTCTCCTGGTAACAAATGGCTTCAAATTCTTCTTTGCCTATACCTTTGTCTCTACGGTGACAAATGACTTCAAATTCCACACCTTTATACCTCTGCGTTTTCGGTGAAGTAATGTAATCTACATGTTCACGGTGATAGGGCTTTGAGAAGCTCATTCAAAAGCTAGAAGTATACCCTTTGCTACTGCTCACGGTGATAGGAATATCTCTATTTTGCGGAATGAAGTCTTGGCTACGAGAATGGAGTGATGGAAGTAGTTACTGAAATGAGTAAATGGAGTGAGGTGGAGGAAACGAATTAATGATTGAAAAGACGGCGAAGATTTTTACAATGGAAAAGAAAATCATCATTGAATGAGTTGGTTAGGGTGGCGATGAGAATTCAAACACTTCAGACCATTTTCATAAACTTAAATGATGTCGGGTATAGAATTTGAAATGAGAGATTTTAATCAAAGTTTGTGGAGGGTATTTTGGTCATGATCAATAAAAATAATTAAAACACTAACTTTTTCAGAATAATTCATAACTAAAAATATGCTAAACTTTTATGAAATGCCATTATAATCTAAACTTGTTACCTCTTGCTTTTCATTTGATTTTTGTAGTCTTTGTCTTTGCTTTGTTCACCTTTGGAAGAGTCTTCACTAATTCTTCTTGATTCTTCTTATTCAAGGAGTATCAACTTTGGATCATTTTTTTGCAGATTCTAATGTACTGCATAACTAATGCCCTTAGTTGTATGCATTTGACGGAATATTTGTCATTTAATCTCTGAAAGTACAGTCGAGTACGAGAATGTCTTTGTTAAGAGCTATGGGAGGAATGTACACTGTGAGAGCATTTTAATCATGGAATGGAGTGTTTTGGAATGTAAGTGAAAATGTTATATGGTATGAATGAAGATGGATGATGAGACATGATATGTATGAAGTGGATGATGAAATGGAGATGGATTCGAGTTTATGAAATGGAGTGAAATAACATAAGAATTGCCACTGTGCAATCCATGACATGTATTATTCATTTGCGATAAGACATCGAGACTTTAAATTTTGACATAGAGAAATGAGATTGAATGGAGTATGGGAATGGGATGAATGAAATATGGAATGAAGTAAGAGTACTGAGATGAATGAATGAAATGGAATATGGATGGATAAGTGAATGAAGTGAAATGAAATGAGATGGATCATAATACTTATGGATGTCTGAACTTATGATTTTTGTAACGGTAGCAGCAAAAACAAGATGGAAAAGTTAGAGTGTCGGGAGAGACTCACAGTTTTTCACCCCTATCTTTTATGTATAAAGCATGCCAATCGGTGATTGGTTTTCATATTTATACTTTTATTTATTTATTTATTTTTATTTTTAATAAATAAATGCTAGAAAAATTCAATCGAGTTGATGAAGAAGAAAGATTCTTGCTTCATTAACTTACATCACTCCTTTCTTGGAACACTGGACAAATTCTTCTCTTGAGAGTGGTTTGTGATACAACTTCAATCTATGACCATTCACAGAAAAAAGTGACCTCTTCTTCATCTATAATTGCGATTTTCCTTACTTCATTATCAAAAATTTCAACAACTTCATATGGCCCAAGCCAATGTGTCACAGAAATTTACCTTGAAAATCCTTGAGATTTTGAATCAAACAAGAGAGCCAGTCACCTTCTTTGAATTTCTTCTCTTTGATGTGCACTTGTCCTTGCCATCTAGCCACTTCTTTGTTGGACTCAGACTTGCTTTGACGAGCTGCATCTTGTTTGATCTCATCAATTCATTAATTTGCTCCAATCTATGCTTTTGTGCCTCCATCAAATCAATTCCTAGCTTTGAATTTCCATTTTGAAGGTTTGAATTTGGAACTATATGGAAAACAAAACTTTCTTTCTATAAAAGCTCTATAAGGAGTATGGCTTTGTTGTGTTTCTCCATGTAGTTATGGGACACACAAGGCTTCGGGGAAGCCTATCCACCCATATTTTCTATGTAAATGGGCCAGGTCTTTGTTAGGATTCCTTCGATAACTTTATTGGTAGACTCCCACTTGACCATTTCCTTGTGGATGATAGGGAGTAGATTTTCTATGCACGATTTTGTACACTCTCCATCATTTGCTCCACTAGCCTTGATGTAAATTGAGCTCCTTGATCGTAACAATTTCCCTTGGGACACCAAAACGAGTAAAAATATCCACTCAAAAGAAAAAAGTAACTTCTGAGATGATTCATTAGCAACAATTAATGTGGCTTGGCTTCTACCCATTTAGTAACATAATCGAGTGCAAACTAATATATACCTTTTAATATCTTGATGGAGGACTAATAGGTCCTACAAAATCCAAAGCCCATTTTTCAAAAGGTTCAATATGTACATGAGGAGTTGTAATGGCATTTCACTGAAGGAGAAGTATTTTCCCTATCTTTGGCACTCGTCACACCTTTTGACATACTCTTACTAGCATCTTTAAACAAGGATGGCCAACTAATATCCTAAATTAAGGATCTTATAGGTTGTCCTCTTATCGGCAAGTGTCCACCACAAGGTTCATCATGACATGCTTTGAGAATCTCGGGGGATCTCATCTTCACGAACACACCTTCTAATGATTAATCTGGGACATGTCTTATGTAACTCATTAGCAACCCATGAATATTTTGCACTATCATGAATGATTTTCTTTTATCCCTTGCATTCATTATTGAGAAATTTTCCTGAAACTAAATAATTAGCAATATAAAATAAAGCATGCTGGTTGAGTAGAGATTACAAAGATATTCTATGTGGAAATTGATCTTCAAGCTGGAGTGTCATCTTTGATATTTTGGAGTCTAGATAGGAAATCGACTACGTGTGTTTTTGTTTTCCGGAGCCTATCTAGAATGGTAATGTTGAATTCTTGTAATAGCAATAACCATATTATAACTACTGCCATTAGTAATTGATTTGTTCATTAAGTATCTAATTGTGGAATGATCGATGTGATACAAAGTTTCATGCTGATTATATAGTGTCTAGATTTTTTTATGGCATGAATATGAAGCTAAAAACTCTTTTTCGGTTATAGTATAGTTTAACTCTCTGTGGGAGTCAAATTTTTCTATGGTGTAATAGATGGCATATGAATCAAATCTTTTTGTCCCAATCTGCATCCTACATTTGTGTATCGGAAGCATCTGTCGATGATATGAAAAGGTAACTTCCAGAGTTCAGGTCCCCTTAATATAGGTCTTAGAGAAATTTGTGGGTTTCTGGGGGTTTCAAAAGCTAACGGCAATCGAGAAGTCCATTTGAATTCACAATCTTTGGTAAGTAATTTGAAGAGTGGAGATGCTATTTTGGTGAAGTTTTCTATAAATCTCCGAGATAATATCATAGTAAATCCTAGAAAACTTCTAACATCTCTTTGACTTAACTTGGAATAGATAAGTTAGAGATGACTTCAACTTTTGACTCATCAACTCTAATCCCATCCCCTAGAAAATGTGATCACCCCTAAAACAATACCTTGAGTAAAACATCATAAAACATTTTTCATGACTAAGTGTAAAGATTTGCTTCATGACATCTCTTTAAAACTTTTTTCCAAGTTTTCTACAAAAGCTTCTTCAAAGAAAATGAGTTTCCATAAACTATGAAATCATCCATGTACACACTCTACACAACCATGTATTAGATGCTGAAAAAATTCCTAATGCTGCCCTTTGGAATGTTGCGGGTGCATTGCATAATCAAATGGCATTACTCGGGTAAGCTATAAGTACCCCGAGGGACAGGTAAATGTGGTTTTTGTCTTTATCTTCAAGTGCTACTTGGATTTGGTTGTAACCACTAAACCCACTCTAAGAATGAGAAGTACTTTTTTTCCGACTAATGTATCTAACACTTGATGCTATGAAAGGTAAGGGAAAATGGTCTTTAAGAGTAGCTTTGATTAGTTCTAGAATGATCAACACATACCCTCATTTTCCATTTTCTTTGCTTTAGTACCAAAGGAGAAACCCATGACTATACGAAATAGGATAGATGAAATTGACATTTCTAACAATTTTTGCAATTCTTCTTTAACAATTTCCCTAAGATTTGGATTCATCGAGTCTTTGAGGGTTTTTCACGATTGGTTTGCAATTTTCCTCTATATAGATGTGATGAGTGCAAGTATTGGAGCTTATCCACTTTCATGTCGGTGTACTCCATGCATATGCGAGAAGAATGTCTACATAATACTTTGACTAACTCTTCTTGTTGAGATTTGTCTAAGTTCTTGTTTATGTTCAAAGTTTTTGCACTGGAGAAATCTCACTTGTAGGGCGCCAAATTTGTCCATAGAATGAAGAGACATCTGCCTTGATGACAAAAACTCAATATTGGATCCCTCTTGAAATGATTCATGTTTATGTTACGAGAGGATTCAAGAATTTTCTAAATCGTTGAAATTTGATTATCTTCACTAATTTACCGAAATTGTGAAGAGAGGTTGTAAATCTTCCTCATCACTCTATCCATTGAGTGTCATCTAATCCTGTAATTTTCCTAGGTGAGAGGATATAAAGTGAATTTCTTAGTTGAACTACCATCAGGAGATATACATATCACCGGATCTACAACTAATAAGCATCAAATTTGTAGCCAACCAAAGGTCTTCCTAATATAACGGGATGGCCTCTAGATTATTCTTAGGAGTTAGGATCACTGAAATCCCACGAGGGTACTCCCAAGAATCTAGGGACAACTTGGAATATCTTCTATTACCCCATCTTGGTTTGATCACGGAATACTGTGCTAATTGTAAGAAGTGTGGGTGTAAAGAAGATTAGGAAGTTTCGGTTTATCCATGATTTGTCTACTCATGATATTGATTGTTGCTCCGTAAATCTAATGAGTGTGTTTTTGAATTTCAATTCCATTGATGTGAATTTTGACTTAACTAGATTTCACGGGTCAAGATACTTTGGAATAGAAATCTTTCCCATCATAATGTCATAGCTATTTGTCTGCCAGATTGAATTTTCTTTGTTTCTCTTATTCTTTTTCTTGCTTTTCTTCATACTCAACTCCTTTATTGTTTTGGCTAAAATTAGAATTTCCTTGATGGCTTGCAATAATGGAATTTACAATGCAAACAGTTCTCGACTCATCCGGGAAATCATAGTTAGGCACCATGATTTGTTTTTCTACACCCTTTATCAATTTGTACAGATACTTTTCCGGGGAAAGGGAGGTATAGAAGTAGATGTAGATGGTTGCTCTAATACAAGAGTTGAATTTATTGGATCTTTTGCTTTAATTTTTCAATGTTTGGGTCTTGAAAGGATGTGTCTTCCTCAAGACTTTTTATTCACCCAGATGAAAGTCTTCCTCGGAGTTATCTTGTTCTTGTATAATCACGAGGAAGGTTTCCTCTTTTCAAGTATTCTTCAGGACCTAGAAGTTGAACATCACTAAGGTGCTAGAGGAGTACTAAATAAGTTGGAAGCTGTTGGCCTTCTATCATCGTATGTGTTACTGAGGATTTTTATTATTGGGGTTGTGGTATGGGTTGAACGGAGCGATTGATTTGATTTTTTAGGAAATGGTAATGGGAGTGGTTGATTTTGATGTGGTTGGTTCGATGATGTTGTTGAGGACTTTGTTGAAAATTTTGTTGAATATTTTGAGGAAAATTTTGTTGAGGATTTTTGAGGATAAAAATGTGGGTATGAGTGGATAGATTGGTGGATACGTGATAGTATGGAGAGTATCTTCCATAGGAACTTTTGTGTTCCTTGTGCCCAAGATATGAGATTGATTTTGAAATTGGGGCTAAAGGTTTAGGTTTGCCAAGAATTCCAAGGTGGAGGTTGATTATACATTTGATCATGGAATCCTTGTGTTTGAGGTCCATGGCAGGGTCTTCTAGACTACAAAATTGAGGAGACTACTGTGGAATGACTGTGGAGTTTCCTCTGAAAAGACTGACTTTGAGACCCGGGGAAGAGAAGGACAATTCTTGGTTTTCATGTTTTTTGAGAACAAATAACACTGGGTTTCTACAACACACATCAAAGGACACTCTCTCGAAAGAGCATGTTTCTTTCTACATTTGGGACAAAAGATTGCGAGGCATCGGATTCGGCCTTTTGCTTGTTTTGTATCTTGAGGGTGTCTATTTGTTCACCTAAGACTCCCTAAGATGTGAATTTAAAATCATCAAGCACATGTGTCTGATGCGATCTACTTGCGTGCTCCCGAGAAGACGACTTGCCCTTGCGAGAACGGGATCTCTTGGACCTTTGTGCAGTTTTAGATTTCCCTCTTGAAAGGTTGATACATAACTCGAATATTTCGAGACGCAATGTGAGTTGTGATATATCCCCTTTTCCCATCATGTTGAGGATATCTAACCATTCATCCTAATTGTTTTCAACAAAAGAGCTTTTAAGGTGTCTTGATCTAGGTTTTCCATTTTTGCTCTTTTGATGTTGTAATTAAATCTCTCAACAAATCTTCCAAATTTTCATCTTCTTTTTGTAAATCTTGAACACTTCTTCCTTATGATTCGCTTGGCATCACAATAATCCAAATACCTCTCTGAAATGCTTGTTTCATGTCTTCCCATGTTCTAAGTAGAGCTATTTCGATTAGACTCATAAACCACTTCAATCTTTGCTCCTTTCAAGGTTGAAGGGAATAATTTCGAGTTTTGAGCATCTTGTACAGTAGTCATAAGTTCTACACGGCACTTCAAATTCAAATAGAAAGGTTTCGGGATCTTCGGTTTAAGTCCATAGAAGTTTGGAAGGACGAGAGGGTGAAATGTTTTTCATGGTTGTATTGGTTTCTTCATGTCAATTATAAGGAACCAAAAGAAAGCTTCCTATTCTACCTCTTCCTCCATACGCACCTCTACCTCCCTTCTCCTCTACCTCTACCTCTACCTCCAAATAGTGTGTATTTCTCCATTAAAGACTCCTCCTCCTCCTCCTTATGCCATGATTGACTCTCTGGCTGGAAGTGGAAAGATTTGTGTCCCTAACGGGAGTTTTTAGATCTTCTTCTATGGCGGAGTTCGGTGGATGAAGTGGAAAGGTTTCTCTAATGGAATAGTTGACCTTAGATCTTCTAGAAGTCCGAGATCAGATAAAGGATGGAATGTGGGTCACAAGGTTGAAGGTGTACTAGCTCTGGATCTAGATGAAACAAGTGTGGTGTTCTAGAAAATCAAACTTAGCTTCTGCTTGCTTATAAATATTCCCCTTGAATCTCTCTCCTACCGCATACTGAAATTGTTTTTGGATGCTAAGAAACAAATGTTACCTAATTTTTCCACTTCCACGACAGCTTGAGCGCCAAATGTTGTGGTCTCAATCTAGTCTCTAAAATTGAGTTCATTTAATTGTCATCGGGGTTGGTGGCTTCTGTGAAGTGGTACACCATATGTGCCTAGTGTTTTGTCTCTTAATGCGTTGTGTTTAGTGTTTTATGATGTTTTTTGGTCTTTTGCTTGATGATTTATGATGTTTTTGGTCTTTTTGAGTAGTTTTATGTTCACGAGGAAAAATGACTAGAAAGGTAGTGGAAAGAAGCTAATGATTAAAGCAGTGAAACTTGATTAGTTGATGACAAGTGGTGAATGCAAGGGAACTCTTTGAAACAAAATCAAATCCAAATATGACTAAACGAGAAAAAGCTTGATAATGACTTTTAAGCAAATGATTCAAAACATAAAATCAACTTGTCAAATTCTTTCATCAAAGTATTTTTGAGAGAGAGCTTGAGACATGGTCGATTAAGCATGCAAATTATCCTAACTAAACGGAGTTAAACAACTAACTTATAATGATGCAACATTTTATCCATGATTAGAGATTTTTTTGAAGCATATTTGGAGTAAAACATTGATACCATCATAAGATCTCTGCTGAAAGACTAGTTCCTAACTCTATTATGCAACTTATTTTGATAACACTACACTTCACTCAAAAAGGTTATAGATTTTTAAAAGTAGTATTTTGAGGAAATGTTTGTTGTGAGATGATAAGGAAGTTGCGGGAAGTACATGAGCCTTAAAATGATATTGTCTTGTTCATATGGTTATGAATCAATTATAGATTTTAGAACAAGAAGAGGTTTGTAAATAATGAAGGTTGTTTTGTTAAGTTTAACAAGCTGAAGTAATCTAATATGAAGTGAATGACAATTGAATGTGGAGTGCAAATGCAATGAGTTAAGCTAAAGCCGAACTTAAGATTTCACTAATCTAAAACAGTCTTGAACTACCAAGTCATTATCAAACTTGAAAACAAGACTGGCAGGCATGAATTAAGTACAGTTAAACTCAGGATTATCCTAACTAGGCTATCATGCATTATTCTATGGAATTATCTAGTTGTTTGTCCATCATGATTGGTATTTTGGAAGAGTTTCTTAGAGAACAATCCCTATTTGTAAAATTCATTGCAAATGCAAACATAAAAGGCTTTGAAAGCAATTAAAAACTAAGATATCATAGCTATCTCCTACCCATCATTATGATATTTTGGAAAAGCGTTTTAAGAGCAAGAAGCAGGTTATGGTACTTAGTGCAAACACACAAGCTAAGATGTTCAAGGTCACAATCATGCTTAATACATTATAAGGATTTTTTGGAAGAGTTTCTTCTTTTGGAAGAGTACTTAGCATAAGTATAAGCTGTGATGGTGAACAAAAGAGATTGCAATTAAATCCTACAATACTATAGCCATTTTCCCATTCATGATCATAATCTTTTTGGAAGAGCTTCTTCTTTTGGAAAGTTTTTTAGAATGAGTATAACTATAGTAGCTAATGTAAACACAACTACGAATTCAACTTCAAAAACGTAAAGGCGGCTAGGATACTTATACTAGATTACGCAAATAAGCGTTACGAGAGGCAGGGGCCCTCTACCACCAGACATAATCTAACTCCAAATCAAATCAACACTTTCAAAACAATATTGTCTGCTTCATTAAAGGAGAAATAACTTGAACAGAGCAATCTGCGTCTTCAGAAATGTAGCACAAAATCTAAGCAAAATCTAGAACAAAATCTAGCCTAGCTCTCGGTTTCCCAAGTGTTTTTATAACAAATTTACATAACAAGACTTGCAACAATTCCAGGATCATTGTCTTTCCTTATCGAAATCACATTAGGACTCTTGAAGTGGCTGCGTAAAAAGGAAAAGGACATCTGGACTAAGACAGTCCTATTAGAAGTCTGCCTTCTTAAATGTGTTCCCACGTACCAAAACCATATCCAGAATCTGGTTCTTCCTTCATGGTGAGCAACGAACAATATAGACATGACGTGGAATATACCCATATGCGGTTTTTTTTGAGAGGCCACCTGGAACATACCCAAACGTGAAGACAGCTGCAGAATTTCCGGTTAGCTACGGAATGTCTGCATTCTGCAGCTAGTTCCGGTCAAAATGCATTACAATGACAAAAATCACAAAACTTAGCAAGTCAGTCATGTTAATCATTCTAAAAGTAATTTTAACTAAATTCATTGATCAATTGGGTCTAGGATAACAATGGACAAAGGAAAATGAGGTAAATTAAGATGAAAGAAACCACAATCTTGAGGCTCAACACAACCCATGGACGTTGCCCATCCTCATCAAGTGAAATCTGATTAGGTAGCACATGTTGGAAGCATTGAAGTTGGGAAAATCACAATGGTTAATTTTTAGATGTATTTTAAATTTTTTGCAGGTATATAGTGTATTCAGGAGACTTTTGGACACTCTATAAGGTAAGTGCAGCCAAAGTCTTAGTTAGGAGATGGAAAGGTAGGAAAAGGTGTTTAGTTCTGCAATTTTGGAACACTAAAGTTGGAGATATTTCTTTGAATGTAATGGTGTTAGCGTGCATACCATTTGACTTAATATAAAATATCATTTTCTTTATATATATATATATATATATATATATATAGAGAGAGAGAGAGAGAGAGAGAGAGAGAGAGAGAGAGAGATTAATGATAAAATTGAACAAACATTATTTTCCTAAAAACACAATAATAATAATGAAATAATGATCTTAAAAATTTGGAAGAATCCAATGGAGAAAACTTTGCTATAATACAGTATATTTAAAGATGAGTATACTAAAATGTTTATGAGAGGACAACAAATTGATAATAGAATTTAGACAAATATTATTGATTTTATAGTAAATTCATCAATGTATAATGATAATTTAATTTTAAGGTTACATACACATAAGAAATCAAATTGATTTACAATTTTTTTTGTTTGTGAGAGAAGAGATCCCTTTAAGTGTTAATTTGACTAATAAATTCTATAAAGATTTACTTATTCCACCCTGTTACACAGTAATTTGTCACCGTCCCTGCAATCCTCATCTCTCCCATTGGAGGGTTGTTTATGTGATCAGTAAGTAGTGTCATGCCTTGCAAATACCATCATTGCATCCCTTGCCATGAGGACAACATTCCTTTTGTTGATCATTTCTTGAGCAGACCCCTAAAAACACCTATTTTTTCCTTGGCGCTGGTAGCCCGTTATGTCCTCGTGCCAATGAGGAAAATTAACACTGAGCCTGCACTAGTTGGCGCTCTGTCCCAGTTAAGCACCCGCGCCAGTCAGCTTATGGAAAGTTTTTAAAAAAGAGGCGAAGTTTCAATTACAACAACTTCGTGGATGAGTCATGAGGAGTGGTTTCGACTAAATAACCACAGCCTTCCTCCTTTGGCCTCTTGTTTCCACCTTATGGGGAACCTCCCAAGGGATAAGGCCTCCCTTCCACTATTGTAGGGATCCCAACCTCCTCCTCTCCTCTATAAATATAGCCATATTCCATTGATGAAGGGGCTGAATGGTTGAGAAAATTAGTCTTGCTAGCTTGAATAGAGCTGAATCAATTGTAAGGAGATTATCTTCAAACAACCGAAGAGAGAGAGACTTGTCCTTTTCTCGACGAGCTTTACCGAGACGTGCTTCTCTGTCGACCCGCCGAAGGAAGATCCAGCGTCATAGCTCAGGTTGTATATTTCTTTGTTCTGATTAATAATAAGCGACTTCGATTATGGTTCCACTCAGATGTTCATGTTTTATGTTATGAGTTGTATCTTCTCTGACTGATACATAATTGCATGTATTAGGTTTTACGCTTGTTTGTTTGTTGTTTCTTCTTGTACGTGCAGGTGTTCGATCGCATCAAGCAGGAGAATTGTGATCTGCCAAAGCAAGGGACGGAAGCGCCATCTTCTCCACAAACGATGGAAGCGTAGGACTTAAGGTAGGCCTCTTGTCATATCTTGGTCTATCTCAATTAGGAACTTGCGTCTTAGCGTGAATCAGTTGTTGCAAGACCCGATCTGGGCTAGTAGGGATTGCCTCTGTCCGCAGAGGGGATTTACCTCTCCAACACACCCCTTATTAACTTAATTTTATAACTTGTTAAAAAAACATATATGCTTAACAGTTCAATCTTCTTGAGTTATATATATATATATATATATATATATATATATATATATATATATATATATATATATATATATATATATATATATATATATAATAAATTTTAGTTTTAATAAATAAATATCAATTTTTAAAGAAGTGTAATATGTGTCCCCGATCGAGGTGCGAAGTAGTTCCATATCCTTCTCGGGATTATCGATAATCTTGAAAAGACGGTGGGCAGGGCCAAAGGGCAACCACCTCCCAGTAGGCACGTCTGGGCACATGTTAATGAGTTGGCAGAGGATTATGGAATGGTTATTACAACAAGTATGAATAGCCAGAGCCATAAATGCCAAGTGACGAGGCTAGTGATTTTCTTCAAAACAATTGTTTTGGCATGGTATGTGGTTGTTTCAATTTCCTTAAGCGGTTCACTTCAGGTGCCTTGTTCGAGCAAGCGTTGTAGCACTCCGGGCGGTCTCTCATTCATCAGGTTAACGACGCTGAGTAACATGTATGTATCCTATTCTGATTCCCTAGCCCATCGTCTTTGGTTAGTTCAGTTTGGTCTCTGTGACAAGGGTAAGATTGTTATCAAATTTCGGTCAAATATTTGTTGGATATCTAGAAATTTGGCAAGTTTCCTTAATTGTGGACCTTTCTATGAATGATGTTTCCTTGTTTTTGCATGTCTTCTTTGGCATACTATTGTCTAGAATGGGTATGCATTTATGAAGGTTGTGTTTTGGTTAGGTAGATAAAGCTAGGTTTGATAACAGTGTGGGGTATCTGTTGATTATGTCCTTCCTGAGTATATCACCAATTGTTTCCTTTGCAACTCGAGTTTATAATGAAAATGTGGTGATTTGCAATGATTTCAGGCTCGAGGAGCCGATATCTGTTATATGGTTTTTTATATAGGAAACCTTTTCTATGTTTCTTATTGTTTTTTGGAATCCGTGAGCATGAGGTAATGAGAACAAGTCCAAAATGGTGTTGGAGGCCTCCATGGTAAATCTTCATTTTATTAATTACGCTCTTGTCTAACAGTTCTTGTTTTTGGTCTCTTTTTTAATGAATTTGTATTAGGTTATGGAAATCAGTTTTTGCTCTGGGTTCACGGGGTCAATGGTAGGCTATGGTCCTCAACCATCCCTTCTCATTGGCTTGATCAGAGTCCTAGCAGAATTGGTATCAATATCTGTTGATTATGTCCTTCCTGAGTATATCACCAATTGTTTCCTTCGCAACTCGCGTTTATAATGAAAATTTTTTGATTTGCAATGATTTCAGGCTCGAGGAGCCGATATATGTTATATGGTTTTTTACATAGGAAACCTTTTCTGTGTTTCTTATTGTTTTGTGGAATCTGTGAGCACGAGGTGATGAGAACAAGTCCAAAATGGTGTTGGAGGCCTCCATGGGTAGTCTTCATTTTATTAATTACGCTCTTGTCTAATAGTGCTTGTTTTTTGTCTCTTTTTTAATGAATTTGTATTAGGTTATGGAAATCAATTTTTGTTTTGGTTAGGTAGATAAAGCTAGGTTTGATAACAATGTGGGGTATCTATTTATTATGTCCTTCCTAAGTATATCACCAATTGTTTCCTTTGCAACTCGCGTTTATAATGAAAATGTGGTGATTTGCAATGATTTCAGGCTCGAGGAGCCGATATCTGTTATATGGTTTTTTACATAGGAAACCTTTTATGTGTTTCTTATTGTTTTGTTGAATCCGTGAGCACGAGGTGATGAGAACAAGTCCAAAATGGCAAGAAGGGAACCCCAACTAAGGCACAAGAGAAAATAGTGGAGCGATGAACAGACGGACACTGATCATGATGAAAATGAGGGATACTAAGTGGCGGATGGACGACTTCCCTTGTTAGAGCATAAAAAGCAAGGATGGCTTGGCAGCGACTAACACAATATCAGGAGGGATAGGGAACAATGGGACTGAGGGCCATACTATGCAACATGAGGGAGGGACCAAGCAATGAAGGATGGAGGACTATAGCGAGATAAAAAGGGGTGCGAGATAGACTCCATGACTGATGATGACTCAACTTAGATGCTCTAAACAAGGGCGACTCGATGGTGCTGCCACACAGTAACGGTCCGATGGGGAACCATAAAAACATGAGTACAAGAGGGTATCTCATGACGAAAATCAACACGAACAAAGACAATTAAGGAGGCAAAGTGGTGCCCCCAGGTACAAGTGTTGAAAGTGAAGAAATTCAATTTGGAGGAGAGATGAAAAGGGCCTTCATGGACAAAATGTGTCCTGGTGAAGTATCAGAACATAAAAAAATTAAAGATACCCATTTGAGTGCTCAGTGAGAGCTTTCCAACGGTGCAGACGGTGTGTCAAACGGGGCTATGGTTTGGTCGCAGCGGGCGAAAGAAAAACAGGGGTTTTCTTCTAATAGGGCATTTTCCCTCCAAAATCATTCATTTTCTTGTGTAGCTGTGGTGAATGTGGAGAGGAGAGAAGGCCCTAAATCTTGCGGCGATCGTAGCGGACAAACTGACCGTTGGAATTGCAATCTGTCAGTTTCAGGTAAGAGGCCTAATCCTAAGCTTTGTTTTTGATGGATTGAAGTTGCAGATTAGGGTTTTAAATTCCAGAAACTACCCCTACTTCCTCATTACGTTCGGGTCACACTTTTTGGGGCAAAATCTGTGACCTGGGACGCAGGTTTTGGCCTGAAAAGTGCAACCTGGCCCAGGTTTGGCCCAAAAAGTGCGACCTGCTGGGTGTGGGAGGTTTCAATGCTGTTATGGGCTGAAATTCTGTTGTGGTGTAAGATAATTCAGTTGTGTTGATCTGGAGGTTGACCAAAATGATGTTTTTGTGTAGATATGGTAGATATACAAATAAACTGGAGAGAGAGAGACTTAGGTACACTACGGACGGAGATCCAGGCGGATCAGGGTGTCCGTCATGCACTGGCTAGACATGGGGTTCTGAAATTTTTGGAGAACCCTTTGATGAGGGCTGGAGAGCCCTTGCTAGCCCGGATTATCAGTTATTGGGATCTGGATCATGAGTCATTTGTAGTGCAGGGGCACAGGATCGAGTTGACGGTCCAGGATTTGTATTTCTTGACTGGTCTCCCACCATTGGGGATGGTGGGAAATATGCAGCCAGTGTTACCACGGGGGCGTAACATTATGGAGTTTGTTGAGCGACATTTTTTACTGAGTGTCCGAGTCAAGGGGACTCGGATATCCATTGGGGATCTAGAGAGGTTGGAGACCCGGGCAATGGCCGTAGCAGTGTTGCGGATCTTGGGCAGTCATGCGCTCTAACACATCACTGGAGGGAAGATGATGATTGTAGAGAGTGTGCTGGGTGGGACCTACTATGGGTGGGCCCAGATGATGTTGGTGTCACTGAAACGATAGTTGTCGTTATGTAAGCGGCAAGTGAATCATGATTGTGCATATGGGACAGTATTGTGCTCTTGCTTATTTGAGAAGATCTCGACCTTACAACCTCATATATAGTTGCCTGATGGGGGCCTGAGAGAGCCCCAGATGCGTCGGTGGGGACGACTACTGAGTAGAGGAGGAGGAGGGGCGGTCGGGAGGGTGTTTCGACCAGAGTTCTTTGCCCATTGGGACCATATGTCATTATACATAGACGACTATCCCTATAGTGGGATGAGTTATTGGGGAGATCCGGACTTGCCATTGCCACCTGGTCGAGTATGGGGACCAGATGGTAAGTGACAAGAAACTAATCTGTTATGTTCCTTTTTATAGTTTGTGACTAGTATTCATGGTACTAATCCTTATATTGTTTGGGATGCAGATATAGCTCCGGTGAAACTGGCCAAATATATGGGACGACCAGTAGCAGCAGGTGCTACAGGCGCAAGTGGATCGAGGACAGGATAGAATGAAGAGATGCCCGCACTGGTGGAGGACCTCCGTCGTAGATGTGAGGGGCTGTTGACCGGTGTGTCGGAGCGTGGATGGTAGGATTTAGACGACTGATACATAGAGCTATGTATTGGGCTCCCCTCGGAATGGCGAGGGATCATGCGACGCATGGCGATGGCCGGGCAGACAATGCGTGATTTACGAGCTGCGGGAGCAGAGCCGTTGGCACGGGATCCTCCGGAGAGTGACTAGGTGTGGGGCAGGTGGTGCCCCCTAGTAGTGATGTAGGGGCAAGTGGTGCCCCCATTTTTGTAGTAGTGGTTTTTGTAACATGCTATGGGCATGTCATATGTTTCAAAGTATATGGAATTTAAAACACATGTTATATATATATGAGTTTTATGTGGATTTTGTGGATGTTATTGTCTTATGTGTGATAAATGCCAGTCTAGAACATGGTTTTCTATCTGATCTACGTAGTGATTGTGACTTCTAGGGATGTGTTTGAATGACATAAATCTAAATTCCCGTATCAAAAGTCTCACTCGTAAATATTGTCTAAACATGATAGGATTATGCACACGGTAGACGCCATTAAGTTGTAATACAATAAGCAGGGAATCTAAATAAAATTGCAGATGGAGGATGCGATGGGAGAGAGCGTCAACTAAGAGACCACGAACGACATCATACTCGGCCTGGTTATTGGTGGCAGTGCTAATGCAGACCCCATTTGCAAGAACAAGGGTATGCACAGGGGTAAAGATGGCCCAGGTGGCTGAGGCAAGGTTTCGGGAATACCGACTCGTGCCATTGGCGTAACCAATGTAATGAGTGGAAGAGAGGGTCGAGGGAATAGCATCATAATATAAGAGAAGTGAGGAATATTGGGGACTTGTGTTGTGACATACATCATAGAGACGGATGGGAGTATCGGGGTTAGATGAAGAGAGGGGAAGGTGGTGGAAACCGCAAATGGATGCAAAGCTACCGAGATCATCGTTCATGGAGGAAAGGTGCAGAAATGGGTCATCAGGGGAGATGACAGAAGAGCAAGTAAAAAGATGGTCAAAACATGAAGAGCCCAAGAATGGCACTGAAGGGGGATCAGAGGAAAAAGGCGGAGTGGATACGGAGGGGATTTTCTCTGAGGTTTGGGCAGATGATGATAGGTACAAGAGAGGAGCAGCAGATTCGGACATCTCAACATCAGGGGGAGGGATGTCAATGGTGGCTAGAGGATCCTCAAGTAAACTCGACGCATACTGAGCAAGGATGGGCGAGGCGGATTGATTCTGTTCCACTTCATACTCGCGAATGACCTCTAAAGAGGCGTGGTAATGTGTGAGATGAGGACAATGGTGAGAATAATGGCCATGGACACCACATAAAGCGCAGGGTTTGTTGGTGCGAAGGGCCTTTGGGTTCTTGGGTATGGGGGCGGAGGAAACAGAGGTTTCCAGGGCTAACGATTTAGGGAACGCGACTTTGACCATGGGTTGGAGACGGGGCAACTCAAGACAAGTATGGGTGGCGTGACTGACAACATCACACAAAGCGCAAGGCTTGGTGGGTGGAGGGGGAGTAGGCTCGGGAGCTGTGACTTTATCTTGGGATGCCCCCCTGCGATTTTTTCTTTTCTTACCCGTCGCAGTCTCAGCATGAGGAGGGTCGTGCGATGGGGCTAGAGGTACCGTAGCGGTGGGAGGAGCAACGGGAATCGTTTGAACTGGTGTCACAGCAATGTATGGTTTCAGGTGGCCGGGAGGGGTTTCGGTTGGAGGAGTAAGATACCATACCGGTATACCCAAATTTAAATTAGGTAGAGAAAGGGTGGCCATGACAGGAACCGAATAGACGCCAGGGGGAGGGCCAAGGAAAGGGATTTGACCGGCGGAGTAATGGCTAGGAAGGATGGTTCCTAAATGGGGGAGACTGGAGGGAACCGAGGTGGGAGGATAAGGAGGTTCCGGGGTGTGAGGGGGAGGTGAAGGACCTGGTGGGAGAGTTGGAAACAGCTGAGGAGAAGGGCGAGGAGTAGGGTGAGTTGGATGAGGTGAGGGTTACTGACTAGCCGGAGCAGGTTGCGGGAGAGCAACCTGAGACGATTGCATCATGCCAACATTCGTTGAGCTAGGATCAGAGATAGGAGGAGGGGGGGGACCGGGGAAGGTGCCAAGCAAAGAAGAGTCTTTGTAGACGCCAGGGGTGACACTAGTCAAAGAATCGACAGTTTTCTTATTGGTGACAGTAGCAATGGTTGACTCAAGTGAGGTCTGAGATTTAGGTTCATGATACGACAACTGGTCAATGGTGACAATCTTGCCATTATGAGGGAAAAACATCTTGTGGTGGACTGCGGATGGGACGGCAGACATTACATAGGTGTAACTACGCCCCAAAAGGATGTTGTAGTCGAGAGGGGCATCGATAACATCAACGTCGACACAAGCAGTATTACTGGCAAGGGTGATGAGGCAATTACGAAAAAGACCAATGGGTTGGGAGGCATGGCCATCCCATGCACAGAGGGTGATGGTGGAAGGGGCCAGCTCAGGGGATCCGAGTTGTTTCCAACCAAAGCAGACATTACACAAGTAGATGCCCCCTCATCAATAATACATCGAGCGACATTGGCATTTCGGATTTTGACTGGGATTTGGAAAGAAACTGAAGGAGGAAGAGGGGGATGGTCGGACTGACGGGCGTCGAAAAAAATTGATAGGTCATCAGCAGGATCTACAGCACCCACGACAGATAGTATAGCTTTCTTTTGAGACAGACACGACTAGAGGAGTTCCAGTTTTGAAATGGCAGCTGGAGATTGCGCCAGATCATCTACTATGTTGTAATAATGGGCAGCCCGACCAGAGGCAGCATTTTGGCGTAATGGACCCTTAGGAATTTTTGTGTGAACCTAAAATTTGGGTGGAGGGAGTTGTAAGGGACCATTGGGTGTCGATAGAGGCTCTGTAGAAGTTGAGGATGGGGACTTGGAGACAGACGGTACGAGAGGCAGGGAGTATTGACGAGACCAAGTTTGAAGGTTAAGGTCAACAATGAGAGGTTGGTCAGAGGACATCATAAGAATCTGGTAAACGGAAGAACCAGAAGGAGAAATTTGAGTGGATGTTGGGGCATGAGGGGATTGATTAGCCACAAATCCTTGTTGAGGGAAAGGATCGGTAAACACAGCGGCCTAAGAGGTAGAATTAATGGGGGGGACAGGGGGAGAGGAGTGTTGTCCCCGAATGGTGGCCTGAGACTCCCACATCTGTCCCATCTGTGGTAAGAGGGGACAATCGTGAGTGTAGTGACCGAAAACACCACAACATGAACAGGGTTTATTTGTGCGAAGCAGCCTATCTTTCTTGGGTTGGGAGCCCTGGGGCTGGGTAGCGGTGGTAGGGTCAATACTAGAAGGATTGGGTCCATGATTACCAGGGGCAGATGGATTGCCTCTCCTCCGCCGTTGAGAAGGAGGAGGAGTAGTCGAACCCTGTTGCACAAATACGTGCCCTGGAGGGGGAAGTAAGTGTGGCTGTGGGGGTGGAGGAGGCAAGGGAGCGGGAGGTCCAAATGCTGGAGGAGCTGGGACACCAGGCGGTGGATAAGGGTAAGGGTGGGAATAGGCAACATTGAGGTAAGCAGGAGAGTGGGAAAAAGGAGGAGGCATGCCAAAGCCTGGATACATGTTACCGGGATGGGAAAAGGTGTTGGAGGTGCTGGCCCCACTGGGAGGAAAACCATAGGGCATAAGAGGTGGAGCAGAGGTATGAGACATGGCTCCGATGATACCGTCGGCAGAGTGAGAGGTCCCGGAGGCGTCAGTGCCCCCGGGCTTGGGGAGATCAGGAAGGACAGTATAAACATAACCAGACTGGGCATAGATAAGGTCATATTTTAAGGCGATTTGAAGGGCGGCTTCTTCAGTTTGGGGGAAATGGGAGGCAACATCTTTGCCAATGGGAGGTAAGAAAGAGCGAAGGAACCAATCCATGTAAACGCGATCTTCAAAGGGGGGAGCACGGCATAAGATTCGTTGTCGTCGCCACTCCTGGACATGAGCGGAGAGACACGTTGAAGAGGATTGGTGAAAGGAGGTCAATAGTTCAGTGCCAATGTCATATCGGAGAGGGAGCTGGAAATAAGACAAAAAGGCTTGGGCAATGGTTGAAAAATTGGTATGGGAAGAGGTGGCTTGATCAACATACCATTTGGACGCTTCACCAGTAAGGGTGTGTTGGAATAAACGAAGACGAATGGAGTCATTGGTGATGGAATTAGAGGAGCACCACATGTGGAAAGATCGGCTATGATTGGAGGGATCTTCACTAGCAAGGCCTTCGAACTTGGGAATGTCGGAGGGGAGCTTGGTTGGCATAGCAGGCCAACTGACATCATGGCGGATAGGATCATTGATAATCTGATTGAAGTCGGGGAGACTGAGGCTAGCCATATACGAAAGTAATGGGGCAGTCGAGGTAGGTCCCGTAGTAGTTCCACTGGAAGCAGACCCAGCAGTAGAACTGGGGTTAGGGCTAGGTCCAGAACTAGACATGGTGGAGGTAAAGGGGGGAGAACTAGAAGGACGGGGAGAACCCGAACAATCAGAGGAACAGTCGGAGTGTGGACTTGGGGGAGGATTTACTCGATGACGACGGGAAGGAGGAAGTCGACCAACCGGAAACTAAGGGTGAAGGCTAAGAAGTCGCCGGTATAAACGCCTTGGAGGCGAAATGATGACGGGAAGAAGAAAGACCGACAAGGGAAACAAGGTGCAAAAGCAAGACATGACAAGGGCAAGGAGGTGCAGTGTCGATTAATTTTAGAGTCTTTTCCAGGCGGTGTTAACCAGGCTCTTCTTCACTTAGGGTCAGTGTGTGGTGTGTGTTAATTTTAATTGATTAAACCCAGACGTTTTGAGAGTAAAAGAAAAACTGTGATGCGTAATGGAAAGGAAATCTACAGTAAATAAGATTGAAAGAATAGAAAACGAACAACTAAAAAGGCAACAATTGAACCCAAGAAGGTGGGTCTCTCAAAACTAGTCTAGCAGGGGCAGAGCACGCTAACAGCTGGATATGCAAGAAGATAGAAAATGACAGTGGTCGCAAAAGAAAACCCGTGTGGAGTCGCCAATTGTTAGCATGATTCTTTCGTCGTAAAAGATCACTTTAGCTATGCATATCAAGTAGCCCTAACATCAAGTATGGCTGCAAAATATCCTTAAGTTTGCTGCATAAAATTAGATCTAAGCATAAAAGATATTAAGCAGATAAGATATAAAATAGCTCCATACATCCAATGAACAAGACAAGAACAATGTATAAAAAGAATCTTATATTATATTAAAGAATGGGGCACCTGAGAGGAAAACAAGAAAGGTGTTTTCCAGTTCTCCTCAGTGGGATGGGTTCTTGGAAGTCCTCGGTGTTTCAGATCTAAAATTCCTCTCTTTGGTTAATGTGGAAAACCCTAACAAACATGGAACTCAATGGGAGTTCAAAATGCAAACAAATGGAAATGGTGACCAAGAGTAGATCTAGTGTAATCTAATGCAATGGAGGTGACTAATGTATGGGGAAAACCCTTCTATTTATAACAAAATATTGGGGTGTTCTAGAACTTGGTGCATGAATAGAATATTATAAATTACATTCTAGAATCACCCTTTAGGAATATTTTATTATATTTGTTGGAGGGAAAAGGGTTTTTGACTTGGGTCAATTCCTTTATTTATAAATAACAAATAAATAAATGATTTATTTATTATTTAAGGGAGATGAGGGGAATATAATTAAATAAATAATGGTTTATTTAATTAATTAAAAATGATTTAGTCAAATTTAACTAGGAATAGTATTTAAATAGTGATTTAAATAACTTATTCGTAGGAAATAATTAAATAAATAATGATTTATTTAATTGATTACCTTGTTTTGGGTTAAATATGACCAAGAAATGTAAACAAATGTGGTGAAAGCGATTTTACTTGGGGTAAAATTGGTCTTACATGGTGTACTTGGGTTCATCTAACGATAATGGGTTAGATGACCAAAAAATGGTGTAACAATAGTGTGGGGTATCTGTTGATTATGTCCTTCCTGAGTATATCACCAATTGTTTCCTTCACAACTCGCGTTTATAATGAAAATGTGGTGATTTGCAATGATTTCAGGCTCGAGGAGCCGTATCTGTTATATGGTTTTTTATATAGGAAACCTTTTCTATGTTTCTTATTGTTTTTTGGAATCCGTGAGCATGAGGTGATGAGAACAAGTCCAAAATGGTGTTGTAGGCCTCCATGGGTAGTCTTCATTTTATTAATTACGCTCTTATCTAACAGTGCTTGTTTTTGGTCTCTTTTTTAATGAATTTGTATTAGGTTATGGAAATTAGTTTTTTCTCTGGGTTCACGGGGTCAATGGTAGGCTATGGTCCTCGACCATCCCTTCTCATTGGCTTGATCAGAGTCCTAGCAGAATTGGTATCAATACAATGGTATGTTTGAACCCTGGTGCCAACACTTATGGAAATGGAGGTTATGACCGGGGCAGATAGAAAGATAATCGGAATGGAAGTGGGTCTCCCTCCATGCGGCCATAAATGAGAAGTGGGCATAGAAGTGATGCTCAAATAATTCAGGAAGATATCCAAGCTTATAATCTTGGCACTCCTACCCAGGTGAAACATCTGAGGGAGAATTTGGAAGAAGAGCTTAATCAACGAGTTGAAGATGATGTGCAGGTGGAGGATTGGCGACTTCTCACCCCAGACCTATATCAGACTTGTGGCTGCACCACCCAGTATAAATAGATTATATATCTCTATTGGCTCATGAAGAATCTTATGGCTAAAGCCATTTTGGTCTCATCGATTAATTCTGGAAAGTCGGACCTTGGTATTTAGAACATTCATAAATAACTGTAGTTGATCCAATGTCAAATTCAGTGTCAAAATCAATGCCTTGGTCGATTGAAACACACATGTCGTGCCTCGCTCAGACAAAGTTACCTAGTTCCAGTGCAAAGGACTCCACCCTTGTGGATTCCTTAAATGATGATTAGTGTTTAAGTTTGGTTTTGTTTTGTTTTTTGTTTATCTAAATGCTATATATATTGGATAACAAAAAGTACGGTAGTTATACAGATACAGAAGGAAACTGGTTTTTAGTTATGCAGGCCTATAAGGCCATGCTTGACAGACTTAAAACTTTCATACTTTGGATGGCTTATAATGCATTTCAGTGGCCAACAGACCTAGTTTCCCAATGGGCAGGTTGAGGCCATTGAACGTATTCTCTGGTTGTAACCTGCTTTTGATTGAATGAATGAAGAGGTCCTACGAAGCTTACAAAAAAAAAAAACAAGTGTAATATGCAGCATTGCTGCTTAGTACTTGCCTCTTATGCAAAAAAGTAAGAAGTTATTATAACTAAGATAAAACAAATACTATGATATTTCAAAAATGATTTATGCTATAAATAAGAAAAGACAATATTATTATTTTTTAAAATTATTGGTCTCATAAAGATATTGGATGCCTTGAGGAAACATTAAAATTATTTGTATTTTATTGATTACTTGTAACTTAAGGGTTGTCCTAGTTTCCAATTACCCTATTTCACAAATACAATAATGTTTAATAAGATTAAATTTGGTTGATGACATGTTTAAAATGGTAAACGAATTCTTTGATTTTCTTTAAAATTTTATTTATATATATGAATTTTCTTAAATAAATCCAATCATAAATCATTCTGATTTTTTATGAGTTTGAAGGTTTAGAAGTTGGTATTGTAACAAATATTTCTAAATTATGATTTAATGTGAGTATATATGGGATATCTATAATAGTAAATAAATAAACAAAGTTTAGTTGAATTATTGAATGTTTTTACCCTTTTAGAGGCACATTTGTCGATCAATCTTGTCTTATATCTAGTAAGAATTGTAATCAAAATAACATAAAAGATATTTTCTTATTCCATTAGAAATATTAACAAGTGAATCTTATCAAATTTAATATGTGATTGCTTGATAATGCAATTGATCTTTATTATATTAAAAATATGTTTTGAAAAATAGCAAGTTCATTTGTAATAAAAAATTTCGATATGATTACTAATTATATAATTCATATAATTCCACCCACAAGGGCATGGTCTAGTGGCCAGAGGACGCATTGTTAAGGCATTCATGCTATTAAGCAGGTCACGAGTTCAAGTCACATCTTATCTGGGTTTTTCTCTTATAGGCTGGGTGGTTCCCTGAGAGGTTATAGTGGTAGCCGAGGGGTTGGACCCCGCATCGTGTGTGTGAAAGTTTCCTGATGTTGCCGAGCCCTTTGACTAACAAAAAAAAAAATCATATAATTCCATTTATTTTGATGGTAAAAACATTTTAGAAATATTACCCTTTTTTTTTCATAAGACTAGTTTCTATTATATAATACAAAAAGTACAATCTAGCTTCCAGACTGGGATTGTCAAGCTAGCCAACCTCAGTTGGAAAGAGGTAATTAAAAATTTCAAAGATGGGGTTGCCCCTTGGGGGGAAACTAGCCCATAATGCAGTCCACAGAACATAGAGAGAGCTGCCCCTAATGGGGAAATCGACCGTTAACAGGAGATCTCAGAAGGTAAGTTTGTTGTGCAGAATGAAAATAAACATAGAAACTATAGTAAAGCAAGAAAAAACTGGAAAAAGAGGAACCATGGCACTACAAGTTCTGGTCTTTTACATCCTGAAGCTGCAGACGAGGCAGTTCTTCCACTATGTAGCACCTACAGTCAAAGGGGTCGTCCTATTTCTTGGAGAGCTGAAGGTCGAGCTCTGGCATGGAGGTGGAACGAGCACCTATGTCTTTTGCCTTGTCCGAACGCCTAGTGCCTTCGGCGGAGCTGCTGCTACCCCCGCTGTCAAAGGTTTCCTCCATGCATTTGATGGACAGAGCCACCATTTTCCTAAATTGCAGGGAGGAAGAATGAGAGAGAGTGGACTTACACAGCCTTTTCCTAGACCTCGTGCCGGAATTGCTTGGCTGAGCTTCCAGAATTCCAAATGAGAGATGGGCTGAGAGGCGTTGTGGCTCATAGACCTCTGGTGCTTCCATGGCCACTGAAAAATCCACAGTGTGCTTCTTCATGGCTAGAATTGGAGGGCAAGAGGGATAACCTTTGCCTCCTCCTCTGTGGCAGCGCATTCAATGGCAATGAGGCATGGTATCAGAAGAATTCTAGGAATGCAGAGGAGGCGGATGAGCAGAGGGAGATGGACGAGCAGTGGAGCGATATGCATCGTGAAACGAATGAGCATAGGGAAACTTAACAATGACGTGAGGGATGGAGGCACAACGAGGACCAGCAAAGCTGAGAGCACGAGCTTGCAGAGCAAGCATGAGGGAAAGACAGAGGGAGGCGCGGGACAATTGCAGGCTGGAGTCGACGCCATTTCCCATAAATGGCCAGAGCGCTCCGCAAGGCGAACGAGCTGGAGTGAATGTGCATCAAGCGGAATTGAATGCCGAGGAGAGCACCAGGCTGTAGACTAGCAAGGTGTATTTAAGGCTCTCACGCCTGGAGCAGGTACTGCCTCGTGGAGAGGACAGCTACGTGGTGTTGGAGAGTCCATGTGTCATGTAGTAGGGCATTACTAATCACCCGCATCCAAGGTCCATTTTTTAAATTTGATTGTGATAGATAATAATAATTAATTATGAAAAATTTAACTTTTGATATTTATTTAATAATTAATTTTTATGAAATTATTTTTTGATATTAATATAAAAAATAATTAATTATAAAATTAAAGCATAATTGTATATAAAATTAAAAAAGAAAAAATAAACCTTTAATTTCTTAGAAAAAAGAAAAAAATGTTTACGTAATTATATAATTTTTTAAAATAAATACATATAAGTTTAACCAAATGTTGAAATGAAAATTTTTATATATATTCAACAATCGAAGTGTACCTTAGAAATTAAAATCCTTAAACAACCTTATCAAGGTATTTAGCCTTGTCTCATTTTCAAAATATTTGCATTAGTATATAATATAAACTAGAAATTGCACCATATGTTGCAAATGAAATGCCGCAAGGCATAAATTCGACATATAGAAGATCACTGAATATAATAATTAGTAAACAAAATGTCATTCAAAGCTATAAGATAAACAGAAGTCACTTACATTATGCCAAATTTACAGATTCTATAACCTTTTGAACATATATTGACTCTCAATCTTCAAAGATGTTCTTTCAAGTTCCAATAACAAATATTTTACCGAAAAGATGCTCTTTTTAAATATAGAAATATCTCACTTAATCAAAAGCTTAAAATATTTTACCACTTTCCCCTAAGGTGATTGGATTTGCCTTTGTTTGTCCTTGCTTAAATGTTTTGGGGACTTTGGACTGGTTTGTGACACAAGAGGTTTATTCAAAGCTTTTTTCTGAAATGACAAATTCAAAATTTACCATTGGATAAACTAGTTTAAAGCAAAGCTACAAAATATATATATCAATAAAGCTAGTCCATGACATAACAAATTTACATTATTTATAGGAGAGATGCGGATTTTATGTTGAGAATTGATTAAATAATTATTTTAGCTAACATAACAACTTTAATTCACTATTCAGAGGTACCATGGCGAACTCTTAAGGGTAGCATCCATGAGATTTCCTTTATTTAGCATGATACTCTACAAGACTTGGTTATGTATTTGACGAGGCAGGGGCCTATAAATAAATGGAAAAGGATTTTTATTCCTCAAAAATAATTCTCTATTCCCAAAAAGTGGAAAATGGTTGCGAAGTGTACATTTGATGTTGAGATTATTTCCTTCCACACAGGTTTGGGGCATATTTCTTACTCCTCTCATAATTATTTATGACAATTTTTCTATATTGAATTGTATCACTTGATCCAAAGCTTGCAGTTTTTTACATTCTACTTGCACATAATTTGATTTTGAGTGAGTTGATTTTTGCATTATTGTATGTCAAAGTACAATGGAGGGGAAGGATTGATGTCATATATAAATTTCATAGTTATTGTTAAGTTACTGGAACAAAATGTATAATACATCAAAAAAAAATGGAACTCTACATGTGCATTTTTGTACCTTATTTGCTTGAAGCAAATAATTTCAATTACAACTAGAAATATGCTTCTACCTTTGCCCTGATCAAATAATGGAGAACATTTTCACCAATGTAATGAACCCACACCTTTGTACTGTTGATGCTAATCCAATGATTTAGACTCAATGACAATTCAAAATCATTGTTTTAAATTTATACAAAATATTTTTTAAGAAGTATAATTCAACAATTTCATGAGAAAAAAGTTGAATAGAAATAAAATAGTTCAATGATAACTGACGAAAAATATGAATAACAAAAATATAATCAATGCAAAATAGTTTAGAATCTCCATATATTTTATTCTAATTTTCTTATGATAACAATCACTAATTTTTCCATATTCCTTATTTTCATTTACAATCGTATACAAATGGAACTTACAATTATAGACTATGCAAAATATTGTATTAAACATCATATTCACTCTTTCTTACTTGTCACAACGAAGGAGTAGTAATATTGCCTCTCAATATTCAAATATGTTCTTTCAAGTTCCAATAACAAATATTTGATGAAAAAGAGCATATTCACCCTCTCTTACTTGGCACAACCAAGGAGAAGTAAGATTGCATCTCAATATTCAAAGATGCTCTTTCACGTTCCAATAATAAATATTTGATAAAAAAAGATGTTCTTTTTCAATATTGAACTGTTTCACTTGATCAAAAGCTTAGAGTCTTTTACCACTTGCTCTTAAGGTGATTGGGGTTTCCTTTGCTTATCCTTGCTTAAATTATTTTGGACTAGTTTGTGACACAAGATGTTTATATTCAAAGTTTTTTTCTAAAATTACAAATTCAAAATTTACCATTGGATGAACTAGTTTAAAGCACACCTACAAAATAGATATATCAATAAAGCTAGTCACTGACCTAACAAGTTTATATTGGTTGATAAGCAAGATGTGGATCTTTTGTTGAGCATTGATTAAATAATTTTGTTAGCTGACATAACAACTTGAATTTACTATTCAGAGGTACTATGGTGAACTGTTATGGTAGAAACCAGGAGCTTTCCTTTACTCAACATGATATTATGTGAGCCTTGGCTATGTATTTGAGTATGAAGGGGCCTATAAATAAATGTAAAAGGATTTTTATGCCTTAGAAAGCAGACTCTATACCCAAAAAGTGGAAAAAGGTTGCGAAGTGTACATTTGATGCTGTGATTTTTCCCTTCCACACAGGTTTGGTGCATATTTCTTTCTCCTTTCATAGTCGTTTCTCACCATTTTTCAATATTGAATTGTCTCACTTAATGAGAAGCTTGCAATCTTTACATTCTACCTGCACATAATTTGATTTTGAATGTGCTAATTCCTGCATTATTGTATGTCAAAGTACAATGGAGGAGAAGGATTGGTGTCATAGATACATTGCATAATTACCATTAAGTTACTCAAATAGAATGTGTGAAACATGAAAAATAAAAAATAAAAAATGGAACTTTACATGTGCATTTTTGTACCTTCTCTGTTTGAAGCAAATAATTTTTAATTTTTTCTTCACATTGTTCAATACACATTCTTTGGAAAAGTTGTGATCTTGCACCATGCTACATGGGGATCCATCTTAGCTAAGACAAGGGAGTCAACCCCATGAAGTAGCTTTACACTTTTATTATATGTAGATTTTATTATCATTTATTTGTGTTTTCTTTTTCCTTTTTAATTTATTGATTTATTGATTTATTTACAATTTTTAGGATCATGTCAAATGTGTAAGTTATAGTTTTTAAATTGTTATGATTTTTAATTTAAGAAATGAGTATTAATGATAGTATTTTTTTTCTATGGTTGTTTTTAATATTTTTATTTAAAAGGTGTTAATTAATTTTTTGATTTAAAAGGTCTTGGTTGTCAAAGCCATTATTTCAAAAGAGAAAAAAAAGTATCCATAGAAAATTATGGAGCTATTATTGCCCAATCACTTCCAAACTTGGGAGTAAATTTTAAGGCTAGTTTCAATGCTTTAGTTGTAATAGTAGTGAATGATTTAGTTGCAATAGTAGTAATTGTCAATCTATGTTTCAAAGGAGTTGCAGTTTTTAATTTTAAAAAATTGTATTAATATTAGTGACACTTTTTGTTGTTAGCTAATTTTAAAGTTTTTGTCAACAACATTATGACATTATTAATGTCATTAATAGTTAAATTTAACTTAACACGCCTATTAAATTCAATTAACTTACATAATTAAATTTTCATAAAAAATCACAAAAACAAATACAAGTAAAGATAAAACCACCTATTTAAACATCATATTCACCCTTTTTTACTTGTTACAACGAAGGAGAAGTAAGATTGCCTTTCAATATTAAAAGATGCTCTTTCAAGTTCCAATAACAAATATTTGATCAAAAAGATGCTCTTTTTCAATATTAAACATCATATTCACCCTCTATTACTTGTCACAACCAAGGAGAAGTAAGATTTCCTCTCAATATTCAAAGATGTTCTTTCATGTTCCAATAATAAATATTTGATAAAAAAAATTCTTTTTCAATATTGAATTGTCTCTCTTGATCAAAAGCTTACAATATTTTACCACTTGCTCTTAAGGTGATTGGGTATTCATTTTCTTGTCCTTGCTTAAATTATTTTGGACAGTTGGACTAGTTTGTGACACAAGAGGTTTATATTCAAAGCTTTTTTCTAAAATGACAAATTCAAAATTTACCATTGGATGAACTAGTTTAAAGCGCAACTACAAAATAGATTTATCAATAAAGCCAGCCATAGATCTAAGAAGTTTACATTGTTTGATAGGAGACATGTGGATATTTTGTTGAGCATTGATTAAATACTTATTTTAGCTGACACAACAACTTGAATTTTCTATTCAGAGTTACTATGGTGAACTCTTATGGTAACAACTAGCAGCTTCCATTTATTCAACATGATATTTTGTGAGCCTTTGCTATGTATTTGAGTATGAAGGGGGCTATGAATAAAATTAAAAGGATTTTTATGCCTTAGAAAGCACACTCTATACCCAAAATGTGGAAAACAGGTTTCGAAGTGTACATTTGATGCTGGGATTTTTTCCTTCCACACAGGTTTGGTGAATATTTCTTTCTCCTCTCATAGTTGTTTCTCACCATTTTTCAATATTAAACTATCTCACTTAATGAAAATCTTGCAGTATTTTACATTCTACCTGCACATAATTTGATTTTGAATGTAGTGATTTCTGTATTATTATATGTCAAAGTACAATGGAGGAGAAGGATTGGTGTCATACATAAATTGCATAATTACCATTAATTTACTCAAATAGAATGTGTGATACATGAAAAAAATAAAAACAGAAAACATAACTTTACATGTGCATTTTTGTACCTTCTATGCTTGAAGCAAATAGTTTTAATTTTTGCTTCACATTGTTTAGTCCACATTCTTTGGAAAAGTTATGAGCTTGCACCATGCTACATGGGGATCCATATTATCTAAGACAATGGATTCAACCCAATGAATATAATTTATTTATGTTTTCTTTTTTCTTTTTTATTTATTGATTTATTGATTTATTTACAATTTTTAGGATCATCTCAAATGTGTAAGTTATAATTTTTAAAATGTTATGATTTTCTAATTTAAGAAATGAGTATTAATGATAGTCATTTTTTTCTATAGTTGTTTTAATATTTTGATGTAAAAGTTGTTAATTAATTTTCTGATTTAAAAGTTGTTAGTTGTCAAAGCCATTATTTCAAAAGAAAAAAAAATATATCCATAGAAAATTATGGAGCTATTATTGCTCCAATCACTTCCAAACTTGGGGGTACATTTTAAGGCTAGTTTCAATGCTTTAGTTGTAATAGTAGTAATTTTCAATCTATGTTTCAAAGAAGTTGTGTTTTTTAACTTTAAAAAAAATTGTATTAATATTAGTGACACTTTTTGATTCGGTAGTTAATTTTAATTTTTTTGTCAACAATATTATGACATTATTAATGTCATTAAAAGTTAAATTTAACTTAACACCTCTTATTAAATTCAATTAACTTACATAATTAAACTTTAATAAAAAATCAAAAAAAAATATAAGTAAAGATAAAAACACCTATTTAAATTATAATTAAATAAATAATGTTACAATTATTTCTAACCAAATAAAAAATAAAACTTTCTCACATATATAAAATAATTTAATGATATATATACAATATTATTTTATATCTATATCTATATATATATATATATATATTGGTAAATTAGGCTAATCTCTATTAATTCAAAAAGAGAAACAGTGCATATGCTACAGGCTAGGTTGGTAAGCAGTGCTTAACCAATCCTAGCCTTAGTTGCGCAGTTTTGGGGCTGCCTCCGTGGAGGAAACTAGCCCAGAAAATACTTGAAGTAGGAAATTACAAAGTGTGCAACAACGCTGGTGTATCCAGAGATTACAGAATATGCGAAAGCATAAGTATGACTTAGAATTTCGTGGTCATTGCAGGCATGACAAAAAACAAGGAAGAACTGAGCAGCTTCGCAGTCCTTAGTCTTCAGCTTCATCATCACTGTTTGGCTCTTCCTCCACTATGGGGAAAGCGTATGCTTGCGCAGCCACTTCCTCTGTATCAGTGGGTGGACGCGTAGGTTTGGGAACCGGTGTGCTGAGGATGGGAGCCACTGGATATTCTGTGTCAGGGATGCGCGTCCAAGTACCTTTAGAATCCATAATCCATACTTTTGTATCATCACCCTCATCTTCTTGAGCCGGAAGGGGTTTAGTCTTGCGAGGCAGGAGGTGCGCTTGATGCGCAATGGTAGAATTCCGAGGTCCACATTTGCCTCTCTGCGAAGCTTGCACAGGGGCCTCCTCCTCTTGATCCGGTTCGGGGCTCTGTCTAGTGTAAGCGCTGGAGAAGGATCCTTCAACGGACTCCAGATGATTGCCCTTCCCTCGGTGGTAACGACCAGGGAGTGCCCCTCTCTGCCCTCCATGGATGGTTCTTTGGCACAATCTAGGAGCCATGGTCTTCTAAAGCAGAGGAGTGACAGAGATGACAAAGAGGGAAAGGAACGAAGCAGGGTAGAAGCAAGTGAAAAGGGAGAACGATGAGTGGGAAAGCACATCAGGGGACGCAGGGTAATGGGTGCGCACAGGCTGTTGAGACTGGTGGGACAGATGGGAGCGCAGGATGGACAAATCGCAACCCAAATATTTCTGCGCAGCGCAGTGCTGGGAAGAGGGTTGCACAGGAGGGCAAGAAAAGAATCAACAAAAAATACTAAAGGAGTTGACTATGTATCTCTTTGTGCTGAGGGGCCTTCCTTTTAAAAGTTCTATGACACATGCGAAGGGGTAGGTCATGATTGAGCCTCACACGCACCTGAATGCCATAACTGTTTTCATGAGCAGGCTCGAGTGAAGAGTTATGGCCAATCGGCATATTAGTCAAGGTAATCATTTAGGATGATTGCTGCAGAGAGGTACCCTGGAGGGGTGACGTTGTCCAATCGTATCTTCATCATGCCTTATCTCATTCGTCTCATGCGGATGGTTACCGGTTTGAGGATCCACATCGTGTGAGGACCTGCGCTACAAATCTTCATCCTCATGGGCGTGGGAGAGATGATTGTCATTCGTACTCCTGCTGTCACCCGCATCCGAGGATTTTTTAGATATTTTTTATTAATACATACTAATTTTATAAAAAATCAGCATTATGCATTACATTTAAAAGTGTTGGGATTAAGCCAAGTGTTCCTCTAATGCGAAAATTATATATTTTTGGATAAGTGTCATAGTGGTTGCTTATCTATTTTTGGATAACTGTTAGGGTGGTTGTAAAAATTGATTAGAATCAAATGTCATGGTTATTGATATAACTGGTTGGAATTAAATATTTTGGTGCTTGTAAGGATAAGAATTAAAATAATTGTAAAATGATTGATTTAATTGTGAATTTCATAAGTCGAGGAAAGGGATTAAGAGTGATAATTAATTACTAAAGATAAAATTTATAGAGTATTTAAGTTCAATCTACTCGTGTCTTGTATATTGACAAAATCTCATAATATAAAATAGATTGTTTTTCATCCAACATTAATATTAAAACAACAACTAAATTTCAAATATCATATCTTCATAAAATATTTTAAATTTTCAATAATAATAATAATAATAATAAAACAAAAATTAATAAACAAAATTTTGCCATCCACCTAGGCCCATATTTGCTTCCTATAGAATGTGAAAAATGTCTTCGTTAATATACAAGAACATGCTTAAAAGAGCATTTTTCTACCATTTACAAAACCCCTAGAGTTTAAAATTTTTCTTTTTAGAAAAAATTTCTTTTAGAAAATCTTTTTCAAAAATTTAGTTAGATATGATTAGCAGTAACCATTGTTTTCACTCACAATTTGAAGATTATTATAATAATAAAAAAATATTTTAAATAAATATGTTTTAAAGTAAAAAAAACCTTATTCATTATTTAATTAAAAAACTTTTAATCAATAAATTTCTTTCTGCACTTCTGCACAACAAAAGCAGCAACACCATGAGTAAAATCCGATCTCCATCTCCAAAAAAACAAAAAACAAATTTTCGGTTTGCCATAGAATGTGAAAAATGCCTTTGTTCATGTACAGGAACATGAAAAAAAGAGCATTTTTCCTAAATTTGCAAAAAGCAAACACCCAAGAGATTGAAGAATTTACTTTTGGAAAGGATTTTTTTGGAAAATCTTGTTCAAATTTTTTTCTTTAAGTAATATGTATAAAAAAAAAATCACTTCTATGTAAAATATAATATCCACTACACGCTAAATGCTAAATTCATTATTAATTGAAACAAAAAGTGTCAACAATCTTAAACACGTTCTTAAACATGGAGAATAAATAGATATACGACCATAAGTTATTAGGTCAATAGAGGTGTTTCACATATAAAAGTAAAAGAAGAGTAGTTTTTCAAAATAAAAGTAAAAGAAGAGTAGTAAGAGAACCTAGGGGAATAAGTTGCTTTAACTCATCAAGAAATTTTGTCGGTCATCGAGAAACCGTTGAGCAAGAAGCAATTGTTTGATTATTTTTTGAATGTCTATTAGGTGCTCTAATTATTATTTATCTTTTAGCTATTGAGTTGCTTTAAGTTATGAAGAAATTATGTTTTCTATTAAGAAACTGTTTAGCAATAAATAGTTGTTTGATTATTTTTTGAATTTCCATTAAATGCTCTAATTATTATTTCTAACTGTTAATCAGAGGAAATCTTCAGTGGTCTAACATTTTATCCAATGATTCATAGTGGTACACAATGGCATCTGAGAGAGTTTTTCTCAAAAATGAACGTCTTACGGCGCATAATAAATTATATACATAATACTTGAAATCAAAATCCTTGGACAACCTTATAATTATATTTGGTGTGTTAGTGTATTATACAAATAAAATAAAATAAATTACATTACCATATATATATATATATATACACTAAAGAAATATACCCATAAATCATATGGTCTTTTGTGTTGAGTGATATATTGAGACATCATATGGCCTTTTGTGTTGAGTGATAAGGTGTTCTTCTTGTGGAAGTTGAGAGATAAATACATTCCATATGACTAGTCGCTTGTTTCCAAACAATGCATGATGGTTCAAAGTTAAAATGGATTTACATTAATTCTTAGTATGTGAATCTATAGATGGGTAAGTGTGCACACATGAAACTCCTTGTTGAACGTGATAAAAATGACACCTCACTCATATTAAACAACATATCAATAATATATATAATTTATGAATGACATTTTACAAATTTTTAAATGTCATGTTCCAATTCTATATTAAACATTTTAAAAATGATATATCTCCATAGTGTTAAGATATAAAAATAAAAAAATGAAAAGTACAATCTCAACCCATTAATTGATTAACTTTGTGTTGTCAATATGAAAATAGCACAATGAAATTGAGAATATCGTTTAATTTCCTCAAATAAATAAAATGTTAACTTAATTACTTAATTGGATCAATGGATAGTTATAAAAATGGAAGAATAAAAATCTAAGCTAGTTCAATGAAATTGTTAAATGTTTCATTTTAAAATATAATTTTACTTATTTATTCATTATGAACTGAATGATTTTTATTTATATAATTTCAGAAAATAAAAAAATGAAATCTTTAATTAATTATGAAATTATCGGTAATAATAACAAAATAGTGAATTTACAAATTACATTGATTCAGTTGCTTGAAACTAAATGATTGAATTGACTCAAAACCTCTAAAAATAGATATGCTAATCTTAGTTCACACATACATGATTGACACTTTATAAATTACAACTCTAGCATGATTGCCACATCTTAAATTTAGACTATTTATAAATTGCCTAAAACTGCATGCTAACTGAATGTCACTTAGAAATAATCTCCAACACTCAAAATATTCTAAAATATTATGTAGAGATTAAATCCTTAAGTCATTAATAATTAAATTAAAATTATAAATCCCCGGATGCGGGTGTTTTTTAGAAAACATGGGGCGGCCATGTGGACAGACACACGTCACACCCACGTGATCCTCCCTTGGGATCCCCACAGTGTTTATTGCAGGCATGAGACAGCCATTAAGGCCCCCTCTACCACCCCAGAATCGACGTACCCAAGTGCCCTTGCATTTACTCCTGCTATGATGTATAAGCTCACCACCTCAGCTTCTTCCTCCGCATTTCTAGCTGTGCTCTTCACCGTTTTCGCTGCCCTGTCTCTGGAGCTTTGCCTCGGCCCCTCCTCTGTTCCTGAGAGCAGCAATTCCCCCCGGGATTCTGCCTCCTTCCCTCCATTGTTAAGAGCTTCTCCCTTCTGCACCACTATGCCCCGTCGTCACAGGATGAGGTGTCGGAGAGCTCGGGGGCACGACCTTCCCTTTCACCCACCTCTGTCTCTATCCCTCCACTGCGAATTGAACTCACCCTCCTTCACCTGGAACGTGCTTGACAACCCTCCTCATGTTGTCCTAAGTGTGCAGCTCTCACTACAGCTACCAGCCCCTACCCTCCTCCCCTCCACTTCCGGCAGTAGGAAACGTGCTCGCAAGTCGACTATGTCCCAGGAGTTGGCTTTCATCCCACGAAAGATGAAAGCACTTCCTATGCTTCCCGCCTCTAGCAGCAGTGACGACCCCAACGACTCCAGCGAAGTAAACTCGGACCCGGACATTAAAGACATCCAAGAGCAGAAAGATGCAAGTAGTCTAGACCATCTCCAGGTGCGTGAAGCCTCTCCGCGGAGTGACTTGCACCTGGACACCCCGGTGGAGCATCTTGGTCTCCCAGCCTCGCCATGCTCTCCTCCGGCCGCAAACGTGTCATGCACAGACACTATGGATTACGGCTATGTCTGCAGAATTCTGGAAGAAGAACCTTCCCCCAGCAACAAGCATGAAGGTCCTCATTAGAATCGCCTATTCAGCTCTTTTTAGCGTACTCCAGTTTAAGATAGCTTTACTTTGCTTTTTATGCTCTTTTTTGAATACTCTCTCTGCTGGTTTCCCGTCTCGGGCAGCAATCACGTTGTGGTCTCTAAGGACTAGTTTCCCCTCTTGGGGCAGTCCAGCTCTTGGCAGCAAACTCTCGGATTATCCCTCTGGAATGGGCTTGTCCATAACATAGGATGTGCCTTGAAACTTTTTGTCTCATATGATATAATAGAGATAGCTTTACTTAGAAAAAAAAAAAAAAATTATAAATCCCTATTCCAAAATAGATACGCATGCCTATATAATTAAATATCAATATATATTAATTTAAAAAATAATTTGAATCACAAAAATATGTTTAACAAATGATTATATAAAAAAATTAGCATGCAAAATGTATAACAACAAATCCTCACGTCAAAATGTATAAAATGTTGATTCTCTATTTAAATTTGGAATTATTTTAAAAGCAATATTGGAGAGGGATGATTTTTCTCAAATGCACTTATAATTTAGTAGGATTGTAGAAGAATTCTCCAGCCATGTTGAATTATTATTGTGAGAATTTTGCATAGTAAAAAATGCTATAAAAATAATAGGTTAAAACTCACTTTAAATACTATTGAAGTTGAAATATATTTTTTAGACGTTTAAATAATATTGAAGTTGAAATATATTTCTTACAAAATTAAGGAATGTGATAATGAACATAAATAAATTCATTTGTTTTATAAATAAATTCATTATTTTACTATTATTATGAATAATTTTATAATTAATTAAACATATAGGTTCTTCTTTTTTTTCTGAGTAAGACTAATTCTATTAAGGGAAAATATAGTACAAGGTGTGATTACAAACAAGAGAGGCAAGAAACGGGCTAACCGGAAATGATGCACTATCAACCTCAGTCCAGAAAAGAGCAAGAGAAACAAGCAAAAGGGCTATGAAGCAAGACATAGAGAACTAGAAGATAAAAGTTGGGTTCTACCCAGAATGGGTAGAAGCCTCCATGCGTAGTTTTTTCCCTTTATTTTTGATGACTTTCACCCATCCAGCTTGGGGTGGATGGGCAAGAACCACTTGTAGACTGGAGTTGACTGTGGGAGGAGTCTCCTTATCTGTGTCGGAGGAGGAGGACTCATGAGTGCGTTTCTGAGATGTTGTAGTGTCAGGAGGACCCTCGAGCATGATGGAGGACAAATCCTTCATCTGCTGATCATTTTCCATTTCTGCTTCATTTTCCTCATCCTCCGAACTCAAGGAAGAAGAGTCATCCATAGGAGGCGGGCTACAAGGTATCCATCTTTTGGATTTGGGTTTTAAATTGTTTTCCTTTTTTTTTTCTAGGAATGTGGGGCAAAAATTCTAAAGGTGCCTTGTTTGGTGACAGTGGCGACAGTGGAAGACAGTATTCTCAAAATCTAGGATCTGCGTCCATAAAAAGTCCCCTATCTTCAAAATAATTTGGTCGGGTAGACCTTTTCTTATGTCTATTCCACACATATTCTATTGTATGTGTATAGGCCTTGGGACTCCCGAAAGTGATCTGTAGTCAAATAGTGGCCCAGGGTGTTTCGTATTCCTCGATACACTAAAAGGTGCCATAAATGGGCTGGTAAGTTGGGAAGCCTGACCCATACAGGAGTCCTGGTGATGACTGTTGTTGTTGGGTCGAAATCTGGGAACTAGGGGGTGATGAATAGCCCCGCTACTCCCAAAAACCACAAGACTGCTATTAGGGCCTCTCGATAATCCATGATGTGATCGAAAAACACTATGAAGAAACCCTTTGAGCAGAAGCTGATCTTTCAGTGGTGGGTCCAGTTATCATTGATCCAGTCATAAAGTTATTTTGTGCGAGGCCAAAGTTCATTGAATCTGCAAATGATAGTTGTTTCTGCATATTTTTGAGATTGATCTGCCAGATCTGGATGGGAGACCTCAATGGTGGGGACATCCTCTGATTTTTTCCACCAGAAAAGGCTTGGGGGCCTCAGGGGTTTGAGCAGATTTATTGAGTTGTGCATGGATATCATCCTTGTAGGAGAAAGCTGGAGCAGAAGAGGAATTTCCTTTGGCTCCTCCTCTCAAACGAAGAGATGAAAGTAAAGTAACATCTCTTTCAATGTTATAGAATGAAAGGGGAAAAGAGGCATCAAGTTGTTTACCTCCGTAAAGTAGACGCTGAAGAACTGTGGGAATCCCAAGCCTGTGCTCAAGGGCATACATGAGCTTCTGAACTTTATCAGTTGAGCAAACCCAAAACAGCATGGATCTGCTTGAGAGAAGAGAGATTTGGATTTGGAAGGCAGGATAATCTGAAAATTTCTGCCTACCATTACTGATCTGAGATGGGGGTGAGCAGGTTCGTTGGTATTCCCATTGCTTCTAGCCAACCTGGAGCCTGTGGGAGGGGTTCCTTACCAGATGAGACTCCACCACACATCCAACGAGCAGATATGGAAGACTTGGCAATAGAGAGGCACTGGCGGTATCTTCAACAGCGATATGGAGGGCTCGATTGCAGACCCAAAATGGGGTCACATTCTTGATTTCGTTGGAGGCCTCCTCTGGTGCTAGCGACGTGGTATTCTGGATGATGGCAGCGGTTATTGCTACACTTTCGGTGGTGGCAGAGCATGGTGCTTCCACATCAAAGGCACTGGCTGGACGCGTCATGGAGCTTTCGAGCAGTACGAGGCTACCTCTCGGCAGGAGTTCACAACCCTTGCATCCAAGAGCACAAGCCTGGCATTGACGAAGGAGCAGGGGATGGCTGAAGCTGGAACAGTAGTCTTGGTTTCGTCGGCAGCGACCATAGCAGAGCTGAAAGAAACCCTAGCGGAGTCCATTTCTCCAAATTCTAGTTTCTTTAATTAAACATATAGGTTAACCTTATAAGGTTTTTTTTAATTATTTCTCATTCTTTCCTTCTTTAGGTGTTGGGATCTTTTGGTGCTCAATGCATTTAAGCAAACTAAGTCCCCTCACATTCATGATAAGTACACATTCATGATAACTAAAGATTATCTCACTTTTACATTCTAATTTTAATTTTTAATTCTAAAATATAGAAAATAGAAAATCATAAAATATTTATGAAAAAACTTACCAAACATATTTAAAATATATTTACATATTACAAAAAAAAAATGCAGAAACTTCAACATTATATACACATTTACAAATTGTCATTTGAATTATGTAATAAATCTTATTATTTAATAATATTTCCACTTTAAAAAACTGAGAAATATAAATCCTATATCACATTGGTGTGCATTTTCTCTTCGCAACTTATTGTCTATATTGTAGTCATTTTCCATAAAATTTAATATATGCTTTTTTAATTTTCCGACTTTTATTTTCCATAAAATCAAATTTTCTTTTGGTTTGTTCGATTTTTACCCAGTAGTCATATAATATAATTAGCAAGTCAATTTCCTAAATTAGACGCACTCATTTATTTGGCAACTCATTTATTAAAATGATTTTTTTTGGGTTTCTCAGATGCAGCAAGTCAATTTCCTAAATTGGATTCACACATTTATTTGGCAACTCATTTTATTAAAATGATTTTTTTGGGGTTTTGCAAGTCAATTTCCTACATTACACGCACTCATTTATTTGGTAACTCGTTTTATTAAAATTAATAAAAATTCAAGTGAAAAAGGAAAAATCATAGTCAAATCACAGCTAGCAGTCCATCTGCGGATTGTTGCAGAGCACTAAGAGCAGTGAGTCCTTTCCTTTGGGGAATGATTCCAACAGTGAGTCCTTGCCTTTGGAGAATGATTCCATTAACTTAAGAGTGTATTGTAAATGATGAGTGGGTAGAGTGCAATGCATGATGAACTGGCTAGATGACATATATGATGAACCCCATGACGTGTAAGATTACACCAAGGAACAAAGACATAATGATGTTAGGGCTAGATGACATATATGATGAACCCCATGACATGTAAGATTACACCGAGGAACGAAGACATAATGATGTTAGGGCTTAAAATGAATAAAAATTCAATTGAAAAAATATTATAAAAAAAAAATATTCAAAATCTCTGCATCTAGGCTTGGATTAGCCAGGCATATATTTTCTATATCAATTACTGAGTCAAAAACATGCAAACCCAAATATGAAGGGCATCCCCAACATTTTCATCACATTTTATCTTAAACAACCAATTTCAATCACAAAATAGAAACAGTAGGAGCCGATCCTTAAATTCCAAGCCTGTTTGGAGAGATTGAATTTGAAGGACAAGATACAGAAGGTTACTGCACATATTTCTTCTCAAACAGTGCAGAAGTCTCAGCTGAGCCTTTTCTGACCTTCCGACAGTCCCCCAAAATAAGCCTTCACCATTTAGGTAAAATCGGTTCATGCACTAAAAACAATAAATCTTCGCACAAATATTTGATTCAGATAACAAGGATTTTAACTTAAAGGTCGTGATCTTCCCTCTTATACTACATAGACACAAAGACAATTGTCAGATCCATCCAAGAAAGACCTTCTTGGAGTTCCATTCACAACATATTATTAATCAATAAGAGATTCCAACGGCAGATGTTTCCTTCAGTGCTTCTCCAAACAATAACCTGCCATGGCACAAGATGGTAAAAGCATTCCTAGTGTCGTCTCAATGCACCGCCACTCGCAATAAAACGATAGACAAAAATTATTGCAATCCTAAAATATGCTCCTTTGAAAATATCAAAGGTAAAGAATTATTCTTTGGAGGGCTAGGCTTGCAAGAACGAAAAAAAGAGTGTCAGAAACGTCTCAGGTTCGACTCTGGCGCAACTTACGCATAATACCTTCAAATATTTCTAAACTACAACAAGTATACAAGATTTTAGAGGCTGAATATTTTCCTTTAACAGTGGACATGCACATATTACAAATTACAAGATTTCAGAGAATACGATTATTATGAGAGCCAGAAAACTGAAATGAAAACTTAAACTACACCGCCGCCGAAGAATTGCCAAATATTCCCATTCTTAACCAACTCTGCAGTAGGAAATAAAGTATCAAGGATGTATGCAAAAAATTGCCCAGAAAAAGTTAACAAAATAAGATTAAATGGCCATAGATTACACCATCTACTGCTAAACTTTGCAGAACCTTAGAATCGAAGAAGTTAATGCGTTTGGTCAAAGACTTAACACCATGGAAACGAACTGGTGCACAAGGTGCTACACGAGGAGCGGGCCTTCCTCTTGCAACCAAAATTTTAAAATTTAGACGAAAGAACAACTAATCAAATAACATATTTATAAGGAAACCTCCCAGCTCAAATTGGGCAACTTAGAAGTTTAGGGCTACCTTCTATAAAGGAAATTTTGGAAAGATTCTTGATTCTATTGCCAAAAGAATCAATTATCAAGAGAATTCCTAAAAAATTAGGGAAATGTGTGATCTTACTACTGTTAGACCATGTAACTAACTGCAAACCACTTTTTTGCAGACATGTGTCACTAGTGACATGTGTCATTACAACAATGAATTGGTTGACTTAAAAAAAAAAGTGATCCTAATTATAAAATATTTTAATATAACATGTCAAATCAAATGTAAATGTTGTTAAAGTTGTTAATAACATTTTAATTATAAAATATTTTAATATAACATATCAAATCAAATATTCACAATATTCACAACCCATGAAATTTGATTGAAATTTGGTCATGAATATTGACATTGATATATGTACTATGATGGCACTAGGTAGTATATAATTAATATTTTTTCTCTACAAATATTATTTATTATCCCATAAAATTAGTCACTTGATTTATATGAATCAATAAAAATAAAAATAAAAATTCAAAATTTATTTTTAATTTCAAAACTTTATTAAACTTTATAAAATCTATATAAAAATTTCAAAACTAACTTTAATTATCTTTTACTTAGAAACAAAAACAATATAACATATTATTACCAAATATAAAAATAATAAATACTCAAACCACTTTCTAAAACCAACACTAAACTTATTATATATCAAAATATTTTAAATCAAATCAAAACCAACCAAGATAAATAAATAACCAATTTAAATAAACATTAATAAGTCCCAACAACAAACATATTGCTCAAACACACACATCTCAGATCTATAAATAAACATTAAAGTCCCAACAACAAACATATTGCTCAAACACACACATCTCAGATCTAATCCAAATACCTAAAATATTTTAATGATGTACCTAAGCATATTAACATTAAACACCCAACAACAAACATGTGAACATTAACGCAGACTTAATATTTATATATTGAAATATATATTATTTAAATATTTTAGTTAGAATTTTTTAAATAAAAAATGTTTAGATTATGAGTGTCGAGAGATTTTCTTAATTAATTTTATTATTAGAAAATTATTCAAACACTTTCATGTTTAGATTTTTGGAAATAAAAATAGTTTGATTTTTTTGAAAAATAGTTTTCAGACTAAATTGTGGTTTATTTAGACAATGTCATTACTTCACTAGAATAGTCTAAAAAGACCACAATTTTTTCTAGAAAATAATAAAAATTTCAATAAATTTTAATTAAAATTCAGTAAAAATTTTGGAAAATCTAAATTACAATTATCAAACTTCAAGATTTTAAATACCCAGTTTTTAAATACCCCAAATATTTTTTATAATACTAAATCCATTTACACAATTAAAAAACAATTCAAACACTCTTATACTTGAATTTTTTGAAATATAATTTTTCAAATAAAATTATACCCTCAATAAAACATTCAAAAATCCGCCACGAATGTACTGACGATTAACTCAACTCCATGTTAGAGTTAAAAGGAGGCCGGTAAAGTTAAATCTATAACTCTGCAAAGCCGCATCTCTATGTTAGGTGCGTCCACGTGTCATTGTCATGTCATGTCAGCACAGATATAGGAGCAATAATATGTTTCCTATGACGAAGGATGATGTGACATGTCATGGGAAAGCATGTGTGTATGTATGATTATGATAAATAGTTTTCACATTATTCATCCATGTTCAAAACGTTGGATACCATGTGGGCCGGCTTTGTTCAATGGTTATAATTGGATACCATGCGGGCCGGCTTTGTTGGATACCTATTTCTCGTGGCCTTAATTGAAATTTGGCTTATAATTTCTATTTATGTCTAAATAGAATTAATGGAAAAGCTATTTTTAATTGAAATTTGACTCATTCACTGAAGATTAATCATAAAGATGAGATTTGCCTTATCTATTGTTTGAAGATTAACCACAAAGATGAGATTTGTCTCATACACAATTATAATTTTTTGGAGACTCTGAAAGCCCATATGATTTTAAGTCATGTCTAAATAGAATTAATGGGAAAGCTACTATTTCTCGTGGTCCCCTGATTGAAATTCGGCTCACAATTTTAAGTCATGTCTAAATAGAATTAATGAGAAAGCTATTATTTCTCGTGGCCCCCAATTGAAATTTGGCTCATCCACTGTTTGAAGATTAACCACAAAGATGAGATTTACCTCATCCACAATTATAATTTCTTGGAGAAGGAATCGCTTCACGATTTACTCCGAAAGCTCATATGATTTTAAGTCATGTCTAAATAGAATTAATGGGAAAGCTACTATTTCTCGTGGCCCCCAATTGAAATTTGGCTCATCCACTATTTGAAGATTAACCACAAAGATGAGATTTACCTCATCCACAATTATAATTTCTTGGAAAAGGAATCGCTTCATGATTAACTCCAAAAGCCCATATGATTTTAAGTCTAAATAGAATTAATGGGAAAGCTGCTATTACTCGTGCCCCCCCAATTGGAATTTGGCTCATGATTTTAAGTCATGTCTGAATAGAATTAATGGGAAAGCTACTATTTCTTGTGGCCCCCTATTGAAATTTGGCTCATCCACTCTTTGAAGATTAACCACAAAGATGAGATTTGCCTCATCCACAATTTGAAGATTGTCCACAAAAATGTGAGATTTGCCTTATCCATAATTTGAAAATTAAAAAATAAAAGATTTGCTTCATTCACAAATTGAACTTTGTTCACAAAAATGAGATTTGTCTTATCCACAAGTTGAAGTTTATATTCAATATAAAGAGAAAAAATAATTAACACTCTTATCTTGATTAATTTGATCTTAGTTAAACGAATGAAAGGGATGTTGAGGCTTATTGACGCCTTTTCCAGCAAAAAGGCTCAATTTGCATGAGAGAAATGCATACATGTTGCACCCATGAGATGTAGACCAATTAGTTTGCGTGGGGTTTAGTCCCCACCAAGTCATCGGTTCAAACCTCATGGGGAGGGGTTGAGGAATGGAATTCACTTTGGGGGAATGAAACTTCCCAAGGGGCGTCTAGGCTTGACTAAAGCCTCACACGATCTTGGTGATAAGCATCCTATTGTGGGTAGATCAGACAATCATGGTGATAAGCATCCTATTGTGGGTAGATCGGTCTTCTCCAACCAATAAGCAGGTTGGCCCTGGCCTAGGCTCTGCCTAGTTACAAAAATAATGCATACAAGCTATGAATTTTGATAATACACTTTTGTTAGATGGTTATTTTATATGGAATTATTAAAGTTTTTACACGATTTATGAAAATAATTTCTCTAAAAATTTTAGAGTTGGTCTATTTTGCTCATCTTTTTTATGGCCATTTGTCACCTCAATTTTTTTGAATAATACCCCTTTTAAGCTTAATATCTATAATAGTAATCAATCTTGTAATCATTATATAGTTCATCGATTAATTGCTTGCAATGGTTATTTTGACAATATTTTATGAGTTGTTGTGTTGAAAATGTACGAGTTACTTATATACATATGAATGGTTGTTAGCGATAGATCTACTAACCAATTTTGAATGATGTTTGCAATGGCTATGAAGAGTTAATGTTGCAGAATGACTATAATCGTTTCATCAGCATTGGGTGTTTTTCACTAACATTTGTCCAAGTTTTAATTAAAAGGAGATAAGTGAGCTAAGGAATTATTTTGTATCCCACTAATTATACATTCATCAAGTTAGTAAAAGACCTAGACTACATGTGGCAGTGATTCTTTAGTGGACCAAGAAGATATCAAGCATCAAACTTCCCTTTTAATGTCTTGGTATATAGTCACTTTGTGATCCCTAACTTAAGTAAAAGGGATGATGGATATGTGAACAACAATAGCCCATCAAATCATCCAATTGAGGGAGTTGGTCCTGTGAATCCTCAATAGTCTGCCAAAATGATAAATATGTCGTGTGAGGAAGCTAACACTTATAGGGGTAAGACTAGTTTTGCTATGCCTTAGAACTCCCTAGTAATATTGAGGGATCCAATGACTCTCCATTATAAATAAACTCATTTGCAGCTTAAGTGTGAGAGATTTTGAATTGCACATAGTAAGATCTAGTAGTATAGAAGCCACTAACTAGATATTATAATTTGAAAGTGTTTCTTGATGAAATATTGTTATTTTTTTTTTAGTTGAGCTAATATCTTTTATTGGGTTCATCAATCCTCTTCAAACTAGGGCTTGCTTAAAAAATTGATAGTGAACACACTTCCTTTGGTATATTTTTCCCAGTTTGCATTTCTATTTACTTTTCATGTGTTATCAAGCTAGCGTCTTTTGTATTTGAGTGGTTGGGAAATAGTTAATGTTTGAATACTATAGTTATAATATTCACCTCTTTTTGTTGAACTCCTTCACTAGGATACCATGATCTTGTGGTTCATGAAAGAGGATGTTATAATCTTCAACACATTGTAGCATAGTTTATTTATGTAACATTTAGTTTATTCTTTAGTAAGTAACTTTCCTGCTTATAGTGTTTATTGTCTAAAGTAGTAGTACTTTGCATTGAAGAATTGTAGTTTCAGTGATAAGACTGAACGTTTTTTAAAGCATCATCTTGAAAATCTAAGGGAATTTAATGCATGGATGAATTAAGTTCTATAACAATTGAACACTTGTTAGGATAGATTTATCATGTAATGTTATATGCATATAAAAACATCTAGTTTCCATTAATCAAAAGTAGCAATGCAAACTCAATTCAATAGAATATAAGTCTTGAAGGTTGCATAAGTAGTGCATAACACTTCCCAGGACATTCCTCTAACAACCCATATATTGATATAAATCGTTGGCTGACCAATTTTTGGCATTGTTTTTGAGGAAGTGATAAAATATTAGAGGAAGAAATTGAGATATTACTCCACTAGAAGGGAAGAAGGAACTTAATTCTTGAGTGTTTCCCTCTGTAGTGGCTTTATTTCTACATTTAGTAGTTTTATTTATTTTTAAATGCATGCAGTAGTAAAGAGACATGTAGTAGGACCATTTTCACCAAAACCAAATTATCCCATTATGTAGAAAATCCACATAGATTCAATTGACAATTGTAATATGATAAAAAAATTATACTTGAATCTACTTTACCAATTGTGGAAACCAATTTAGATCTTGAAATCAAAAAACATGAAAGAGAAAGAATTTCAATCGCACAACACAAAAGTATTTCCTGGGGAAAGCCTTAGCTAAAAACACCCCTATCTGCATACTGCATAAGTCGGAAAATATAAGAAGATCACAATTCTTTTCTCGAAGCTAAGAAACCTCTGCACTATCTCTATCTATCTCAATGATTCCTAGACAAGATTGGTTCAATACTTAGCCAATTTCTGCCCTCCAGGATCCCTATTTCCTTTCGTTGTTTCCTTGGGTAATTAAATTAGAATCCTTTCTTGGTGCCATTTTCAACACTCCCTCTCAGTAAGAAAGGAATTTTGATGCAGGAGCATCCAAATGAAAGGGTAATTAGGCCCTATTAATTAGATAAATTCCCAATTCATACTGTGCAATCCATTAGGGGCCTTCCTCTGACTGCATGCACCACCTGTACAATTTGGATAATTATAAAATTGATAGTAGACTTCCCTTGAACTCCAATATCAATTGGGTCCTTCTCAAAACTGACATGCATGAGTTATTTATGATTGAATTATCAATTAACTGGTTGAACACATAAAGCGACACCCCACTGTCTAACCTCCTACCAGTTACTCCATCAATTAGAACTAGTTTAACTGAATTTAACTCATATAAACTGAGTTAATTAATTACAACTCAAAATAAACTCAATCAGGCCTCCTATAATGTATGAGACACCCTGAATGCCTCTAGTTTGACCCTTAGCTCGAATTAACTGAACCAACTTAGTCATACTAACTTAGTTAACATGTACAAGTTGTCATGTGATGTGGAATTACAATTTTATTCTAATTTAATCAAGGGAAAATTAAATTAGAATCCTTTCTTGGTGCCATTTTCAGCACTCCCTCTCAGCAAGAAAGGAATTTTGATGCGAGAGCATCCAACTGAAAGGCTACAACTAGAGTTGATTTCTTCTGCTAGACAGAAGAAGAAGTTTTGAATTCTATTTTACTTTGTTTAAGTTCATTTGGGCTAACTCAGCCATTGTAATTTGCAGAATAAAAGAATGGTTAAATTAGGATTAGTTAAGTAGTTAGTTGAATAAACTGTTTTGAAACTGGATGAAAGTTTCTCAACCATATGAGGATTTTAGGAAAGGAAAAAAACTGAACCAAATCCACCATTGTGGGGTTCTTCCATGCGTAGCGAGAAATGAGATAACAAAAAAGCAGAAGTAAATGTAAAAACCAGCCATCTGAGGGCTTGCCTATGTGTTTGGGCCATTTTCAAATTATTTCGAAGTATTTTGTGTTTGATCGGGATCTTTATTTTTAAAATAGTATTTCATTTCCAAACAAATTCTAGGTGTTTTGTGCTTTGATCAGGTTCCTTGTTTTGAATTAGTTATTTAAACCTCTGTTGAAATCGAACAACTATATTTAAGTCACACAACAAGAAATCTAATCGGATTTGCAGGCGCAACGAGGCCTTATTTTCTACACATTCCTTTGTTAGATTGAATATTGTGTTAACTACAAAATGAATACAAATCGGACTTGCAGGCTCGACGAGGATTGTAGATCTGATACCGATCAATGGTGATAAAGCACGTTGCAATGATAACGTTATCGCACATTGCAAAGAATAGAAGTCATAGTTAAGACTTCGCAAGTTAAATATTTTAACTTGTGATGCGAAGTGGTACGGAGAAGGAGTTGTGCGAACCGTTGGATCCAACAGAAGCCAATGGTGGAGATTGAAAGCAGTGATCACACATCGCAAAGTTTAGGGGTTAGCGCTAAGGACCGTCGCAAGGTAAGTTAAAAGTTTTGTGATGCGAAGTGGAAGGCATGTGGCAACACGACGCAAATCGCAAGACGCAGGGAATATAATTTAACGTGTTAAGTTATGTGTTATATTTCACAAAATGTGGTCACCGTTGATTGGTCAGAGCTACTGTGGGATCCTCCAGTAAGAAGCCTGCATATTTTCATTGGTTTGGGTTATTTGTATGGTTTGTGTATGTTACGAAAAATCCGTTGTTGATTCGTGCGCATATGTATTTTGCTAACTCCCAAGGTTGAACCCTATTGCGAATAAGGGAAACTCTGTGTGAAATCCTAAAACTAAAATTTTGCAGCATATTCTGGTATTATTGCAGCTTGTCTGGATCAATTGGTATCAGAGCAAAACTTTCTTCCTAAGTGAATATGGAAGTAGGAAGAAGAGGTCGGGGAAGAGTTGAAGCAGGAAGAAGAGGCCGAGGAAGAGCTGCAAGGGGAGCAGTAGATGAAGAACTACGCGAATAAATTAGAGTGTTGTCAGCACGTTTGGCAGCAGTGGAAGCCAGAAAGGGTAGGGACCCTGAAGGTGGAGATGACAGTGATGATGAGACAGAGGCACAAATAGATGAGTCAGAGGACAAGCCACCAGAAATTAGACTACTGAAATATTTTTTGATGGGTAGCAGCAATCCAAGACCAGAGCTCTCTAATTATGATGGAATTTTATACACAGAAGCATTGTTGAACTGGATAAGCAATTTAGATAAATACTTCGAGTATGAGGAAATTAGTGAGGACGAAAAAATTAGGTTTGTTGTCACTAAGTTGAAAGGACATGGCGCACTGTGGTGGGACAGTGTGAAGGCAGAAACGAAAATACTGAACAAGCCCTTGATCAAGAGTTGGGACAGGTTGATTGCAAAGATGAAAAGCAAGTTCTTGCCTAAAGATTACCAAATTTCCCTTTACAGACAAGTGCGGAATCTGAGGCAGAGAACAATGGCTACAAAGGAATACACAAAAGAGTTCTAAAAAGTGAACTTGAGGGTTGGGTATGTTGAAGATACCCCTGAGAAGACAACAATATTTGTAAATGGAATACGAATGGAAATCTTGGATGAGATTAGTATTCTTTCCCCAAAAACTATAGAGGAGGCATACCAGTGTGCTTTGAAGGCAGAAAAAAGATTACCAGGAAGCAGAATGCAAGAAGAGGACATAGTTCCGATAGAGGAAGAGGACAGTCCTTTGGCAGAGGTAGCACTACCAACAGTAGTGAAGAGGGCAGCAGTTCGAAGACTTCAGGACAGATTGAGAGGGAAGGTAACACCAGAGGTGGAAGGCCATACCAACAAGGAAGAGGTAATGGCAGAGGTAGAGGAAATGCCTACCAGTGTTACAAGTGTCACAAATGGGGACACAGGTCTTTTGAATGTCTAGAAAATGAGCCAGCTGGACAGAGGGGAGCGCATGTTGCTCAACCTGATGAAGCAGAGGTAGTGCCACAAGAGGTGGAGAATGTGCCTGAAATAAGAGAGGCCTTGGTGCTGAACAAGGTTTTACTAAAACCAGCTAACGAGGTGGTTGACCTGACACAAATGAAAGCATTGTTCCGGACTGTGTGCAAGTCGCATGGAAAATGTTGCAAATTGATTATAGATAGTGGAAGCATCGATAACCTAGTAGCCACTGAGATGGTGGAAAAATTGGGTTTAAGGAATTCAAAGCATCTGACTCCCTATAGAGTGTCTTGGTTGCAGAAAGGACACTAAGTATTGGTTGATGAGCAGTGTGAGGTGGAGTTTCACATTGGCAAGTACAAGGACAAGATAACTTGCGATATTATGCCTATGTAAATGTAATTTCTCTCAAGATTTAAGGCCTAAAAATTGAAAAGAAATGTTTATTTTTATCCCAAATGAAAAAATATAAATGAAACAAGAGGAGATTGTTGGTACTGCCGATCATGATATACTAATTATAACCTTAAGCTTTACCTAACCTTTAGCCCTTCAATTATGGGCAACATAAACAATGCAAATTATAGAATTTAAGTGGTAAAATTTATTAAAGATGGGAAAGGGGTAGGTTTAATGACCAAGTCCAATATGGATGAATTCTTGGTATACATCTATATTAATATATCCCTTACGATGCAAGGAGAGAGATAATCCTTCCAATCCAAGACCAGCAAATACGAATGGGAAGTGGGCCATCCACACCAATCCCATGAGAAATGGAGAAATAAGAAACTTCATCATTGGTTCAATTGTTGGAAGGGAAGAACCAAAGCATTAAATCTACTAAATCACTACTCTCTAGCATTAATAGAAGTTTCACCAATTGAATAAAATTTAAAAAGGAAAATCATATTATATTCAAAGAGATAGAAAGGTTAAATATTGCATAAGCATTTCACTAGTTGAATAAAATTCAAAAAGAAAAAATCTGAAATAGAATCTTATTCACAAGATAGCAAGGTTAGATTTCTTCTCCATATAATAACTCAAGGCAATCTTCTTTTGACAAAGTCACTCATCCAAAGTGTAGATTTGGGTGATTACTTTTCCATATATTTAATAAGATTTAGTAATCACCTAAATCTACACTTTGGATGAGTGACTTTGTCAAAAGAAGGTTGCCTTTAGTTATTATATGGAGAAGAAATTTAACCTTTCTATATTGTGAATAAGATTCTATTTCAGATTTTTCCTTTTTGAATTTTATTCAACTAGTGAAATTCTTATGCAATATTTAACCTTTATATCTCTTTGAATGTGATATGATTTCCCTTTTTAATTTTTATTCAATTGGTGAAACTACTATGAAATGCTAGAGAGTAGTGATTTAGTCCTTCCCTTCCAACAATTGAACCAATGATGAAGTTTCTTATTTCTCCATTTCTCACAGGATTAGTGTGGATGACCCACTTTCCATTCGTATTTGCTGGTCTTGGATTGGAAGGATTATCTCTCTCCTTGCATCGTAAGGGATATATTAAGATATATGTATACCGAGAATTCATCCATATTGGACTTGGTCATTAAACCTACCCCTTTCCCATCTTTAATATATTTTACCACTTAAATTCTATAATCTGCATTGCCTATGTTGCCCATAATTGAAGGGCTAAAGGTTAGGTAAAGCTTAAGGTTATATAATTAGTATATCACGATTGGAAATACCAACAATTTCCTCTTGTTTCATTTATATTTTGTCATTTGGGATAAAAATAAACATTATTTTCAAGCTTTACCACCAACACATTTCTTTTCGTAAAATAGTTCATCGCTTTGTCTTTCACATAGAATTTGAGATATGAAATCACAAATAGTGGAAGGAGGAGGTGAATCCTTCCAAAATGTTCTACCAAAATTAAGGAATGTGTCATAATATAACTCAAATTCCACATGTGCCAAGTACTAAGTGTACATCTGAGTTCTGCTTTACATACCATGGTTTTGTTGAACAAAAGCAACTAAGTTGTTACATGAATTCTTTCCGATTCTCTTCTTTGAACTTGTTGAACAACTCTATCTGAGTGGTTTTCAAGAAATGTTTTTTATGTTGTTTGTACTGATTTCATGCTATTCTTCTTCGCATCACATGCTTTGCAGTTGGCGAAACACGCAAATTTTTCTTTCAATATTCATATATTATTTTTTTAACATTCTATCTTTGTATGGCTGCCTACAAATAGTTCTCCAACAAGCGAGTTCATCATTTACATCTATTTGCAACCGAAATTTCTGATGTTTGTGCAAATTTTTTCGTGAGGTTCCTAATGCTCGTGCCATAGATTTTACCAAGCGATTATCTTTAGTACTTGATGAAACCACTTCCATATATATTGCTCTACGTACAGTTAAAACATTTTTCTGTCTAGATCTTCTAATTGAATTTATAGCACTATTTATATTTTGTATCACATTTTCCTTCATTTTTTTTTAATCTTTGGTTGATTTTCAAATACCCAATAAAGTCATAGCTTCTTTTAATTTCCTTAATGATAGGAGACCTTTCAACATTTGGGCTTGAACTGTCACATTTTCCTTTATGAAGTACATATAAAAAATGTGGTTAACACGATATCATATATACTGGTCAGCTCTTTTATCTCCATATGTGTGAGTGTCAACATTTTCTAACATCTCATCATCGACATTGATTTCATCTGTACATATTTGAATGAATAGTACATAATAAGTTTACATATTCAATAAATAACTAAATTAATAAATATGTATAATTTCAATAATACGTGCATGTGTTCAACATATATATATATATATATATATATATATATATATATATATCTATATATATAGATATAGATGAATATATATATATATATATATATATATATATATATATCTTGTGATTCAATTTCTTACTTGAATTTCTTTCAACATTTTCACCATCTTCAATCATTGGTTCAATATCTCTTCCACTTTCTCTTTCAAAATTTTATATCTCATCATCAATGTTTTGAGGAATATCTCTCTCTGTTTACATTGCAAAATATTTTTCAAATTAGTTCATCAAATAAAAATTAAGCTTCACATTTTACGCTAGGAAAATTTTAAATATATCAAACTCATAATATTTACATTTACATACCTGCTTCAACTTCTAATTGAGGTTGATTTTCACCTTCAATATTTAAGAGTGCTTCTATCTTTCTTTTGCGAGATTGTCTCATCTCTTCTCTACGTTCCTCAGGGTCTCTTTTTCGATCATATTTTCTCATACAATTCCTTCGATTTCCCATGATAATAGAGTATGAAGTTCAAAAAAAATCTTTCAAAAATTTAGACAAAAACTCAAATAAAAAAACATCATAAAAGACTTAATTTAAAAAAACTCATTTTAAAAATTTTGCAAAAAATACATACTTCAATCCAAAACACTTGCTTTAAAAATCCGAGAAAAAAATGTCTTATAAAAATGAAACGAAGCTCAAAATATTTCCTTCCAAGTCTTACAAAACAATTTCATTTAAAAAGTTAGACAAAAATTCATTTAAAAAAATCATTATAAAAGATTTACTTCAACCCAAAACACGTACTCTAAAAAAATGTCACTTCAAAAAATGCCTCCAAAAAATGTCAATTGAAAATTAATTCCAACTTCTTAAAAAATAACACTTTAAAAAATACTTCAAAAAGGCCTCTAAAAAAATATCACTTTAAAAAATACTTCCAAAAAATTTCCAAAAAATGTCTTTTGAATTAAGCCTAAAAGAGTCCTTTCGAAATTAAGCTCAAATCCATACCTTCAAAAACAATGAAAATTGAGCCCAAATCCATACTTTCAAAAAAAATGAAGCCCAAAAAACATCCAAAAAATGTATCACATACCTCCAAGAAAAGTCCTTGAACCCAAAACAATTCTTTGCAAAATCAGACTAAGACCTGTGTAAAAAATATGTGAAAATAATGAATGAATTCGCGGAAATTTATATTGCCGCAAAATGTTTTTTTGGAGGGGCTCTATGGTATTTTCCGGCCGACGAAAAAATTGGATAAAAATTCGGCTGAACTTTTATTAAAAAAATTGGCCAAACTTTTATATCATTAAACTTGATGGGCCGTCGGCGCAAAAAACAATTCGACCAAACTTTTTTTAGGAGTTCAGTCGAACTAACGCGTCAACAATTACGTAGAGCCAAGCTCTGAATACGTATCTCAACTTTGGACTGATTAAATTCCATGAAACATTTTGAATTAACTGTCGGAACCAAGACAATCATTTTCAGAATTGAATCTATTTTTAGGAAATATAAATTTTATGGAATTTCATAAATATTTACTAATTTTAATTAATTTTGTAATAAAACGGGTGCAAACAATTTCTGAAGGTCATTTTGATTCAGTGAAATCATAATTCTGTATCTTCCAAAATACATTGTAAAAGAAATTGACAAAATTATGGTGCATTACATTGGTCCGTCGTTTCTAATGGGTAGTTTTTAGATTTTTAGTTTATAACATATATGTTAAGAAATTTGTTGTGTCGCGAAACATATTCAAAATATGCAGTTTTTTCATATTGGACCAGTTCAAAAAATTCTAGTAATTATGATATGCATATGTTGGCTTTGTAAATATGACGAAACTGAAGTAGACTCTGTCTAGATTGTTGTAACATATTTTGTTTCTCAAAAACACCAAGTTTCAAATAATACAACATTGCGTATTAACATGACTTCTTCTGAATCCTTCGATTGTTAACAAACACACACTCAAAGAAACACTAAGTTGACATATCAAATGTGTATAAAAAAATTCCAAAATATAAGTAATAGAAAGCTAATAAAATTTCTAACAACTTTTATTTTTATCGCAAAATGAAATTCTAAACAGAAAAATTGTTTTAGCTGGAAGAAATTTGAAGAACAGCAAAAAAAAAAAAAAAAGAGAGAAAAAAAAAAGAAGAAGAAGAAAAAGAAAAAGAAAAAGAAAAAGAAAAAAGAAAAGAAAAAGAAAAAAGAAAAAAAGAAAAAAAGAAGAAGAAAGTTTTTTCTCATAAAAGGGCAAAAAGTGTAACCCTACTTCACATGTATTTTTTTTCTATGGTTGTTTTAATATTTTGATTTAAAAGGTGTTAATTAATTTTTTGATTTAAAAGGTCTTAGTTGTCAAAGCCATTATTTCAAAAGAGAAAAAAAAGTATCCATAGAAAATTATGGAGCTATTATTTCCCAATCACTTCCAAACTTAGGAGTAAATTTTAAGGCTAGTCTCAATGCTTTAGTTGCAATAGTAGTGAATGGTTTAGTTGCAATAGTAGTAATTGTCAATCTATGTTTCAAAGGAGTTGCAGTTTTTAACTTTAAAAAATTGTATTAATATTAGTGACACTTTTTGTTGGTAGCTAATTTTAAAATTTTTGTCAACAACATTATGACATTATTAATGCCATTAATAGTTAAATTCAACTTAACAAGCCTATTAAATTCAATTAACTTACATAATTAAATTTTCATAAAAAAATCACAAAAACAAATACAAGTAAAGATAAAAACACCTATTTAAACATAATATTCACCCTTTCTTACTTGTTGCAACCAAGAAGAAGTAAGATTGCCTTTCAATATTCAAAGATGCTCTTTCAAGTTCTAATAACAAATATTTGATCAAAAAGATGCTCGTTTTCAATATTAAACATCATATTCACCCTCTATTACTTGTCACAACCAAGGAGAAGTAAGATTGCCTCTCAATGTTCATAGATGTTCTTTCACATTCCAATAATAAATATTTGATAAAAAAGATGTTCTTTTTCAATATTGAATTGTCTCTCTTGATCAAAAACTTACAATCTTTTACCACTTGCTCTTAAGGTGATTGGGTTTTCATTTTCTTGTCCTTGCTTAAATTCTTTTGGACAGTTGGACTAGTTTGTGACACAAGAGGTTTATATTCAAAGCTTTTTTTCTAAAATGACAAATTCAAAATTTACCATCGGATGAGCTAGTTTAAAGCACAACTACAAAATAGATTTATCAATAAATCTAGTCACTGACCTAAGAAGTTTACATTGTTTGATTGGAGACATGTGGATATTTTCTTGAGCATTGATTAAATACTTATCTTCTCTGACATAACAACTTGAATTTTCTATTTAGAGGTACTATGGTGAACTCTTATGGTAACAACTAGCAGCTTTCATTTATTCAACATGATATTCTGTGAGCCTTTGCTATGTATTTGAGTATGAAGGGGACTGTGAATAAAATTAAAAGGATTTTTATGCCTTCGAAAGCACACTCTATACCCAAAATGTGGAAAATAGGTTGCAAAGTGTACATTTGATGCTGGGATTTTTTCCTTCCACACAGGTTTTGTGAATATTTCTTTCTCCTCTCATTGTCGTTTCTCACCATTTTTCAATATTAAATTGTCTCACTTGATGAAAAGCTTGCAATATTTTACAATCTATTTGCACATAATTTGATTTAGAATGTACTGATTTCTGTATTATTGTATGTCAAAGTACAATGGAGGAGAAAGAATCGTGTCATACGTAAATTGCATAATTACCATTAAGTTACTCAAATAGAATGTGTGATACATGAAAAAAATAAAAACAAAAAACATAACTTCACATGTGCATTTTTGTACCTTCTCTGCTTGAAGCAAATAATTTTTAATTTTTGCTTCACATTGTTCAATCCACATTCTTTGGAAAAGTTATGAGTTTGCACCATGCTACATGGGGATCCATATTATCTAAGATAATGGATTCAACCCAATGAATATAATTTATTTATGTTTTTTTTTTTAATTGATTGATTTATTGATTTATTTACAATTTTTAGGATCATATCAAATGTGTAAGTTATAATTTTTAAAATGTTATGATTTTTAATTTAAGAAATGAGTATTAATGATAGTCTTTTTTTTCTATGGTTGTTTTAATATTTTGATTTAAAAGTTTTTAATTAAATTTTTGATTTAAAAGCTGTTAGTTGTCAAAGCCATTATTTCAAAAGAAAACAAATATATCCATAGAAAATTATGGAGTTATTATTTCTCCATTCTCTTCCAAACTTGGAAGTACATTTTAAGGCTAGTTTCAATGCTTTAGTTGTAATAGTAATAATTTTCAATCTATGTTTCAAAGAAGTTGTGTTTTTTAACTTTCGAAAAAATTGTATTAATATTAGTGACACTTTTTTATTTGGTAGTTAATTTTAAAGTTTTTGTCAACAACATTCTGACATTATTAATGTCATTAAAAGTTAAATTTAACTTAACACACCTATTAAATTTAATTAACTTACATAATTAAATTTTAATAAAAAAATCACAAAAACAAATATAAGTAAAGATAAAAACACCTATTTAAATTCTGATTAAATAAATAATATTACTATTAGTTCTAACCAAATAAAAAATAAAACTCTCTCTCATATATAAAATAGTTTAATGATTATATATATATATATATATATATATATATATATATATATATATATATATATATATATATATTATAATCAATATTTTTTTAGATATCTTTTTTTTTGGTAAATTAGGCTAATCTATATTAATTCAAAAAGAGAAATAGTACATATGCTACAGGTTGGGTTTGGTAAGCAGCGCTTAACCAATCCCAATCTTGTGCAATTTCGAGGCTGCCTCAGTGGAGGAAACCAAATACTTGAAGCAAGAAATTACAAAATGTGCAGCAGCGCTGGTGTATCCAAAGATTACAGAATATACGAAAGCATAAGTATGACTTAGAATTATGTGGTCATAGCAGGCATGACAAAAAATAAGGAAGAACTGAGCAGCGTCACAGTCCTTAGTCTTCAGCTTCATCATTACTATCTGGCTCTTCCTCCACTACGGGGCAGGCATACGCCTGCGTAGCCGCTTCCTCTGTATCAGTGGGTGGACACGTAGGTTTGGGAACCGATGCGCTGAGGATGGGAGCCACCGAATATTCTGCGTCAGGGACGCGTGTCCAAGTACCTTTAGAATCCATAGTCCATACTTCTGTATCATCACCCTCATCTTCCTGAGTCCGAAGAGGTTCGGTCTTGCGAGGCGGGAGGTGCGCTTGATGCGCAAAGGTAGACTTCCAAGGTCCACATCTGCATCTCTGCGAAGATTTCACGGGGGCCTTCCTCCTCCTGATCTGGTTCAGGGCTCTGTCTAGCGTAAGTGCCGTAGGAGGAGCCTTCAAAAGACTCCAGATGATTGTCTGTCCCTCGGTGGTAACGACCGGGGAGCGCCCCTCTTTGCGCTTCACATATGGTTCTTTGGCACAACCTAGGAGCCATGGTCTGCTGAAGTAGAGGAGTGATAGAGATGACAGAGAGGGAGAGGGATGAAGCAAGGTAGAAGCAAGTGAACAGGGGGAATGATGAGTGGGAAAGCACACCAGGGGACGCTGGGTAATGGGTGCGCACAGACTTTTGAGACTGTTGGGACATATGGTAGCACAGGTTGGATAAATCGCAGCCCAGAGATTTCTGCGTAGCACAACGCTAGGAAGAGGGCTTTGCAGCAGGCTGGTGGCACAGGAGGGCAAGAAAAGAATCAACAAAAAAGACCGAAGGAGCTGACTATGTGTCTCTTTGTGCTGAGGGGCCTTCCTTTTAAAAGGTCTATGACACATGTGAAGGGGTAGGTCATGATTGAACCTCACACGCAGCTACATGCCATAACTATTTTCACTCACGGGATCAAGTGAGGAGTTATGGCCAATCGGCATATCAGCCCAGGTAATCATTTAGGATGATTGTTGTAGAGAGGTACCCTAGAGGGGTGATGATGTCCAAGCTTATCTTCATCATGCCTTATCTCATTCGTCTCATGTGGATGGTTACCAATTTTAGGATCCACATCGTATGAGGACCGGCGCTGCAAATCTTCATCCTCATGGGTGTGGGAGAGATGATTGTCATTCGTACTCCTATTGTTACCTGCATCCGGGGATTTTTTAGATATTTTTTATTAATACATACTAATTTTATAAAAAATCAGCATTATGCATTACATTTAAAAGTGTTGGGATTATCCATTTTTGGATAAGTGTTAGGGATTATCTATTTTTGGATAAGTGTTAGGTTGGTTGTAAAAATTGATTAGAATCAAATGTCATGGTTGTTGATATAATTGATTGGAATTAAATGTTATGGTGGTTGTAAGGATAAGAATTAAATTAATTGTAAGATGATTGATTTAATTTTGAATTTGATAACTTGTGGAAAGGGATTAAAAGTGATAATTAATAACTGAAGATAAAATTTATAGAGTATTTAGGTTCAATTTACTAGTGTCTTATATATTGACAATAAAATAGATTGTTTTTCATCCAACATTAATATTAAAACAACAACTAAATTTCAAATATCATATCTTCATAAAATATTTTAAATTTTCAATAATAATAATAAAATTAATAAACAAAATTTTGCCATCAGCCTAGGCCCATGTTTGCTTCCTATAGAATGTGAAAAATGTCTTTATTAATGTACAAGAACATGCTTAAAAGAGCATTTTTACGCTGAAAGCGTTCCCTTTATGGGGTTTTCGAATGCGATTTTTCACTCGGCCAATCAGAACGCGTTCTCATCGTTCTTACCGCCAGTTAAAATTTGACATTTGCCTTATGCGTGTTCGCTACATTTGCCTTATGCATGTTCATTAGCGAGAGTACGTTGATGATGAGCTGGGTTGGCATGTGGCTTCTCCACATGGCCACCCACGCTCGCATTAAGTTTTTAAACAACTGTGCCCCGCCAACCATAACTGCTCTTTAATGAAGCTCGCTGGTCGAGACTCCATTGTCTTGCTCCACAAACTGGAATTCTCCGGAAGATTTGTTGATGTTGCGAAGCCTTAGCATTGCATCTGCTCCCCTGTTGCTACGAAGCCAAGCTCTCGGACAAAGACAGGGTGGCGGTGTCAAATTCTCTGCTGCATTGAAACAGTTGAAGGCGCCCACTTCTCACAGAAGAAAGACTGAGTCGCGCGCCTGCTTTCCTGCTTTCTCCTCAGAGGTCCTCTGTCAAAACTATCCTGTCATATATATTGAAGAGTTCTGAAGAGAAATGGGGAAATGCGGGGGCTTTTTCAGTCATATTGATGAGTAAGCCGAAGTTTATAACCCATTCCGCGTTAGCATGGAGAGGTCTTCAAATTCTGCAGTTAAAGATGAGCCCAAAGGTGTTCCAGCATATGAGGAGCAGGAGGAACCCATCTCATGCAGACCATCTGTGGATGGCAGTGCAGACAGCCCAACTTATTCCGATGCCGAAGATCAGTCATGGCATTCGCAATATACTTCAAATGGAGGAACTTATGATGATGAATATGATTATTCTAATGCTTCCGATCCTGATATTGCAGGAATGTCAGATCTCGCAAGGCGTTCTCTGTCCGATAGTTCCGATGTAGATCTTGAGAAGGGTCCTGACCCCGAGGTGAAGGCGCCAGAAGGGAATGCGCCTTCTGATCAAGGGAGGCAATTAGATAGAATTGAGAGCCGGTCTGAGAAGGAGTGTAGAATATGCCATCTTACTCTGGAGACCAACCAAGAGGCAGGGGCATCTATTGTGTTGGGTTTTTCCTGCAAGGATGATCTGGCTGCTGCTCACAAGCAGTGTGCAGAGGCCTGGTTCAAAATCAGGGGTAACAGGTTAGCTTTTTTTCCTTGTGACCATCTTTTTTTTAAGTATCTATACAGTGATTTCTTATTGGCTATAAAACTGTGGACTCAAATGCACAGCTTGACTTTATGTGCGCCTATTCCACTTGTCGTAGGTTTTATCTTACATTCCTATGACCAGGGGACCTGTTTTTCATTTCGTTTCTGTTCTTGTACTCGTTCCCGTCTTGACACTAAATTAGTGCATTACTAATAAATTTTGCATGTTAAAATACACCAGGGAAGGCGGGGTTTTTGTTTCTTTATCTCCTCAAACCCTCTAGCTCTGCTTCTCACTCTGTTCCTGCTTCCCTTCCCTTCCCCCGCTTCTGGTAACGTAGTCACATATCCCCCTTTGGGTGAGGGGCTCTTCTCATTAGCTGTCCGTGAAACAAAGGTAGCAATGTTGGAATGTTTTCTAGATCATGTTCTTCACATTTTTGGCAAATTTGATATCTGGACAATATGAATGGTTTTAGTAGAGATTATCAGGTTTTTTTTCTAGAGCCTTGCTTCTTTTGAACGATTTTATCGATGTATTGTAAGAGCATATAGAGAAGCTTTCACAAATAAAGCCACTGAATTGGTACTGCAGGTGAGTTGTAAAAATCTGTGTTTTAGAAGCACCGTATTAATTATACGGTTTTTCACTTCCCTGTAATTAATCCTAGTCATATGATTACCGTAGACAAGTTGCTTAAGCTGCCATCAAAATGCTTGTTAAACAGAGACAATGGTCTTGTTATTCTGTGTTGTTTGACTTTTTAATGTACCCAGATCAGGCTATTTTAGGGTAATAAGGTTCTGGCTTTTGTTGGCCATATGTAATTTGCAGTAGTCTTACTTCCATTTTGGTTTTCTTGCATCCCTTTTACTTTTGTCGTGATCCAAGCTAATGAGCAGAGCAAATGGTCTAAAAAATAAATTAACACCATAACTTATCAGCCTTAACAATTGCATGTAAGTGGGGTTTAGAATCTAAATTCAATACCAATTCGACAATTGTTTGTAGGTGTCACCAGAATCAGTCCCATCGGAGGAGTAGGAGTAAGTAGCTTTTAAACCGACCTTCATTATTGTTGGCCATACATAGTCTGTTCATCTCTATTCTGTCTTAACCCCAAATTGCAATCAAAAGTGGTTAGATCCCTTGGGCATGCAACATTGCTGAGCAATACCATAAAACTTTGTATAATCACATTTGGACCCTGGATAAACAAAGGAAATGCTCTGTTTTCCAGATCTACAGCAAAATCTTCTTGCCTCTTTGGTTTCCGAAATTGAAAATACGCAGCTGAACCTCTGTCCAGAACAAGAATACCATCTTCATTTTCTCCTTATATCTTCTCAAGAGGGCAAGCCAGAAATCTCTTTGGCTTTCTAGATGTTGCTTGAGTCGACAGAATTTGGAGTCTCTGGAGTGACATGAAGGGACTGCATTCCTAGTGATAACCCCATCCATCTTTTCTCTCTTTTCTATAACAGAAATTGTTAGGTTTTTTTTTGTCTTTCCCATTGGACTGCAAATTCCCAAGGTACTCACTGCTTTGAAAATTCATTATGCCTGAGTTCAAACACGGCTTTCAGAAAATTGTCCAGAATGGTATTCGATTATGGTCACCTTAGAGGATGCTTGCTTCTCTGTATTTTGGAAGGTGGATACCAATCCTTGATGTTCTGTTTCTAGTGGTGTAAGCTTCAGCCTTAAGCAAAACTGTTAGATTGAGAGACTGGAGATCGATTGAATATGTGCCAAAATCAATGAAAGTTGTTGGCCTTGATGTGAACACAATGGTGCATTCATTCTCCTCTTGTATGCATACAATAATTCCCTGGTGTGGGATTTGACCTCAGGGAAAGAGCAAACTACTGTACAACTATTTGTTAATCTCTATCATTGGTGTTTGCCACAACTTTAACATTTGCTGCTGTTTCTAGAGGCTGGCAGTTTTGCTTGATGTGTAACGCATTATATAAGCAGAAACTCCTCTCCTTTCTGTACTCCTTTGTTACAATGTCTTTGACTGAAAGGTGTTATTCTCATTTTTCCACCATCTGAATTCAAATGTTGTTTCGTTTTCATTGTCTCTTTCAATTTAAGCGCACAGGTCAAAACAGCTATCTCATGGATAGGCGATTCTGATATTCACCGTCTTGTTGTTGCTTCAATGTTGTTATAGATTTTTCCAAAGGCATTGCTTGCACACTGGAGACAGTACTTGTGTGCACCATGTGCCTGAGCCCATATTTAATCAGCAGTAACATGGAGGGTGGTTATCCAAAATTCTAAATTTCTGCAATAATTGTGGTTGAGTTCTTATTGTTATTGAAGGGCTTTGTTTTTCATACTAATTAGTCTGAGAATGTAGAGCTCAGTCTTTAATTGGACATTTTATCAGGATATTTCTTTCTGCACATCTTTATATCAAAATTTTATTTCATTATGACCTGCATGGGCAGGTTTCTCTGCATTGAAGGTTTTTCTGACATTTTTTAGTTGAATTTCAGACTAATGTTTCCTGTAAACACATTTATTTATTTTAGCTTAGCATTTGTGAGTGAGATTTCTGGTGCTCTGGGAAAATGCTTCTGAAATTTGTCATTTCGGGTTGCAGAATTGATGCTTCTTGGTTTCATCTCACTTTTACTGACAGTTGGAGCAAAGCCCATTTCTATGATTTGTATATCCAAAAAAGTAGTTGATACTATGCTTCCGTGTAAGAAAAATGATACTGCTGTTGAAAGCATGAAAGTAGATAATGGGGAGGAGCAAGGCCGAAAACGTTTATGGGAGTCCATGTCCTCTGAACAGGAGGTCCCATAGAGGCGTGTCTTAGCTGGTGTTGCTGGGGATAGCAACCATTGTAGCTCCGTACATGTAAATACCACACCCTACTCTTAGTCTTACTGCACATGGCATAACTATCCAGGCCCTGTTATTCTCTGAGTGATTTTTTTCATGCAGTTAGGGTTACTTAGACCATTTTGAAATAGGATTTCAATACAAATTTCAAATATTTATCCTAAGTTGGACTTATTTAATAATTTGTCATTCTTTGTTTGAAGGGTAAGTATCCTCTTGTCTCCCCGACTGGCATAAACCAGCTCCACATCTTCATATTTTTGTTGCCAGTTCTCCATGTTTTATATAGTGTCTTAACTGTCGGCCTAGCAAGAGCAAAAGTAAGTGGAAGGGGAGATAAATTGTTTTCTCCATATATCATTTGGTTTAATTCATGCAGTAGATCTTACTGTTTTGATATCTGCATGCTTTCAAATTCTCTGTTAACACTGAGATCTGTAAATCCTATTGATACCTAGATGAAGCGTTGGAAAGCATGGGAACAGGAGACACAAACATTGGAGTATGAGTTTTCACATGGTGAGTTCTATTGGTTCTTCTAACTGGGTTTGTCTAGAAGAGTATTTATTCCAGCATCTGGATACTTTCAGGTTGAAAAGTAATAACTCAAGCCCAGTTTGGCAACTGTGCAAATTCGAATTGGGAGATACTGGGTTAAAGGTTGATTGGGTAAAGTTCTCGATTTCAAAACTAAAATATTAAGAGGGCACGACATGAATCTTGGACGATTGGATAAGCTTTTGAGGGATTTGTTTGCTTTTTGGTCCAAGCAGATCCTGCCAGATTCAGATTAACCCATGAAACTTCATTTGTAAAGCGCCATATGAGTTTCTAGAGCCAAACACTGATTCTTAAATGGATTGTAAGTTATTCACAATTCCAAATCTTCAAGGAATATATGTTTGTTTCCTATTTGCATTGATTGAGAAATATCAATATCCGATTTAACATTAGCTTTCCTTAGATTTGCAGGTATGTTTTTTTCGTCAATTCTGTCAGTCTGTAACTAAAATTGATTACCTGACCTTGCGCCATGGCTTCATCGTTGTAAGTTTTGATCACTTTAAATCATCTTTTCCTTCTCATGTTGTTTATGTCAAACCCCACTTCATTCATGTAAGGCATCTGATTTGTTCTAAAATATTAATTTCTTTGAAATGTACAGGCTCACTTGGCTCCAAATAGCAAGTTTGATTTTCAGAAATATATCAAGAGATCTTTGGATGATGACTTCAAGAGCGTGGTTGGAATCAGGTTAGTAACATTTTCTGTGTTCACAACAGCTTTGGTCTTAGAGAGAATTCTGACCTTGCTTTGTCATCCTCCTGTTTTTTTTGAAAATCTGTTCCTGACTTTTAACTAACACACACCCTTGATGCATTATCTGCAGTCCTCCTTCGTGGGCTTTTGCTATAATCTTTTTGCTTCTTAATGTGAATGGACTTTTAGCTAACACACACCCTTGATGCATTATGTGCAGTCCTCCTTTGTGGCCTTTTGCTATAATCTTTTTGCTTCTTAATGTGAATGGTAAATCTTCAGTACTCTACCCTGCTTCCAAAGTCTTCATTCTACATGTCCACAATTGTTTAAACTAACATTCTCCTTCTGATTGGTTGTATTCCTCTGAGCAGGGTGGTATGCATTCTTTTGGATCTCGCTTGTTCCCTTAATTGTAAGTGCACAAAAATATTAGATTTAGATGGCAGGCTATCATTGATCATGTGAGCCAATGATCTTGGACGTTTTCTGATTGAATTCTTCAAACTTATTGCTATTTGATCTTCCAAAATGTGCAGATAGTTTTGTTGGTTGGAACAAAGCTACAAGTTATAATAACAGAGATGGCATTAGAAATTCAAGATAGGCTTTATGTAGTGAAAGGAACTCCGATAGTGCAGCCAACGAATGAACTATTTTGGTTTGGTCGCCCTCAACTTGTCCTTTTCTTGATCCATTTCATTCTCTTCCAGGTATCAAATGATGTGCATGCTAAATTCTCATTGACAGATTATATTTCAGAATTCTCTGAATATTCATGGGAAAAACAATGGATTGATTGTTACTTCTGTTCCGCAGAATGCTTTCCAGCTTGCATTCTTTTTTTGGATATGGGTAAGCAATATGCTCATTCAGTAAAGAATAGAGTCAATGGGTTTACTATGCTAATGATGGTAACATTTTGCAGTCTTGAGTTTGTCGTGTTGTGGTTTAGTGGTTGAGACAGGGCATCACAATGTTAATGACCCAGAGTCAAACTTAGAGATCAAAGCCCTGAATTATAAGTTGGCATAATTTGATGATATTTACATGCAATATTAATTCAATAATTAACAAAAAATATAGTCTCAAGCACCCTGAATCAATTTCAGTTTATACAGGTGCTTGTTAAAATCCAGTCAGATATGCCTTCCATTTTGATCACACAATGCCAGGGAAAAGTAAACCAAATAATCAAACTTTATAATTTGAATTTTAAATATTTATATTTATTTTAATAAAAATATTAATTTTTAATTTTAAAATTATTAATTTGTTATTTATGTAATTTTATTTTTATTTCATTTTATTTATTTGTTTGTTTATTTATTAATCTTTATTTTATTTTATTTCTATTTATTTATTTATTTTATTCTTGTTTTTGTAATTAAGAATTTAATTTTTATTTTATTTAATTTTATTTATTTATTTTTATCTATTGTATTTTTTATTTTAATTATATCTTTATTTTATTTTATTTTATTTATTTATTTATTTAATTAATTTTTAATTTTTATTTTTCTTATTTTTTTATTGGTTTTGAAATCTTTTCTTATCATAGCATGTAATTATTAAAAATAAAATAAATATATAAATTCAAACTTTAAATATTGTTTAATTACTTTTAACATTTAATTTATTCGATAATAATAAAAACAATTGAATATCCTTTAAATAATGCACATAGACTATCTCTCTCTTTTATAAAGTGCTTGAATATTAATAGAAATCCTCCCCTTGTAAACTGTATTAAAAGGCAATATCCTCTCATTATATTTTGATGTTCGAACTTCTTAGACCATAACCCCGAGCAATTACAAGTATACGCCCTCCCGAAAGGCTACATTCCATTGCTATGTTACCATAGACGGCATGATAGTGAATTCGGTTGATTTCAGTCCCTGGAGGCCATTTATTCTTCTTCCTCTGTTCTCCTAGGAGGAGTTGGAGAAGAATTCACTAAACATCTACCTGTTTTTCCCCCCTTACATCATTGGAAGGTTTCCTTTCAGCGTTCCTTTGCACCTCCAGGTGCAATTGCTAGTTTCTACCATTTACAAAAACCCAATAGTTACCCAATAGTTTGAAGAATTTCTTTTTTGAAAAATTTTTCTTTTAGAAAATATTTTCAAAAATTAGCAGTAACTATTGTTGTCACTCACAATTTGAAGATAATTACACTAATTAAAATAAAATAAAAACATATTTTAAAATAAAAAAACCTTACTCATTATTTAATTAAAAAACTTTTAATCAATAAATTTCTTTCTGCACTTCCAATCCCAAACGTTGACTGGTGACGTCATTGCACCAACACAACAAAAGCAGCAACACCATGAGTAAAATCTGATCTCCATCTGCAGAAAAACAAAAAACATTTTTTCATAGAATGTGAAAAATGCCTTTGTTCATATACAGGAACATGAAAAAATTTCCGGACCATGTTTGTTCATATACAGGAACATGAAAAAAAAAACCTTTTTCCTAAATTTGCAAAAAGAAAAAACCCAAGGGATTGAAGAATTTACTTTTAGAAAGATTTTTTTTGGAAAATCTTCTATTTAAAATATAATATTTACTACACTCTAAATGCTAAATTCATTATTAGCTCTAGAATTGAAACAAAAAGTGTCAACAATCTTAAACACATTCTTAAACATGGAGAATAAATAGATAAAGTGTCAACATTCTTAAACACATTCTGTAAGTTATTAGGTCAATAGAGGTGTTACACATATAAAAGTAAAAGAAGAGTAGTTTTTCAAAATAAAAGTAAAAGAAGAGTAGTTTTTCAAAATAAAAGTAAAAGAAGAGTAGTAAGAGAACTTAGGGGAATAAGTTGCTTTAACTCATCAAGAAATTTTGTCTCTCATCGAGAAACCGTTGAGCAAGAAGCAATTGTTTGATTATTTTTTGAATGTCTATCAGGTGCTCTAATTATTATTTATCTTTTAGCTATTGAGTTGCTTTAAGGCATGAAGAAATTATGTTTTCTATCAAGAAACCATTTAGTAATAAATAGTTGTTTGATTATTTTTTGAATTTCCATTAAATGCTCTAATTATTATTTCTAACTGTTAATCAGAGGAAATTTTTAGTGGTCTAACATTTTATCCAATGATTCATAGTGGTACACAATGGCATTTGAGGGAGTTTTTCTCAAAGATGAATGTCTTACGGCGCGTAATAAATTATATACATAATACTTGAAATCAAAATCCTTGGAAAACCTTATAATTATATTTGGTGTGTTAGTGTATTATACAAATAAAATAAAATAAATTACATTACCATGCATAATATATATATACTAAAGAAATATACCCAGACATCATATGGTCTTTTGTGTTGAGTGATATATTGAGACATCATATGGCCTTTTGTGTTGAGTGATAAGGTGTTCTTCTTGTGGAAGTTGAGAGATAAAGACATTCCACATGACTAGTCGCTTGTTTACAAACAATGCATGATGGTTCAAAGTTAAAATGGATTTACATTAATTCTTAGTATGTGAGTCTATAGATGGGTAAGTGTGCACACATGCAACTCCTTGTTGATGTGATAAAAATGACACCTCACTCATATTAAACAACATATCAATAATATATATAATTTATGAATGACATTTTACAAATTTTTAAATGTCATGTTCCAATTCTATATTAAACATTTTAAAAATGATATATCTCCATAGTGTTAAGATATAAAAACATTTTTGAATGAAATTTAAATAAAAAATAGTTGTTTTCAATTACATTCTTTACATAAGGCTGATTTTAGAATTAATTCATTTTAACTATAAAATAGTTTAATGGTAACATAGAAGAGGAGCGATGGCGGCAAACAATAGTGTTAGGGTTTACAGATTAGGACACAGAACATCGACTGCCGCCTCCCATGGCGACACATTTGTTGGGCGTTGGCTCTGCACCTCCACCTTTCGTGACTTTGAGACAAGGGTGAAGTTACCATGGGATTGGAGATGCTCTATACCCATGGTGGCTATATATCGGGTCCCCTGTTTCTGCATAGACCAAAGAATGGGTTTCAGGCGTTTGGCTCTCAATTTACTATCAGTTGTTGTGCGTCGCTACCAAAATAGTGCCCGCTTTCCATAGTCTGGGGGATGGGGCAGAGGTCGACGGCTGATAGGAAAGAATCGCAGTGCCCCTCACTCCACTGTGCCCAATGCGTAATATTATGAAGGCAGAGTACGAAGCACTCGAGGTTCCTTATAGATGGGCTACACAAGAGCTACAAGCCATCAACGCTAGCAAGAACGAGAACCAGTTTCTGTCAGGCCACCACTGAAGCAGACAAATAAAAAAAAGCCAGAGGCCAATAACTACACCACAGCGAAGGAAAAACAGGTAAGTACAAATTGCTTCCAGATTTTTCTTAAAACTCCTGTGGGCAACAATTTATTGATTTGGATACAAGATTCTGATTGGGTTGCATACCTGAAGCAAACCATTTTGGATACCACTGGCTATCCTATCCATGAACAGTCTCTCATCCATTGTGGGAGATCTCTACATGATTCCTACACACTCAGAGATTATGGCATTTACCCTGCTTCCACCATTTATCTCAATCTGTGATTGAGAGGTGGTGCTGCTAGACAGAACAGAACACAGGGGACTCGAGGACCCAACACAACCTGCAATGAACACCCCAAAGGAAAATCCTATAAGAACATACTAAAGGGGAAAAACATACCTGCTGCTCCAATAGCACATGCAGCAAATTCCCCAAAACCATACATTGTGGAACAACTTAATCAGATTCCATAACTGAAAATGGAAATTCCTGAGATTGATGAACATCGATCCATCTTTGAATCACAAGCACTTATCTGCAGATTTAACTGCTTTTGGCCAAAACCGATTGAGCTATTTCATTGTATTTTCACAAACTGGACGACGGAATGTGAAATACATCTCTGTTCAAAGGGGTTCTTCATTGTCACATTCTTATCCTTAGAAGCCTGCAAAAACATTCTCAAGGCTGGACCATGGTTCTAGGGGACTACCAGACTATTCAACACACCATGGTTTCCAGATTTTGATGCAAATACAATGGAGGTCAAAAAAATGCCGATCTGGGTGCGGCTTTACAACCTCCCACTTCATTTCTGGAATGAAGAGGTACTCGTTGGCATTGGAAACATCATTGGGAGCTACATAAAAACTGATACCAAACACATGGAGGAGAGAGTCTTTACCTTTGCACACATTTTTGTGGAAGTGGACCTCGGCAAGGGGCTTCCTGAGTGCATCCTACTGTCTCATAAACAACAAAAATGGACGCAACATCTTGATTATGAAAACACTGCATTCAGATGCAGAATATGCAGGAATACAAGGCATTTACAGAACAAATGTCCAGAAGCTAAAAGAGATAACAGAAAAAATAAAAAGACAGGAAAAACTAACAAGGGCTAGCAATTTCCATCAGAAGAACCAGAACATGAGATGGAAGAAGATGAGGAGGTACGCATCCCAAAAGAAAACAATCAGACAACAACCGAAGCTGACACACAAGAACAAGAGATGAAAGAGCCCTCCAACACAGCTCAGGCGTCATTGGAACAAGGGGCCCAAGAAAGTGGAGGACACAAAAGACAGCATAAATCAAACACTTCATATTCGGATAAGGACAATGGAGCAATTATAATTGAGAGCCAGCTCGCACTTATTACCACCTCGCCATCACTAGGTCCATGGCGAAAGGTTGAAAAGAAAAAAGGGAGAAAAAATTAAATATTCCCCGTTGTATTATAGCTTCTAAATGCAACTTATTGCCGATACTTGAAATACTGCAAAGTGTAACATGTAATTTTGTTTTTACTAATAAAATTACGAATTTTTCCTTTGTGAAAAGTTTAATGATAACATATCAAATCAATAAAAATTGTTAAAGTTGTTAATAACATTCTAACTAGCAGTTTCCCTAAAAAGTGCAAAGAGAGGCTGATAGGATTGTTAAATTCTGATAATTTCGAAGACATGTATAACTGAATTCAACATCCCAACATTATTAGCCTTTCAAAGAATAATACAAGACTATTTAAATAAAAAACTGAAAAGTACAATCTCAACCCATTAATTGATTAACTTTGTACTATCAATATGAAAATAGCACAATGAAATTGAGAATATAGTATAATTTCCTCAAATAAATAAAATGTTTAACTTAATTACTTAATTGGATCAATGGATAGTTATAAAAATGTAAGAATAGAAATCTAAGCTAGTTCAATGAAATTGTTAAATGTTTCATTTTAAAATATAATTTTACTTATTTATTTATTTATTTATTTTTTTCTGAATTGGTCTACTTCTATATTGATACAAAATAAAATTACAGAGAGGCTGAGGCCTAAGAAAGTCCAGCGCACAGTTGTGGAATTATCACATTACAATGCTGGTCATTGACTAACAAAACTTGCTGGATGCTGACCAAGAGGTCTTCAAAAACCATGACCTTGTCGAGCTCAGATAAAAAGCTTCCTCCTTTGACAGGATTATGAACAAACCTTGACAGATTGACCTTGATAGACCTAACCATATTGATTGGGTTCTTACAAACGCTTCCCATGACAGAATCCAAAACTGACATTTTGAAATTCCATAGCCATTGCCAAAAAATGAAGTCATAAGCAGTAGTGTGCCGCCCACGCGGGGGAAACCGACAGTTTAACAAAAGAGTAAACATATGAACTTGGGAACTGTAGAGCAGAGTTTGACTGTATAACATGAGCAACAAACTGGAGTAGAACACATTTGTGCCATCGAAAAACAAAAACCAAGGAGCGCAAAACAGATTAAACTTCATGAGAGGTGGGTGGCTCTTCCTCGACAATAAGACAAGCATATTTGTATGGATATTCATCTACAGGAGGAGGGTTGTACTTGCTTATGGGGCCGCCATCAGTTGGAGCACTGGGATCTGCTTGCAGGCCTACATCCTGGGTAGCGTTTCCATCGGGATCATCACTCTACCTGTTGTCATTCTGAGAAATGTCGTGCGCGTCATCCGCATTAGTCTCCAAAGCCACTTCAGGAGTAGCCGTGACCAGAACCGAGGAAAATTCACGAAGTTCAATGGTGACAGTGGCTAAGAGGGAGATATTGCTGAAAGTGTAGGGGAATTGAAGACGAGCATGGTGAGAATGAGCCCCGACGGAAAGACGGAAGTGCGCGGAGGAATTAGGCTGCCCTCGACCCCTTCCACGACCTCGCCTGGAGGCAGGAAAGCGAACAGGGGTGAAGTCTGAAGAGTAAGACGAAGAATCAGTGTTGGAGGAGGTGGACCGACGTTGAATTTTCCCATGGGAGCTACCTCTTGTTGGCAATGATTGCAGAGTGTTGTCCTTGATGGCAACCCACTGAATGAAGATGAAGACATGAGATTGTTGACATGTGTTGTCCTTGATGGCAAACCACCTGATGAAGTTATTCTTGACCTCATGGACTTGGTAAATGATGTAAATCTAATATGAAATGATGTTTGTTAGCAATATGATGCTGAGTGTTGTCCTCGAATGGCAACCCACTTGATGAAGATGATGGCAACTTACTTGATGAAGTTGTGCTTGATAGAATATGCCTTGATGAACTAAATCTGATGTATCTACAGTGAATACAGAAGGCAATGAAGAAAGGAATTCAGCATGTGCTAAATCTATGGTGAAAAGAGTATGTCTCAAGGCATACGCGGATACGTCTAGGAGAAGTCGCGTATGCACGCGGGAAACAACGTGCCAAGTCGCGTATGGGAAAAAGCGCTCATAAAGTGCAAAACCAGGGGTAACCACCATGGTATTGACCCATTGTATTGGGTAATGATTCGTCTAAATGACCCCGTCCTGGAATACCATCAGAAGTAATGTGGTTTTGGCTCATGGTATTGAAAAAGGGTAAACCTATATAAGGAGAATAAATTCATTGTGCAAATCATGAGTGTGGGAGCAAGATGTCTGAGCTTGAATGAATACTTCTCTGTGAAGTATATCTGTATGGAAAGGGTAAAGGTTTGATGATAGATCTGAATCTATGATGCACCTATGAAGAAATGATGAAGCGGGATATCTAGATCTGAAATGTATCTGTATTTGCTAGATCTATTTATGGAATGATTAGATCTGAGATAAGGCGAATATCTGTCTGAAGTAAAGGGTAAAATCTAAGTAATGTATCTATTCTGAAGAATTGCAATGACCTAAATGTCTAAAGAACCATACGCTAGTTTGCCGCAGAATAAGCGCGTATATACACGGCTTTGCTGAAGAGAAAGCGCGTATGCGCAGTGAAATCAGCTCTGTAATTTGTACAGAAGTATACGCGAGTTGATGTGATTGGAAGCACGTATATACGCGGCATCAGTGAAAGGAAAGCGCGTATGCAAACTAGGGTTTGCTGAAGCAAGGGGTATGAAATGTCTGATCTGTTCTACTGTGTTACTACTATCTGTGAATGATGTATTCTACAGTTCTGGGTTGTCTGATTAATTCAGATTTTGGTTTAGTGTTTGATTGAGAGGAGCTTATGGAGTAGGTCAGATGAAAATATGATGAAACGAGGCCTGCAAGTTGTGCTCTATTGAAGTTGGTTGGATCCAGTGTGAAAATTGATGAAACGTGGTCCATAGAGGTGCTGAGGGTTGTAGCCTTCAGTCAGGGGGTCGTAGCTCCCTTCCGGGTGAGGCTGGTAAACGAGATCAGGGGGTCGTAGCTCCCTTCCAGGAGAGGCCCAGTAGCGATGAGAGGTTGGAGCTCCCCTTCCCGGGGAGAGAGAGTGTTAGCGAGCGCCGGTGGACACAACGTCTTTAGAGAGTCTGCACCGACACATATGTTGTAAAATTTTCTATAATAAAATATTGAAGGTGAAACGGCTGCAGTGGTGGTTTTCTCTGACTTAGGTTTCCACCTAAGATATCTGGTGTTCATGTGTGATGCTTATGTGTGATGGTTTATTCGATTTCTTACTTCACACGCTTCTTTGTTTATAGAACATGTGAATGAATGTTGCATAGATCTAAGTAAAGAATTAATGGCATAATAATATCTTTGTATATACGCGAGTTTTGTGAAGGGTATCCACGTATATATGTGAGTCTGGTTCAGTAAAGTAGCGTATGGGTTTTAGAGCATGAAAAAGTAAAATTTTTAGTTTTCCTAAATGTTTAATTCTACCCCCCTCTCAGTATTTTCCCAACAATTGGTATTAGAGCAGGTCCTTCTGCAGAAGCTTGATCGCTTGAAGGAGATCCGTCGCAATGGGAAGTCATGAAGGAGTAATGTCTATAAAGCCACCTCTATTCAATGGAAGCAATCTGATATTCTGGAAGGTACGAACAAAAGCATATCTGCAGAGTCTTGGTGCAGAAGTATGGGCAATCGTGGAAGAAGGCTATCAATATCAGCTGATATTCTACTAAATACGGGTTGAAAGGAAAGTATACCTGAAATCTGTCTGGGCGGTCAATGTCTGTGGAAGCATGCATGGTCAAAGGAATTTGCTAAAGTGATGCGGCTACATTCAGCAAAAGAAATATGGGACAAAATCATTCTAAGCTATGAAGGAGACACAAAGGTAAAAAGTGCAAAACTCCAAACTCTTAGAATTGAATATGAAAATTTAAGGATGCATAGTGATGAAAGTATTGCCAGCTTCTTTCTTCGTCTAGATGATATTGTGAATCGAATGAGAAATTTGGGTGAAACCATAACCGATACTACTCTGGTGGAAAAAGTCTTAAGATCCTTGACTTCAACATTTGACTCTAAAGTTTCAGCTATTGAAGAAAAGCAAGATCTGCAAACTCTCACTATTGTTCAATTACATGGTATTCTGACTGCTTTTGAAATGAGACAAGGAGGTCCTTCCCAAATCAGAGAAGCTGCTTTTAAGGTATCTGCAAAAGGAAAAGAAAAGGAAGTTGTCGAAGAACCCAGCTATTTATCCGAAGAAGAAGAAGCGAATTTCGTGAGAAAAATCCAACTAGGTACTGGAAGATTCAAAGGTAAGCTTCCCTTCAAATGTTTTGAGTGTGGAAAAGTTGGTCACTATGCTGCTAAATGTCCTTATAGAGAAAAACATGGTAAAGGAAATCAATTTGAAAAGAGGAAGAGTTATTATGCAAATGAAGATGATGATGAAGTATCCAGTGAAGATGAAGAAGATTCTAACCATGATCTGAAAGTACTCATGGCAAAGAAGCAAAAGAAGAAGGCTACTCGAAACAAGAAGATATCTTAGAAAACTTGTATAGCAGAAATTGAAGAAGATGAATCAGATAGTGATTGGGGTCCTTGTAATACTCTTCTTTGTGCAAACAATAGTGAAGATAGTGAAAGTAAAGTTGTGGATCTAGAAGAAGCTATCAAGATCAAAGTTGAACAACAAAAGGAAATTGATAAGAAAGATTCTATATACAAAGAGATGATCTCTCAAATGAAAGAAAAAATAGAAATGCTGAATGGACAGGTGGACAAGTATCAAAGGTTTCATACTTATGCATCCAATCGAATTAAAGAACTAGAAGCAGAAATCAACGATCTAAATGCAGATCTCGAAAAATCAAGCAAGAAGAATGAAGGACTTGAAGCTGCAATCATCTTTCTACAAAGAGATCTTGAAGCATCAAATAAGAAGAATGAAGAACCTCTGTCATTTGAAAAGGAAGGCCTTGAAGCAGAAATCATCTCTCTCAAAGAAGATATGGAAAAATCAAATAAGAAGAATGAAGAGCTGCAACAAACATGTGAAGGAAATGAAGATTGGTTGAAAGAAGAGATTCTAAATCTGAAGGATCAAGTTGAAGATGGAAGAAGAAAAGAAGAAAGCATGACAAATCAATGTCAAGCCTTGGAGGTTGAGGTAAATATTCTCAAAGGTAAATTAGAAGAAAAGGTTAAACTTTTGAGGTTTCATGATAGTACTAACATTTTGGACAATATTCTGAGTAATCAAAGGTCTCCTGCTATCAAACATGGTCTTGGTTTCCATGAAACTGTTAAAGGAGAATCCAGCTCACAAGGAAGTGCCAAAAATTCAGAGGATGTCAATGCAAAACCTGAAGTGTTGAAAGAAACAAAAGCTCAACCAACAATCATGAATTCTCAAAGAAATTCATTCAAGAACGTTGAATGTTTTAAATGTCATAATTATGGACATGTTGCAGCAAATTGCAGGAACAGATCATTTCAGCCTCAAACAAACAGTTCCTACATAGAAAGGTACTCTGGTTTCTTCAAGGGATATTGTTTTTCATGTAACAAGTATGGACATAAAGCAGCTGATTGTAAAAGGAGGAAGATTAGAAATACTCGTTATGATTCTTATGCTTATTTCTCTGGACACATGAGATGTTATTCTTGTAACAAGTATGGACATGTAGAAAAGGAATGCAGGTTGAACAGATATGAGAAATTGGATAACTTCCAACACACAAATAGAAAGATCAAACAAATCTGGAAAAAGATGGAGGACCGATCAGAAACGTAGGGAATATTGACCCTACTGCAGTCATCCGCTTCTGAAGCTTACTTCTCTGATTGACTGCAGGAATGATGTGGGATGCATTATGAGATTTAGTAATGTATCGTCACAGGGGGAGCAATGTATGATGATTCTCATGGTTGATTTGATTATTCTGGTTATATGTATTTCTGACAGAGCATCTGATATGAAGAAGACAGGTACATGAAGTACAAGTTTAGGGGGAGATGAAGGAATGTGAAAAATTTCTATGCTTCACTTTCCATACGCTGGTTCATTAAACAAAAGTCGCGTATACACGCGAGTTTCATCAGACACAATCGCGTATTCATTGATGATAAGAGAATTTATATGAGAGCTGAAGATCTGGAGCAGAGATTCAGGGGGAGCATCAGTCTGACTGATAATTATTGTACTGTTTGCATTAATCTGGTTACACTCATGCTAATGAAATGATATATGGTTTCACTTGTTGAAGATTATGGATAAGTCCTGTTTGCTTTTTGATGAAGAGTATTCATTGCTGAGATGAAAGTCTTATAATTCAAAGATAAGGACAGATCATGCAGAAATTGTTGATGATGACTTGCTGATAAAGGTATTCAAGTTGCACAAGTTAAGGAGGAGCACTGGTTCAGGGGGAGCGGCAGGTTGAATGCTAATGATTGCATTATGACTGTGTATTATTTGGTTATTGTGATACTCATGCTTAAATGATGATGACTTGGTACATGGTTTATTATGATAAGATTTTGAGCCTTGTTTGCTGAAAAGTATCTTTTGTGCTCACACATGGATGAATTGGAAGCCTTATGATTCAGAGATAAGAATAGAACATGTAGAGTTTGTTACTATGGTTGAGATCTTTTCATACATATGTTACTTCATGTTAAATCTTAAAAATCATGGGGATATTGGACCACATGGATGATTGACACATATTTGAAGATGTTGTTCTGGTATGATAATCTCTCTTGGAAAGATTGTATTGATGCTGCAAAGAATCTGAAGGCTTGGTTACTAATGTGTTTATGCTACAACCGCTGGATGACGCTTGAAGACTCAACTACACTGTTCTATCTATCTGTAGTCCAGGGAAGCATTCAAATATCTGAGAAAGAAGCTGAACACTGTCTTTTTCTCATAGAGGATCAGATTTGGTTAAAATATAGAAGATGGTATTGGATACGCGGGTTTCCTGAAACACAGTCGCGTATATACGCGAGTTCATGCACAGAAAACCGTGTATGTCTGATTGCTGATAATTTTCTGTTTGGAGTCAGCTCTCTTTAGCACAGCTGCAGTGCTGTTTGGTATCTCTGATACTGTTGGTATCTCTGGTGGTGTTCCAGTTCTCATAATTCTATTTCTAATGTTTTGATAAAGATGCCTTGATGATTTGTTGGTAAAAGTGTTCAGGATGCACAAACTAAGGGGGAGCCTTAGTCATATGGAAAGGTTGCTTGGATGCACAGATTCAGGGGGAGCATTAGCGTTGCTGAGTATAATGCATTGTTGGCACTATGATGGTTCTGAAATATGTTCTCTTTCTTGAGGAATTTCTGGTGTTGGTTATGAAAAGTCATATTTGTATTTTGATGAAAAGGTCACGTTGAGACCCATGATGTAAAATTGTAAATTTCAGTCATGTAAGGACTTGTCAAAATTTGTAAACCCACTTGGTTGGGTAGTTGAGTTGAAATGTGTAAACCCACTTGGTTGGGTACTTGAGTCTTATATGTAAATCCACTTGGATGGATCTTTGATGTAAGTATGAGTCATTGGTGATAGGAATTTCATAGAGTCATGTACTTCATTGGAAAATATGTTTGAAGATTCAACATGAACTCAGGGGGAGCTTGGTCACTTCAGTATATATCAGATCTGCAGAACGCTTCTTCCACATGTGGAGAAAATGGGGAGAGTATGTTGGTTTTGATCCACCCTTTGCCCTTGATGTCAAAGGGGGAGAGTGACATGGTGTTTGAATGAAGAGAAAGAATGGTGTCAAAAATGGAGAGAATGACATGGTGCCATTGTATTCTTAATGTACCTATCTGTTGTTGTAACCAAACACCATCGTGGTTGCCATCAAGTCCAAAGGGGGAGATTGTTGGCAATATGATGTAGAGTGTTGTCCTTGATGGAAACCCACTGAATGATGATGAAGACATGAGATTGTGGACATGTGTTGTCCTTGATGGCAATCCACCTGATGAAGTTATTCTTGACTTGATGGACTTGATAAATGATGTAAATCTAATATGAAATGATGTTTGTTAGCAATATGATGCCGAGTGTTGTCCTCGAATGGCAACCCACTTGATGAAGATGATGGCAACTTACTTGATGAAGTTGTGCTTGATAGAATATGTCTTGATGAACTAAATCTGATGTATCTACAGTGAGTACAGAAGGCAATGAAGAAAGGAATTCAGCATGTGCTAAATCTATGGTGAAAAGAGTATGTCTCAAGGCATATGCGGATATGTCTAGGAGAAGTCGTGTATGCACGCGGTAAACAACGTGCCAAGTCGCGTATGGGCAAAAGCGCTCATAAAGTGCAAAACTAGGGGTAACCACCATGGTATTGACCCATTGTATTGGGTAATGATTCGTCTAAATGACCCCGTCCAGGAATACCATCGGAAGTAATGTGGTTTTGGCTCATAGTATTGAAAAAGGGTAAACCTATATAAGGAGAAGAAATTCATTGTGCAAACTATGAGTGTGGGTGCAAGATGTCTGAGCTTGAATGAATACTTCTCTCTGGAGTATATCTGAATGGAAAGGGTTACAGTTGAATGAAAGATCTGAATGTATGATGCACCGATGAAGGAGTGATGAAGTGGACATTCAAATCTGAAATGTATCCGTATTTGCTGATCTATTTATGGAATGATTAGATCCTAGACAAGGCGAACATCTGTCTGACGTAAAGGGTAAAATCTGTGTAATTTGTCTGTTATGAAGAATTGCAATGACCTAAATGTCTAAAGAACCATACGCTAGTTTTCCACAGAAGAAGCGCGTATGTACGCAGCTTCGCTGAAGAGAAAGCGCGTATGCGCAGTGAAATTAGCTCTGTAATATGTACAGAAGTATACGCGGGTTTGTATGGTAGAAGGCGCGTATATACGTGGGATCAGTGAAAGGAAAGCGCGCATGCAAACTAGGGTTTGCTGAAGCAAGGGGTGAATGTTCCATTTGTTCTCACTGGTGCCATCGTTTATCTCAGGAATGATGTATTCTACAGTTCTGGGTTGTCTGAATTGATAAGTTTCAGTTTGATGTATGATTGAGCTTATGGAGTGGGTCCAGTCTGAAAATATGATGAAACGTGGTCTGCAAGTGGTGTCCTAAAGGAAGCTTTGGATCCAGTGTGAAAATTGATGAAACGTGGTCCATAGAGGTGCTGAGGGTTGTAGCCTTCAGTCAGGGGGTTGTAGCTCCCTTCCAGGTGAGGCCGGTAAACGAGAGCAGGGGGTCGTAGCTCCCTTCCAGGTGAGGCTGGTAAACGAGAGCAGGGGGTCGTAGCTCCCTTCCAGGAGAGGCTGGTAAACGAGCGCAGGTGGGTGCCTGCGTGCTGGTAGGAGTCTGCACCAGCACATATGTTGTAAGAAGTTTTCTCTATAATAAAATATTGAAGGCTGAGCAACTGCAGCGGTGGTTTTCTCCCGACTTGGGTTTCCACCTAAAAATCCTGGTGTTCATGTGTGATGCTTTGTGTGATGGTTTATTCTGTTCTTACTGCACATGTTTACCTTTTATAGAACATCTAATGAATGAATGATGGAATGATATAAGTGAAGAACTAATGGCATAATTAGATCTCTGTGTATACGCGAGTTTTATGAAGGATATCCGCGTGTATACACTAGTTGGCTTCAGCAAAGTAGCGTATGGGTTTTAGAGCATGGAAAAGTGAAAAATTTTAGTTTTCCCTAAATACTGATTCACCCCCCCCCCCTCTCAAAGATATTTTCCCAATACCTCTGCAACACCATCCTTTGACGTAAGCGAGGCATGGTTTGAAGGCAAGGAGAACGAACTGGCTGTGTTAGCTTATGGAAATATGAGAGGAAATTTGCTTCATCCTGCAATGGATGACTGGTAGAAATGGAGGGCGAACGTCTGAGATTGCAGAAGGTGCTATGGGATACGTGAAATCCCAGCATAAGATCAACACAACAGCCCAAAGCGCATCGTTTCCCTGTGCTGGTGCGTGAGTGATGCTCAGCGGCAGTAAGGGAGAAACAAGTGCGCAGGGGAGGAGCACAAATGAGATCACGGTGGGACGCCATGGCGGAAGAATGAGTCGGCAGACGGAGAGGGATGAGTTGCATTAATGCATCATTGAAGACATGAGCTGGTGAATTAATAACATGTAGCATGCGAGGTTGGATGGCGGTGGTGATGAGCCACGCGCCAACCCAACAAAACTCCATCGTACTGAATGCCTAGTTACCCACCCGCATCCGGGATACTTATTTATCCATTATGAACTGAATGATTTTTATTTATATAATTTCAAAAAATAAAAAAATTGACATCTTTAATTAATTATGAAATTATCAGTAATAATAACAAAATAGTGAATTTACAAATTACATTAATTCAGTTTCTTGAAACTACATGATTGAATTGACTCAAAACCTCTAAAAATAGATATGTTAATCTTAGTTCACACATACATGATTGACACTTTATAAATTACAACACTAGCATGATTGTCACATCTTAAATTTAGACTATTTATAAATTGCCTAAAACTGCATGCTAACTGAATGTCACTTAGAGATAATCTCCAACGCTCAAAATATTCTAAAATATTACGTAGAGATTAAATCCTTAAGTCATTAATAATTAAATTAAAATTATAAATCCCTGTTCCAAAATATATACATATGCCTATATAATTAAATATCAATTTATATTAATTTAAAAAATAATTTGAATCACAAAAATATGTTTAAACAAATGATTATATAAAAAAATTAGCATGCAAAATGTATAACAACAAATCCTCACGACAAAATGTATAAAATGTTGATTCTCTATTTAAATTTGGAATTATTTTAAAAGCAATATTGGAGAGGGCTGATTTTTCTCAAATGCACTTACAATTTAATAGGATTGTAGAAGAATTCTCCAGCCATGTTGAATTATTATTGTGAGAATTTTGCATAGTAAAAAATGCTATATAAAAAGAATAGGTTAAAACTCACTTTAAATACTATTGAAGTTGAAATTTATATTTTTAGACGTTTAAATAATATTGAAGCTGAAATATATTTCTTACAAAATTAAGGAATGTGATAATTAACATAAATAAATTCATTTGTTTTATAAATAAATTCACTATTTTACTATTATTATGAATAATTTTATAATTAATTAAACATAAAGGTTTTTTTTTTTCTTCTTCTTCTGAGTAAGACTAATTCTATCAAGGGAAAATATAGGACAAGGTGTGATTACAAACAAGAGAGGCAAGAAACGGGCTAACTAGAAATGATGCACTACCAAGCTTGGTCCCGAAAAGAGCAATAGAAACAAGCAAAAGAGTTATGAAGCAAGACATAGAGAACTAGAAGATAAAATTTGGGTTCTACCCAGAATGGGCAGAAGCCTCTATGCGTAGTTTTTTCCCTTTCTTTTTGATGAATTTCACCCATCCAACTTGGGGTGGATGGGCACCAACTTGGGGTGGATGGGCAAGAACCACTTGTAGACTGGAGTTGACTATGGGAGGAGTCTCCTTATCTGTGTCGGAGGAGGAGGAATCATGAGTGCGTTTATGAGATGTTGTAGTGTCGGGAGGATCCTCGGGCACGACGAAGGACAATTCCTTCGTCTGCTGATCATTTTCCATTTCTGCTTCATTTTCCTCATCCTCTGAACTCGAAGACGAAGAGTCATTCATAGGAGGCGGGCTACAAGGTATCCATCTTTTGGATTTGGGTTTTAAATTGTTTTCCTTTTTTTTTCAAGGAATGTGAGGCAGGAATTCTGAAGGTGCCCTGTTTGGTGACAATGGTGACAGTGGAAGGCAGTATTCTTATAATCTAGGATCTGCGTCCATACAAAGTCCCCTATCTTCATAATAATTTTGTTGGGAAGACCTTTTCTTATGTCTATTCCACACATATTATGTTGTATGTGTATAGGCCTTGGGACTCCCAAAAGTGATCTGTAGTCAGGTAGCATCCCAGGGTGTTTCGTATTCCTCGATACACTAAAAGGTGCCATAAACGGGCTGGTAAGTTGGGAAGCCTGACCCATACAGGAGTCCTGGTGATGACTACTATTGCTGGGTTGAAATCTGGGAACCAGGGGGTGATGAATAGCCTCGCTACTCCCCAAAACCACGGGCCTGCTGTTAGGGCCTCTTAATAATCCATGATGTGATTGAACAACACTATGAAGAAAGCATTTGAGCAGAAGTTGATCTTGCAGTGGTGGGTCCAGTTATCGTCGATCCAGTCGTAAAGTTCCTTTGTGCGAGGCCAAATTCCATTGAATCTGAAAATGATAGTTGTTTCTGCATATTTTTGAGATATATCTCCTAGATCTGGATGGGAGACCTCAATGGTGGGGACATCCTCTGATTTTTCCACTAGAAAAGGCTTGGGGGCCTCAAGGGTTTGAGCAGCTTTCTTGGGATGTGCATGGACAACATCCTTGTAGGAGAAAGCTAGAGTAGAAGAGGAATTTCCTTTGGCTCCTCCTCTCAAACGAAGAGATAAAACTAAAGTAACATCTCTTTCAATGTTATAGAATGAAAAGGGAAAAGAGGCATCAAGTTGTTTACCTCCATAAAGCAGTCGCCGAAGAACTGTGGGAATCCCTGGCCTATGCTCAAGGGCATACATGAGCTTCTGAACTTTATCATTTGAGCGGACCCAAAACAGCATGGATCTGCTTGAGAGAAGAGAGATTTGGATTTGAAAGGCAGGATAATCTGAAAATTTCTACTACTATTGCTGATCTGATACGGGTTTTGTTGATATTATCGTTGCTTCTGGCCAAGATGGAGCCTGTGGGAGGGGTTCCTTACCAAATGAGACTCTATCGCGAATCCAGCGAGCAGATCTGGAAGACTTGGCAGCAGAGAGGCACTAGCGGTATCTTCAACAACGATATGGAGGGCTTGATTGCATACCCGAAATGGGGTCACATTCTTGATGTCATTGGAGGCCTCCTCTGGTGCTAGCGTCGTGGTATTCTGGATGATGGTAGCGATTATTGCTACCCTATCGGCGGTAGTAGAGCATGGTGCTTCCACATCGAAGGCACTGGCCGAAACGTGTCGTGGAGCTTCGAGCAGGACGAGGCTACCTCTCGACAGGAATTCAAAACCCTTGCATCCAAGAGCACAAGCCTGGAATTGACGAAGGAGCAGGGGATGGCTGAAGCTGGAACAATAGTCTTGGTTTCGTCAACGGTGACTACAGCAGAGCTGAAAGAAACCCTAGCGGAGTCCATTTCTCCAAATTCTAGTTTCTTTAATTAAACATATAGGTTAACCTTATAAGGTTTTTTTTAATTATTTCTCATTCTTTCCTTATTTAGGTATTGGGATCTTTCGGTGCTCAATGCATTTAAGCAAACTAAGTCCCACTCACATTCATGATAACTAAAGATTATCTCACTTTTACATTCTAATTTTAATTTTTAATTATAAAATATAGAAAATAGAAAATCATAAAATATTTATGAAAAAACTTACCAAACATATTTAAAATATATTTACATATTACAAAAAAAAATGCAGAAACTTCAACAATATATACACATTTACAAATTGGAAACTATTATATTAATTTTTTCAACTTTCCTACAAATAAATTTTTCTAATTCTATATAATTCAAGATTCTCTTATTAATTAAAAAGAAACTATATAGTAATTTGATCATTATCATTAATCCAAATAAAAAAACCACTCTATAAATTTGTTTATTTTATTCATTTGAATTATGTAATAAATCTTATTATTTAATAATATTTCCACTTTAAAAAAATGAGAAATATAAATCCTATTTCACATTGGTGTGCATTCTCTCTTCTCAACTTATTGTCTATATTGTAGTCATTTTCCATAAAATTTAATTTATGTTTTTTTTTTTAATTTTCCATAAAATCAAATTTTCTTTTGGTTTGTCTGATTTTTACCCAGTAGTCATATAATATAATTAGCAAGTAAATTTCCTAAATTAGACGCACTCATTTATTTGGAAACTCATTTATTAAAATGATTTTTTTGGGTTTCTCAGATGCAGCAAGTCAATTTCCTAAATTGGAGTCACACATTTATTTGGCAACTCATTTTATTAAAATGATTTTTTTGGGGTTTTGCAAGTCAATTTTCTACATTACACACACTCATTTATTTGGTAACTCATTTTATTAAAATTAATAAAAATTCAAGTGAAAAAGGAAAAAGCATAGCCAAATCATAGCTAGCAGTCCATCTGCGGATTGCTGCAAAGCATTAAGAGCAGTGAGTCCCTGCCTTTGGGGAATGATTCCAGCAGTGAGTCCTTGCCTTTGGGAAATGATTCCATTAACTTAAGAGTGTATTGTAAATTATGAGTGGGCAGAGTATGGTGCATGATGAGCTGGCTAGATGGCGTAATGATGAACCCCATGACGTGTAAGATTACACTAAGGAACGAAGACATAATGATGTTAGGGCTTAAAATGAATAAAAATTCAATTGAAAAAAATATTATAAAAAAAATATATATATATATATATATATTCAAAATCTCTGCATCTAGGCTTGGATTAGCCAGGCAGATATTTTATATATCAATTACTGAGTAAAAAACACGCAAACCCAAATTTGAAGGTCATCCCCAATATTTTCATCACATTTTATATTAAATGGCCAATTTCAATCACAAAATAGAAACAATAGGAGCCAATCCTTAAATTCCAAGCCTGTTTGGAGAGATTGAATTTGAAGGACAAGATACAAAAGGTTACTGCACATATTTCTTCTCAAACAGTGCAGAATTCTCAGTTGAGCCTTTTCTGACCTTTCGACAGTGCCCCAAAATAAGCCTTCACCATTTAGGTAAATTAAAATCGGTTCATGCACTAAAAACAATAAATCTTTGCACAAATATTTGATTCAGATAACAAGGATTTTAACTTAAAGGTTGTGATCTTCCCTCCTATACTACATAGACACAAAGGCAATTGTCAGATCCATCCAAGAAAGATCTTCTTGGAGTTCCATTCACAACATATTATTAATCAATAAGAGATTCCAATGGCCGATGTTTCCTTCAGTGCTTCTCCAAACAATAACCTGCCATGGCACAAGATGGTAAAAGCATTCCTAGTGTCGTCTCAATGCACCGCCACTCACAATAAAAGGATAGTAAAAAATTACTGCAATCCTAAAATATGCTCCTTTGAAAATATCAAAGGTAAAGAATTTGGAGGGCTAGGCTTGTAAGAATGAAAAAAAGAGTGTCAGAAACGTCTCAAGTTCGACTCTGGTGCAAATTACGCATAATACCTTCAAATATTTATAAACTACAACAAGTATACAAGATTTTAGAGGTTGAATATTTTCCTTTAACAGTGGACATGCACATATTACAGATTACAAGGTTTCAGAGAATATGATTATTATGAGAGCCAGAAAACTGAAATGAAAACTTAAACTACACCGTCGCACGAAGGATCGCTAGATATTCCCATTCTTAACCAACTCTGAAGTAGGAAATAAAGTATCAAGGACGTATGCAACAAATCACCCAGAAAAAGTTAACAAAATAAGATTAAATGGCCATAGATTACACCATCTACTGCTAACCTTAGAATCGAAGAAGTTAGTGCGTTTGGTCAAAGACTTAACACCATGGAAACAAACTGGTGCACAAGGTGCTGCACGAGGAGCGGGCCTTCCTCTTGCAACCAAAATTTTAAAATTTAGACGGAAGAACAAGTAATCAAATAACATATTTATATGGAAACCTCCCAGCTCAAATTGGGAAACTTAGAAGTTTAAGGCTACTTTCTATAAAGAAAATTTTGGAAAGATTCCTGATTCTATTGCCAAAAGAATCAATTATCAAGAGAAATTCCTAAAAAATTAGGGAAATGTGTGATCTTACTACTGTTAGACCATGTAACTAACTACAAACCACTTTTTTGCAGACATGTGTCACTAGTGACATGTGTCATTACAACAATGAATTGGTTGACTAAAAAAAAGAAGTGATTCAAAAGAGAAGGCCTATCGGCCTATTTATAAAATATTTTAATATAATATGTCAAATCAAATGTAAATGTTGCTAAAGTTATTAATAACATTTTAATTATAAAATATTTTAATATAACATATCAAATCAAATATTCACAATATTCACAAGCCATGAGATTTGATAGAAATTTGGTCGTAGATATTGAAATTAATATTTATACCATGATAGCACTAGATAGTATATAATTAATATTTTTTCCCTACAAATATTATTTATTATCCCATAAAATTAGTCACTTGATTTATATAAATCAATAAAAAAAAATTAAAAAATTAATTTTTAATTTCAAAACTTTATTCAAAACTTTATTAAACTTTATAAAATCTATTTAAAATTTTCAAAACTAAATTCAATTATATTTTACTTAAAAACAAAAACAATATAACATACTACTACCAAATATAAAAATAATAAATACTCAAACCACTTTCTAAAACCAACACTAAACTTATTATATATCAAAATATTTTAAATCAAATCAAAACCAACCAAAATGAATAAATAACAAATTTAAATAAACAATAATAAGTCCCAACAACAAACATATTGCTCAAACACACACATCTCAAATCTAATCCAAATACCTAAAATATTTTAATGATGTACCTAAGCATATTAACATTAAACACCCAACAACAAACATATTACTGCTCAGATGCACGGATCTCAGATCGATAGCATCCAAATACCGAAGGTAATTACAGTGATGTATATCTAAACATGTGAACATTAAAGCAGACTTAATATTTATATATTGAAATATATATTATTTAAATATTTTAGTTAGAATTTTTGAAATAAAAAATATTTAGATTTTTAGTGTTGAGAGATTGTTTTTATGGTGTTGAATCAATTTTTATTATTCAAAAAATATTCAAACACTCTTATGTTTAGATTTTTTGAAATAAAAAATAGATGAGATTTTTTTGAAAAATAGTTTTCAAGCTAAATTGTGGTCTTTTTAGACAATGTCATTATTTCACTAGAGTAGTCTAAAGAGACCACAATTCTCCCTACAAAAAAGTGAAAATTTCAACAAATTTTGATAAAATCTGATAGAAATTTTGAAAAATCTAAATTTTAATTGTCAAACTTCAAAATTTTAAGTACCCCAAATATTTTTAATAGTGCTGAATCCATTTACAAAATTAAAAAACAATTCAAACACTCCTATGCTTAAATTTTTTGAAATATAATTTTTGAAATAAAATTATAACCTCCCTATACCAGACCTTTACACGAAATATATTTTTCAACATATTGAAAATTCAAAAATCCGCCACGAATGTACTGACGATTAACTCAACTCAATGTTAGAGTTAAAAGGAGGCGGGTAAAGTTAAATCTAAAACTCTGCAAAGCCGCAGCTCTATGTTAGGTGTGTCCACTTGTCATGTCACGTCAGCACAGATATAGGAGCAATAATATGTTTCCTATGACGAAGGATGATGTGACATGTCATTGGAAAGCATACATCCATCCTCATGTGTGTGTGACTATGATAAATAGTTTGCACATTGTTCATTCGTCATGCCACGTCATCCAGTTCAAAACGTTGGATACAATACGGGCCGGCTTTGTTCATTGGTTATGCCACGTCATTTATATTTGTTAAATTTTTACCAATTTTAGAACCACGTCATCCATGTTCAAAACGGATATCATGCGGGCCGGCTTTGTTCAATGGTCATGCCACGTCATCTATATTTGTCACCTTTTTACCAATTTTAGAACCGTTTGAGCGTGAAATTTTGGCTGCCACAAATTTCATCCATAATTTCTTGGGGAAGGAATCGCTTCATGATAGACTCCGAAAGCCCATATGATTTTAAGTGATGTCTAAATAGAATTAATGGGATTTCTCCTTCAATGCCATCCCTGGAATGGGCCTCACCATACTCCTCAGATGATTATCATTCGGACCTTTTTATTGGATCTCTTAAAAAATCTGTGGGAAATGACTTGGAAGTTATTCTGCAGAACCCTCTGATTGACCTGGCCATCCTTATCGTCGTCGATAAAATTACTGATGAAACATTTCCTAATATATCTCCATCCTCAGCGTCTAATATTACTGTTAGGAAGATGGCCAAAAATGGTTCTAGACACTTTAGGGGTAGGAAGAAAACAAAGGCGCTATTTCAAGGGGAGCTACTTAACTTACAGGATGTGCCTATAATGGTGTTGGAGGAACAACGGGCCCTTAGAGCAAGCAGCCCAGGAAGGGGTTTGCCATGAATTCTATATTGTCTCTGGACATACGAGGGATGGGCAACCCTACAAAAATTATTCGCCTTCGGAAAATGGTTAATGATTATCAACCGTCGGTAATCTTTCTTCAAGAGACCTTATGCCCCAGATTATTTGCTATAAAGTCGTCATTGCCCCTTTGCCCTGGTTGGATGGGTGTTGGGATTGATGCCGAAGGTAGGGCTGGGGGGATGATTGTACTCTGGAATCCACTGATTGTAAACTTTATTATAGCTTACAAATTTTTTGGAGGGATCTTATTATATGGTTTATTTAGAGGGATTAAGGATCATATTGCCCTTATCAATCTATATGCCCCATGTCGGGCCCGCAAAATCTTTTGGGAAAATATGGAAAAATGTGGAATACTAAGTTTGAAGAATCTTATGTTGATTGGGGATTATAATATATCTCTAGCCGCTGATGAATCTTGGGGGTATCGGGCTTGGCACGATCCTCTTGCTGACATAATAGGGATGTTGCTTGGCTATTATGGAATGGTTGACATTAGACCTGTTCCATTAGTGCCGACGTGGACCAACCGTCGAAGTGGCATTAAATACATAGCAAAACGTTTGGATCGGGCAATGATCAATTCAAAAATCTTTAGGATCATGGGGAATATGCGGTCGAGAGCGATTTCGTCAACTTTATCTGATCATATGGCAATCTTATTAACCTAGAGGCAGGAGCCCAAACCAAAAGGCATTCCTTTTAAATTTAACAGGGTTTGGTTGGCCGACCCTGAATTTAATGATTTGGTGACGGCTTATTGGAAGGCTGATGAACATGGATGCTTTAATAATTGGTGCTTTCAGATAGCTAACAAATTAAGAAGGCTGAAGGATGTTGTTAAAAAATGGGAGCGTAACAAGAAAGTTGAACAAAGGAAAGAGTTTAATCATATTGAGGCCAATATCACAGAGATATATAAGAAAATGTTTGTTGTTCCTCCAGATGAAGAGACATATGCTATTCTAGTTGGGCTAGAAGATTGTAAACTGGTATTATTAAGGATTATAGAGACAACCTGGAAACTCAAGAGCAGGATTCAGTGGCTTAGGGAGGGAGACTTGAACACTTGATATTTTCATAAATGTGCTAACGGGGGCGTAATAAGAAAGTTATATGGCAGATTCAGTCTAATGGAGGTATGAATAAAGTAACAAATGCTGAGATGAGGAAGGAGGCGCACAATCATTTCTATAATTTCTACAAAGCAGATGGAAACATTGATGTGCAATGCCAAAGATGGATCATTGATCAATTACCTCTCATATTTGACCATCGGGCTAATGAAATCATGTCTATGCCTATCACAATGGTGGAATTAGAATATGTTCTTAAATCATTTGCCAGGGATAAAAGCCCTAGCCCCGATGGTTGGCTGGTTGAGTTTTATCTCCACTTTTTGGATATTATGGGGGATGAATTGCTTTCTGTATCTGAACAGGTCCATGAATTTCACATCCCTCCTTACTACAACTTTACCCAGAATGTAGATTTTGTATGCCTTTTATGTCTCACTATATCCTACGAGATGCCCTTTCTCAACAATATGATCTATTTTTCTTTATTTATCATCTAGAACGAGACAATATGCCACACTCCCAAAAATCATAAATTAACTTACCTCCGACTTCATCCCTGTCAAGACAACCTCGGGCATTGTCTTGCCCAATGCTCTATGAGGGGTCATGTTCTGGATATATACAATTTTGTTGCATGCTTATGCCCACAAAAATCTAGGCAGATCTTTGTCATACAACATTGCCTTTGTTGCCCCAACAATAGTCCTATTATTCCATCCTGCAACTCCATTATTCTCTATATTATAGGGAGCGGTCCATTCTCTTCTGGTGGCCTCCCTTGCACCAAAATCTGTGAACTTCTTATCAGTATATTCCCCACCATTATCTAAATGCAATACTTTTATTTTCTTCCCAGTCAAGTTTTCTACCAGAGCTTTAAACTCTCGGAACCGATCAAATACCTCATCCGTGGTCTTTAAGAAGTAAATCCAAGTCTTCCTGGAATGGTCATCAATAAAGGTGACAAAGTATTCACCTCCACCAAGAGCTCTAAATATCTAAATGTATCATAACCAATACATTTTTCACCCTGGAATATGTTGTTTTAGCATACTTCCCTAGTACACACCTTCTGCACACATCATCATGCTTGGTGCTAAGAACTGGAACTCTCGTAACAGTTTCTTTGAGCATTCTCAAAGCTCTGTGGTGTAGATGCACCATTCGTCTATTCCATAGCTCATTCAAATCTGATTCACCACTTTATTGTTGCCTACCAGTTCCATTGGAGACATGAATTGAAACTTGTATAGTCTATTGCTTCGAGTTCCAATCTGAGCCTTAGTATTCCAGCTTGGATTTGACATACACTTTCCTTCCGATGAAGTATACACCATGTCCCTTGTCATGAAATTGAGACACTGAAAGTAAATTCATTCCCATACCTATCACATGAAGCACATTTGTGGCTCGGAGACTGTCTCATGCTTCTATCTAAAATGCTATGGTCCCTTTTCCTACAGGGGTACACTTTGTCTTGTTTCCCATAGTGATTTGGAAGTCCATCCGTTCTTCTTAATAGCTATAGAAATTATCTCTTACTCCAATCATATGGGTTGAAGCCCCGCTATCAATATACCAATCAATTTATGATGCAAAGCTAGATAATCACTCACATTCCTTTTCCAGCCTTGAGGCCAACTCTAAAATAACTCGATATTCCATGTTCTTCGTGCTTTTCCTTTTCCCGGAAACTTCTGCAGAATGAATACGTAAGCCCTCTGGAGTACGATTTGTCGCTGGAGAAGCACCAAGAGTTCCCTTTAGCATAGACCCTCTTTCTTTCTTGCCCAACCTTGCTCTGATACCATGTGAAAATTTCAATTTGAAACCCTACTACAATATCTAATATTATTTCTCCTACTTATTATTCAGAAATAAGTTATTTACATAAATGTCTACAGTAAATATTGAAATAAATTCAAATGCAGACTTCACCATACAATTACTAAGCAAAATTATAAGGAAATACTAGCACAAGAATGACACGGATATTTTTGGACAATTGTCCCCAGAAAAACCCAATGCGGGAAAATCGGTGCAGCAGATGAGCGTTTATATTATTCTTCAACAAAAATCTTCTTTTACAATTTACAATCAGCAATAATGAAGTTAAATTCTCTATGATAACACTGGAGAAATTTCTCACAAAATTTCCTGATGAGAAATGACCCCATAAGGACCCTCCTTGGCCTCCTGCGTCACCACTGCATTGATTTGTGTCACCCTTCTGTGATGTTCCCTTCCTGCCTCCGCATTGTCTCTTCCTTTCACTGTGTCACCTGCTCCTGCACCCTGGATTGATGTTGAACCCTGTATGTCTCTCCTCCACTTGCAACTCTCCATCTGGATCAATTTTCTCTTGTCGAACTTCAGCCACTAAGAAAATTGACTTACTTGGGAAATTGAGTATTTTAACTAGTGTATTTTCTAAATGACCCTCAAGCCTTCCTTTATAGTATTCTCGTTGATATATCAATGGCCAATATTAGATCTCTAATCAATAGCTAATATCATAAATTGACTTGATCCATGTTCTCTAGAAGATTCACACTCTATTTTATTAATACCCTTTAATTATTTAATTTCCCTAAGTTTAAACTTAGGGTACCCATTAAAATGATAATTTATTTTAATAAAACATATTCCGAGTGGAATTTCCACAAACAATGTTCTTTAGAATACATGTGCCTGAGCCTTTCCACAAATTTTGAGACTTAGAGCACTTTCGATGCTACCCAAAATCAACAATGAAATCCATGAGAAAATAATTACAAAATCATTTTATTTTTCTTTACAATCACATAAAATCACATTTACATATGTCATTATGAATACTGAACCTAATTACACTTTTCAACAAGAAGGAGATCATACCATTCAAGTAGTTTGGTAGAAGTAAAATTTGTGTGGGTGTTTAAATAATTAAACATATATCTACAACAATTTGCAGTAGATCTATTAGATCTACAAGGATATCTCAACAGATCTATAAACTAGCAACAACAAAATTCTTGTGGGTGCTAGAAGGAATTAGCAAACGATATTTTTTATCAGATCTAGAAATGGCAGCAACAAGTCTCAGGTTTTTTATCTGGAAGGAAAAGGTGACATTTCTTTTGAAGGAACATGACATTTGGGATATAACATAAAATGTTGTTCCAAGATCGACAAACCTAGTAAAGAAATCGACTCATGAAAACAAGGACATCAAAGCCCAAAGGGTAATCATAGATGTTGTGAAGGATCATTTGATCCCTCACTTGGAAAAGAAACAATCGACTAAAGAAATTTTTGAGGATCTAGTAGAATTGTTCCAGAGTGACAACATGAATAGGAAGATTATCTTGAGAAACAAGCTAAAGTTTGTCCAGATGTCAAGCTTTGATAATGTTACCATTTATCTCATTAGATTCACCCGGATACGTTATTGCCTTGCAACAATTGAGGAAAAAATGAAGGACATGGAACTTGTGAATGTAGCACTGAGTGGTTTCACCAAGCCATGGGAACTATTTGTCAAGGGCATCTACACATGGGAGACACTTCCCAATTGGAATAGGCTTTGGGATGATTACATCCAGGAAGAGGTTCGAGAGGAGTCTAAAGCTATAAATCAATGAGATGGAGATGAGAACCTATCCTTAGTCAGTCAAACCAAGAAGGGCAAAGGAAAGGGTTCCAAGGGTAATGGCGAGGGATCAAACTCATACCTAAGGATGAATAGTGACTTGAGAAAGCTTAAGTGTTTCATTTTCCACAAGAACGGGCACTTTAAAGCAGCACAATGTCAAAAGAAAAAAAAGGGGAATGGAAGTCACAACAGATAGCATCATCAACAGAGATACAACTAGATGAATTTGCAACAAATTTTAAAAAGGACCTCTTACTAGACTCATATATTTCTACAAGCACCAATACCAGGAGTGTGTGGTATGAGGACAGCGATGCATCACATCATGTGGCAAGTTGTTTAGCCTCAAAATGGAGAAAGACTCGGGGATTCATGTGGAGCTTGGTGATATTTCCATGTATGCAGCGAAGGAAGAGGGAACTATCTTGTTCCAACTCATGTCAAGTGGGTCACTGGAAGCCAAGGACATGTTATATGTACTAGGGTTGAATAAAAAAATTCTCTTAGTGTCAAATATGGAGGACAAAGAATTTTTAGTCATGTTTCAAAATAGGTACATGCTCATTCATCCAAAGGAATATAGCCTTGACACAGTAGTAGCCATTGGGGTTAGAGATGGAAATTTATACAAGTTGAAGGGTACTCCTATTCATACCTTGGTACATGAAGTGACAATCTATGTGAGTTCTGGCATAGGAGGATGGGGCACCTGCACTATAGATTTTACCTAATCTTGAGGGAGATTGTCATTGGTCTCAGAAATTCAGTCTTGAGTAGTAGGGTGTGTATAGAGGGTGTACATCTGGTAATAATGCAAAGTTTGATTTTCCAAACAACAAGAATAGGTCCAAGGGGATCTTGGATCTCATACATTCAAATGTTTGTTGACTGATGTGTTGAAAATGTAACTAGTTTTGGTCTTCATAATTGTTGTACTCATTTCAATATATCCTATGTAACAAACAAAAAAATAAAATAAAAAGATATTATTTTAAAGCATGGGTTTCATGCTCATTATTGATGGTATTCTACATAAAAGCATGTTCTTCATGATTCTAAGGTTTGTTAGGTCTTAGGATTTATTGTCATGAGTCAAAGGATTCAACATCATATTTTTAAGACCCTTCCAAGCAAAATCTAATTGGAAAAATAATTTATTTTGAGTCTAGAAAATCCTCAAAACTCCAAAATTACAAGTTGGCCCTAGCAATTACAGGTCGGCCTAAAGGAGAGAATTAGACCCCTTGGAAAGTCTATATAAAGAAGCAGTTCGACCTCATTTAGCACTCACTCACTCAAGAAGATCGATCTCAAGAAGGAAGTTCAATATGTAGTTGGGAAGTAGAAGAAGAAGAGAGCGAAGGTCTAGAAGAAGAAAGGAAGGATGAAAATTTTGTTTTTGGGCTCAATCTCTCACACGCGTGCGAAGGATTAGGGTTTTTTGCAGCTTCCAAGAAGGGCCGAAATTACAAGACTGTGCTGCAGTAAGATGAAGTGTAGCATCTTGTTGTTGGGAATAAGAATTCTCTATCTTGACCTCATTGACCTTGCAAGGAGTTTTCTTTCTCCTGGAAGGTCTCAAGAGGAACCTGAACTAGGGTTTTTGTAGTAGCAAAAAGGGTTGAAATTGCAGGTTGAAAAAGTGCAGGTCGAGTTGCAATATTGAAGCTAGCAGATTGAAATTGAAAGTTGAATCTAGTTGATGTAGAATCAAGGAAGGACTTGTTGAAAGGGTTGACTTGGAACTTGCAGAAGGATTAAGTCTAGGGATTGGGTCTTTGTCTCATTGGAAGCAGATTCTATAAGAAGAGAATATTTTTCTGGGTTTTCCACTTGGAGGGGTTTTTCCTTGGCTAAGAGCCTAATTTTTGTGTCCTCAATTGTTACTATTTTTTTCTTGATATTTGTTTGTTGAAAAGACCTAACTAAAGAACAAAATAATATTAACTAATTTCACAAGAAAATATTAAGGTTAAGGAAAATTGATATAAGATGCCAAACTTTGAATTCTCCAACACAATGTTAGTGGCTTTAGTGCAAGGAGAACTATACTGTGTGACATTCATCGATGACCTTTCCAAGAAAACCTATATCTTTTTTATGAATACTAAGGATGAGGGCTTCAATCAGTTCCTATAATTCAAGGCTCATGTGGAGAACCAGACAAAGAAGAGGATCAAGGTCTTGAAGTCGAACAATGAGGGTGAGTACACTTCCAATGACTCTAAGGATTTCTGCAAGGAGGTAGGGATCAAGAGGGAGTTGTCAGTCTCATACAACTCTCAACAAAATGGGGTTACAAAGAGAAAGAACTGGTCCATCCTCGATTCTTCCAAGGCTATTATGATACATGACCAAGATCTGCCTATGTTCCTTTGGGAAAAGGCATGTAACATCGTGGCAAGAATAGAAATCCTCATAGGATATTGGGGGACAAGACTATGGTTTAAGCTTTCACTTGGGTGAAGACAAAGATAGGGGGGAATACTACAAGAGAAAGGTATTCCCTAGGTATTTTACTCTTTTACTTGGCCAAAGAGGTTGTTGAAGCGTTCCTTCCTAGGGCGCACCTCTTCATGAGCTCATTTATATTATTACATGGTCAAAGGGGTTACTACAAAGAATTCCCTCATCAAAAGACATGTACACTTGGCACTCATTCACTTATCTTGGAGAGTGGCCTACCCCATGGACATAGAATTTATATTATTTTATCTTAAGGTGGTTATGGTTTATAACTCTAGAGGAGCATTTTCCACATGAAGAGGACAAGTGGCACTTTGCATGCACCATGCATGAGCTTGGAGTTTGAGGAAAGAAACATGTGGCACCTGCATCACATTTATTTAGTATTATGTATTGGTAGTTTTGTCTTAGAGAGCCCCCTTATGCATCATTGCATTTTTTTCTATTATTTTCCTTGTAGAATACAATGCATCTAAAAAGGAAAATACTATTTTATTGATAAAGGAGTTGAGTTTAAACCTAAGTTGGATGGTATGGAGAAACAAAACACGTATCTAAAACAAGAACATGCTAAAAATGTGAAAGAAAACTTTTAAGTTTTAACATTGTAATTTAGAATACATATACAAATTCATGAATATATGAGCAAGTGCCAAGGTCTAAGACCCAAGAAAATCATGATGCGACAAATATTTATGTATCATCGAAATCATTGCTTATATTTGGATCTTCATCATCAATATCACCCTCTAAGCATTAAAATAACATAGAAAAAGCTTAACATGTCAAATCCAGATTTTGTTTTTGTGACGGGTATGTTTTAACTTTTTACTAGGTTCATGATAGAGGAGTTCAACAATCATTGCCGCTAACATCAAGGTACATATAGGGCTTAGTGTTATTGATTAAATGCTAGTTCCACACCCTTGTACACAACAAAATCCAATGCAAACATCATGATCCCCCCAATCCTAAGATCCTGAAAAATATTAATTCTGTTGGATTTTGAGTGGGATATAAAATTCTACTTTCTCCATATGAAATCCAATGGAGTTGGAACCACTCTCAAACATCCTAAAATAATCAATGGTAATGTTAAAAATTTAAGCAAAAGGATTAAATTGAACATTACCATTAATTATATATCATATTCTTAATATTACCATTAATTACATAGCATTAGTTGGGCCCTATGGTTGAATATTAGGTTGTCCCACTCATAAGTTATTGTTTTTTTTTAAATAATTCGTGTTCAACCCACACACACCACACAAGCATGTTGCATGGCTTGAAATGCATTGTACAAGTGTGGAAATGCACTGAACAATGCTTAAAAAACATTTCTGAGGGGGATGAAATGCATTTCCAACTTGTGAAACATGTTTCACCCCCCAAAGATGCCTTTCAAGGTCCCCACACCAAAATGTGCTTGGTACCGGGGGGGGCGTGTTTCCTACAACATAAGTTCAAACCTATATAAGGGTTTGATTTCTCCCTCTTTTGTGATGTTCAGATGTAATTTGAGGATCAATAAGTGTAGGATATAATTTAAGGATCAATGTAGTGCTTCAATGGATGAGACAATCCTCTAAAACGTTATGTCATCCTTTCCTACTAAAGTTATCTTGACCTTTACTTGTTAAGTAATGAATTAAGTAATTCCCTTCCTTTTTCTATTAGGTCATCAATGGAATATTATTTATAAATTTATGTTTTCTCTACTCTTGGATGGATGTACATATATTCTATTTTTTGTAATCATAATCCCAACAAGTAATATATTTTATCTACTCTAGTAATATCCTTATTATTGCAATTTAGGACAAGAAGGAGATGAAATATTGTACCTTGTACTTGCTGAAAGGTGTTTTCATTGATGCCATCATTAGTCTATGAACGCTCTTAATATACGTCTATTAGTTGCATTGATGTAAGCTCCGATGGTCAAGATGTCTTGGAAGCCCCGCAGTTGTTGAATATTTTGAGGATGCAGATCAATGTATTTTCTCACAAGACTGTCTTTGTTTGATAGCCCTCATCGTACTAAGTCCAACGATAGGTGGTATGTTATTTTTTGTAGCATCAGATGTGTTCTAGCCAGAAGATTTGGCAGAGAGTCTATAATACATTTATTCTCTAATACCCAAAAATCGTTACTGGAAATTCCACCTAGAGATGACTTAATTAGATTAATTAGTCAGTTTTTTAATATTTCTTAAGTCTAAACTTAGGGAATATGATTAATTAATCAGAATTAATTAATTCATGGTGAGAATGTTCTAGAAAAGTACATGGATCGATTTCTAGTTAATCTTAGCCATCGATTAAGATTTAATCTTGTTCGTTGAAGTCTCAATGGAGGATTATAAGAAGAGGTTGATGGGGATTAGAGAAGATACACCAAATCAGTTGAGCATTTGATTTTGCTGGGAAATCGATTTCCAGAGTAGAAATTGTTTGTTGCCGGAATTGATTCAGTGATATCGAAGCAGTGAGAGAGGGGCAGAGACAGTGTTGTCGGAGGAGTATTTCCAGTTCCAGCGAGTACTTTTGCAGAGGCAAAGAGTGCCACAGTGAGGTAGCGCAAAAAAAGCACAGTGCCCTCTAGAGGAAATTTTTTTTTCTATGGAAAAGGTGAGATTCAGTGCCAGAAGTTGGGCATAGGATCTAAAGGCTGGGAGAATCAATTTCCCTGACAGCAGCTGACGAGATAGCGAGAGGTGACGCAGTTCCGAGCTGAAGGGACGTAGAGGCTGTTGATTTTGTAGCGTTGGAAATTGTTCCAAGTCTCATATTTTGGGAATATGCTTGGACATCAGTATTCCAGATAACCCATAAATAGTTTGTGGAAATTCCACTTGGATCATGCTTTATTAAATATTTAAAGGGTATTAATAAATCAGAGTGTGAATCTTCTAGAAAATGAAGATCAATTCATCTCTTAATATGAGCCATTGATTAAGGATATAATCTTGTTCGTTGCTTCATCAATGATAAGAGTATAAGAGAAGTCTTGAGGGTCATTTGGAAAGTAATTCGCACACATTCTCAGTACCCGAAGGAAATTAATTCTGAAGTAAGAGAATTTTCATTCAAAGGGAGAGATTGTAGAGGTTGGGTTGTGGAGACAGAAGGAGGGAAAGGTCAGCAGAGACGAAGAAGAAGGAAGGCAGAAGACGTAGAGGAGGAAGTGTTGGGAAGAATCATTGGCCCTAAATGCAAAGTGATGTAGTCCAGTGCAGTGACTGCGCAGAGTGGCCACGCAGAGTGACGCAGAGGGAAGGGAAGTGCCTACCAGGTGTCAAGAATTCTTCCGAGGTGTTCGGAAAATTCATATCAGGGGTATGCTTAATATTTGTCTATCATATATTCTGTAAATGATCTCTTTACTGAATGTAGAAATTAGCTGAATAAATCACTTATTCAATGGAGATTAACCCGATTACACATCAATTTCGAATTGCATGCATAACACATAATCTCATCTACAATTAATTGTCACATGCGGAAATAAAACAAGCGATGGCACATCAAATCATCATACACATTAACACAGTATGTATGGGGAAAGCTTATAGCTGAAAACCCCGCAGCTATTGTGTATATTATAATGGAGAAAACATGTAACAAACTCAGTACAATACTCCTCACAAGTACTCAGTACTATCTCATGAAGTTACACACAAACTAGCTTGGTTTTGAACAAGTCACGAGTTCAAAACACACCCACTACTTCTCTGCCTCTATTGCGCAATCAAGGCTGGTCTAAATAGAGATCCAAGTTCGAATCTCACTGGCTTCAACTGCGCAATTGTCATTGGTAATTTCCTCAAGTGTGGTGCAAATCTCATGCACAACTGATCCTCCAACTGATAGCTATACTCACCCTTTCATCTACCTCTTTCACTTGTCGCCACTGAACTGTCCATGCACTGAGTTAAACTGATGTGTTCTTTAGTTGAATAATGAGTTAATAATTAGTGAATTAAATAATATTTAATTCACCCAACTCATCTCTAGTGTAATCGCTAGTTAAACTGATCACAACTAGTTCAACTAGTTAACCAGAACACCACCTCCATTAACTCCTCAATCAACTCCACCAAAACTCTGCCACATGAGTCTAACTGAAGTCTAACATGCAATAGCTCACTTAACTCATAGGAAATTCGAATTTCTTTATGTCAGCTGCATGCCCCACCTCTGGGGGTCAAACTGAAGTGCTCCAAGAGAGTAAACTGCTGTTTATAGTCAAAATATTATTAAGGGTAAATAATATTTGACTTCCATATTTTTAGGAGATACAGTCTAAAAATAGCCTGGGTCCTAAAAATAAGGGTCTCATCTATTTTTACCGACATGTCTCATACTTCAAGAATCTCCAACTGGAATTCCCAAATTATGCTCCGTATGTCTAAAAATAGACATAGTCTAAAAATAGACTTTTCGACAAAAAATCACATGTGTGGTCCCCACCTAGTTTAGGTGATCACTTTCCAACTAGGATCAGGAAAGATGTTTCAGGAGGCCTCCTTCACTGTTTTTTGTTGCCATTTTCAACACTCCCTCTCAACAAGAAAGGACTGTCATTGCATGCGACATGCAACTCCATGCATTCGCCCTGCAACCTTCACAAGCGCCATGCAACTCCATGCATGTGACATGCAACTCCATGCATTCGCCATGCACCCTTTGCATGTGCCATGCAAACTCATGCATGCACCATGCAACTCCATGCATCTGCTCTGCAACTCCTTTGAAACTGAATAGGCTCCAAACAACTCAATCAGTCTTGATGCATCTAGCATCTATCATCAAAGTCTTCGACTTCTGCTTGGCCAACTGCACATGTCATCAGGAACCACTGCACTGTTGAACTCTTGCACCCATGCACTCTTGCACTTGTTGTCAACTCTGATCCGCGCTCCAGTATCCGACACTGTCACTTTGATCTGCCTGCATCACTCCAACTGATCTTGCTACTGCTGCGCTGTGGGCACCTCGTAGCCAGGTTCAATCCATGAGATCCACACCATCTCATGAATCTGCCCAGAAATCTCCTCATGGGATTAATCATGCATGTCACCCCACCTCATACCTGGTGGTATAGCTGCATGCACTCCCTCTGCCCGTCTGGCACGAAATTTCTCTGCATGAGTGGTCTCTTCCACTCCATGATCCTCTTGTGGCTGCTCCACACTCCGAGGTTCACTATCAACTGCATGCAAAACCCGCTCCCTCTCAAGCTTCAATTTCATGTCTTTCTCGCCTGCATGCAACACTTGCTCCCTCTCAAGCTTCAGTTGCATGTCTTTCTCCTGCTTCCCAACAATAGGAAGCTCCGTAGACATCCCATCTACTTCAAGTCTGTAGAGATTCTTTGCTTGAATCCCAACCTTCTTGACTTGTCCCGTTGCCTTGTGCCGAAGGAAAACTTTTCCTTCTCTAAAGACAACTTCATACCCTTTATCCTCTAACATTGCAACTGAGATCAAATTCTTTGTTAGACCTGGTACATGCAATACATCTTGTAAAAGAATGAGTTTACCTGACTCCCTCTGAAAGGTTATGGTACCAATGTCGGTCGCATTGTATCGTCCACCATCGCCCAACTCAACATGCATCTGGAGACCTTTCTCCACCAAGTCATTGAAAAGATTTGCATCTCCCGTCATGTGAAAGGAAGCGCCACTATCAAAATACCACCCCAATCCCAATGCACTAGACAACATGCATGCGATCAATGAGAAGTCCAGCTCAAATTGCGAGGCAAGAGCCTCACCAGCTGCAGCTCCAGCAGCCTGCTTGTTCTTCTTCTTCTTTGGGCAATTCGTGGCGTAATGTCCATGATCGTGACAGTGAAAACACTTCACTTTGGACATGTCACGCTCTTTACCATCCGCACCGGGTTGAGAAGCCTTCTCCTTGCCCTTCCCCTTCCTTGCTTTGGCAGCCAAAGCGCAGTCTTCTTCATCAGATACCTTTGATGAAGATCCATCTCTGGTATTCCGCCGGATCTCCTCTTGCACCAGATCAGACCACAGTCTTTCCCATCCGGGCAACTTCTCCCTCCCATTGACACTATCTTGGTATGCATGCCAACTTTTTGGAAGACCCAGGAGAGCCAAGCTCACCAAGTCCTCATCCTCCACCGTCACTCCCACACTTCCCAGCTCATCCCGACATTGGGTGAACCTCGTGAGGTACTTCGGCATACTTTCCCCCTTCTCACACTTGATGTTCTTGAGTCTATCTTTGAGCGCCAGCTTCCTCTGATCGCTCTTGCTTTGGTACAGATCCTTCAAGGCTTTCCACATCAAATATGGAGAGGCCTTCCCGTGTAAACTGGATACAATGTGATCCTTTACACCCTCCAACAGGATCCTTCGACATTTTGCTTGTTTCTTTTGCCATGCTTCCACAACCGCAACATCATTAGAAGTAGGCTTTGGAATCTCTTTCTCCACGAATTCCAACAGCCCATGATCATCTAATACAACCTCCATGCGGTCCTTCCATGCAACATAATTCGAACTGCCTTCCAAGGCATATTCTAGTCGCAACCCGATGAAAGACATTTTCACCGCGGCACCAAGAACACAAATCTGCAAACTCGAATTTCACCACCAGTTGATAACTCAATCGCTTCCGATCTATACTTGAAAACAAATTATTTCCAAATCAGAGATTGACTGCAAAGGGCATTCACCGGATCTTTCACCTTACAAAGAAGGATGAATATTCCGGAGGCTACCTGGCCCGCATGCAGACTCTGTCCGAGGAAATAAGTTTGCAATCACCGTAATAGACTTCGACAATTAACTTCGCTCAGATACCATGTAGAAATTAGCTGAATAAATCACTTATTCAATGAAGATTAACCCGATCATACATCAATTTCGAATTGCATGCATAACACATAACCTTCTTCTACAATTAATTGTCACATGCGGAAAGAATAGAAGCGATCGCACATCAAATCATCACACACATTAACACAGTATGTATGGGGAAAGCTTATAGCTGAAAACCCCGCAACTATTGTGTATATTATAATGGAGAAAACATGTAACAAACTCAGTACAATACTCCTCACAAGTACTCAGTACTATCTCATGAAGTTACACACAAACTAGCTTGGTTTTGAACAAGTCACGAGTTCAAAACACACCTCTGCTGCCTCTATTGCGCGATCAAAATTTGGACTAAATAGAGATCAGGGTTTAAATCTCCTTTGGCTTCAAATGCGCAATTGTCATTGTGTTTCCTCCCAAGTGTGGTGCAAATCTCATGCCTAGCCCAGTCCTCAAGCAGTAGCTATACTCACCCTTTCATCTACCTCTTTCTTGGTCTCCATTTGAGCTGTCCATGCAGAGTTAAGCGTGTGTGTTATTTAGTTGAATAATGAGTTAATAATTAGTGAATTAAATAATATTTAATTCACAACTCATCTCTAGTGTATTAGCCGGTTAAACTAAATACAACTAGTTCAACTAGTTAACCGAGAACACCACCTCCATTAACTCCTCAATCGACTCCACAAACCTACTTACACATGAGTCTAAGCCCAAGTCTAACATGCAATAATCACTTAACTCATAGGCAATTCGATTTCCTTATGTGTTGCATGCCCACCTGCGGGGTGCATTGAAGTGCGCCAAGAGAGTAAACTGCTGTTTATAGTCAAAATATTATTAAGGGTAAATAATATTTGACTTCCATATTTTAGGAGATCAGTCTAAAAATAGCCTGGGTCCTAAAAATAAGGGTCTCATCTATTTTTACCGACATGTCGCATACTTTAAGAATCTCCAAGTAGAATTCCCAAATTATGCTACGTATGTCTAAAAATAGACATATGTCTAAAAATAGACTTTTCGACAAAAAATCACATGTGTGGTCCCCACCTAGTTTAGGTGATCACTTTCCAACTAGGATCAGGAAAGATGTTTCAGGAGGCCTCCTTCACTGGGAGGCCTCCTTCACTTGTTTCTTGTTGCCATTTTCAACATTGAAGGTTAATATAAACCCTCATCTTTAGGAATTTGGAATTTGTGATCCATAAAGTGTGAATAAAATCTTTCGGTGAAAATGACATCAAAGTAAATGTAGTCGACGCATTTCAAACCAGCCAGTGTGGTTCATCATTAGGACAAGATGAAAAATCTGATCAGGTAACCCATTTAAATAGATAAGTAAAGCTCCAACTAGTCGTTTGTAAATTAATCGCTAGTTTTACTAAAGTAGGAAATAAAATAAAAATAATAATAATTTTTTTTTTCTTAAGAATAAATTAAATGTTTAATATTTATAATTTGAATTTTATATATTTATTTTTATTTTTAATAAAAATAATAATTATTTAATTTATTTTTGAAGAATAAATAAAATTTATATATATATATTAAATAATAATTTTTTATTTTATTTTTATTTTTAAGAATAAATTAAATGTTTAATAATGTTAGCCCCCTAATTTGGTCTCTTTTTGCCATTTTCCCCTTCCTAAATCATAACCGTTTACCTCTGTTTTACCTCTTTTATGCACCCTCATCTTGCACTAGTCCAAGCACAGTGACATATTTTGTATAAACTTTATTTTTCATACTTTTCATTAATTAATCATTTATTACATGATTTCTTACTTTTAATCACTCTTTGTAACTTATCTATATCTCCAATGTTTATTTGGTATTCAGAGTACTTACCGTGACCGCTGATCCTAGTGTAGGATTGGATCTTGCACCGTTGCCAGCACAGCAAATCCTTGCAGCAGATCCGAACCTCCTTGATCACTGCCTCGTTTTGAGCAGCTTCAGCCATGACAGCAAGATCGACCCAAAGGCATCCGAGACCGAATCTGCGAAGGAAAAAATTTGGATATTGGCTACGGCTAGTTTTGCTAACTATCTAATTTTAAAGGTCGAAAAGCTAAATTCTGCGTTTGGTTATGTAATCGGTTGAATGATCTATTTTGGCCTTTGGCCAAATATCTATATAATGTAGAATGTAAATAGGACTAAAAGGCTAAGTTTTATAGGAGAAGAGAACAGAGACACAGCCAGAGAGGTGGTAACAGGTTGTTGTATTTTTGTTATCGCCCGAATCTAGGCTGAACGATGTATTAATATATGTACTTGCCTCAGTGAATTAACGAAATGAAGCTCCACCTCATGTTTCACAAATTTCATTTTTGTATTTGAGCTGATGAATTGATTAAGGTACTGAGCAGTGTTTTTATTTAAAAGGGAGATGCGCTAGTTGGCTAGGGCCCAACCAACCCAGCACGTTTACCCCATTTCCTGTTTTCTTGTAATTTGTGTTTACGTTTTCAAGTGTGATTTAATTTTAAGCACATGCATTCATGTCTGAGTGAAATTGGATCCATTGTGTGAAGTAGATAAATTTCCTTTTCCTGCAATTTTTTTTCCAGCACTTGATTTCATATTGGTTTTCCTCCGCCTAGTCCAAGCAGGAGAAATAACCCTGCACCAGTGCACATTGGTGTGATATATCCTTTTCTACAATTTTATTTGATTGGTTTTCCCCACCTGGTCCAAGCAGGAGAAATGATACTGCACCAGTGCACATTGGTGTGATGCAGCAATGCCTTCTTATTCTACTTCTCGCAATCTTCTTTCTTTCATTAAATGCTTATGACAAGATAAATGTATATTGATTGTTTCTTTATTCCTGCACTCTATTAAGATCATAATTATTCACTTTTTATGTGTGCAATTTGATTTAACAGTATAATAGCACTTGCAATAATTAAGCACTCATTTTAAGAATTAAATGCTAAGTGCAGGAAGCTTTGATTCAGTGCAAGAACTAGTTTCTTGCCACGAGATTTGAGTGCTTTGAACCTGGAAAAGTTCAAGCCCTTACATGAAGTAAAAATCCTTTATTAAAGACACCATTTATACCTTCTGCATAAATCTATGTTCCTACACTAGTGCAAGCAGACTGCGATAGTGCAAGACAGATTAGTGCAAGAAGGAAATCTCTAAAGGAGCAGGTTTAAGGGCCTATCTGATGAGACTGCTAAGTGTCTCTGCTAAAGAAAAACACACACTCATTAGTTAAACAATAATTAGTTAGATTGATTGCCTTTTATCTTTAATTCCCTCTTGCAAATGCATTCTTCCTTGTTCCAGTCTTAGATTATTTCGATGGTTAAAGTTTCCTTTTTCTCTTTTTAATTTGATTCTGCAATCTTTCCTTTAAAGAAAGTAGGGATTTATATTAGGAAGATTCATACCATATTTGGAATTTCCTGTGCTTCATCTCTAAGTTTACGGATCCCCTGGGTTGACAAATTAAGTGTTGAGGAGTTTGCTTAAGTGTAATTCCTGCACCCAACATTTTGGCGCCGTTGTCGGGGAGGCAATTTGATTTGGTAAGAATTTTCTGATTATACAATAGAGGTAATTTTTCCTTTATTTTTGCAGTATTGTTTGGAAAATCTTCTTTGAAGGAATTTTACTGGTGTTAATTGATTTCTGACAACATTTTTTACTAGAAGTTGTTTGTTATTTTTCTTTCTTTTTTGAAATGAATGCCTAGAAAAGGTAAGGGTTCGAAGCCTGCTAAGGGCCAAAAGAATTTTGAAAACAATTCTCATATTGGGTCTCCTTCTGTAAGAAGGAAGCCCAATCCAATTCAAACCCATCACGGAGGAAAAATCCACCCGGATTCTAGTGACAACAGCTCAGGTGTGGTTCAACCTGTTGAGAGTTGTACAAGTAAAAGGGAAACAATGGTGGACCATGAAGATCATTTGGAAGGGACTAGTGAAAACCAGGTAAGTGGAGAACAATCCACTTTTGTGTTTCCAATTGTGGATCATGATACTGTGGTGCAAATGAAGAATATTCCACCATCAGCTCTCCCTCATTTCCATGGTGAAGTTCATGAAGATCCTGACTCTTTTCTATTCTAGTTTGATATTCTGTGTAGAAGTTATGATTATTCAACTGACGCTCAGAAGTTAAGATTATTTCCTGTTACTCTCAAGGACTCAACTCTACGCTGGTTTATGGGCTTAGGAGGAAACACTATAACCTCTTGGGATCATATGAAGAGAGTGTTTTTGTCTAAATATCAAGAATATTGCAAAACTTGGGACATGCAGGATGAGATTTTTACAATCATACAGGATGATGATGAAACTCTTGAAGATTACCTAGAAAGATTTCTGTATATTTTACAAAGGTCGAAACTTAAGTTTGATCCTAGTACTATTAGAACCTTGTTATTGAGAGGACTTACTGGTAATGCTTAGAATTATTTGAATCTGTTAGGACAAGGTGATATTTCTCAGCAAAATTTTGAACAAAATTGTGAATTATGCAGGAAATTTTCAAGAAATCAGTATAGATCCTATAGAGGAACTCGAAATAGAAATAGAAAAACTGAATCTACTGATGCTATGATTATTGGACTAGAAAATAAAATGGAAAACATGAAAATTGATATAGTGAATATTGTTACCAAACAGTTAGACTCTTTAAAATTTCAGCAAAAACTCATGAAGGAACAAGAGTCATTATGTATTTTATGTCCTAAATGTAGAGACACGCATCCTCCTAAAGAGTGTCCTCTTAATTTTAAAGAAACTAATAAGTGTGCTATTTGTGCAGAAGACCATGTCACAGAAAAATGTCCCTCTATACCAGGATTTAAAGTTGTATTTACAGGGGGACATCCTGAAGCTCAATACTTGTATGCTATGGGAGCAAGAAGGAATTTGCCTCAGGTAGGTACAAGTATGGCTCCTGAATTTTCTCCACACTATCTTGGTTATAATTCACATGCATATTCTTATCCTAACACTAATCAGCAGTGGAAGTCGGTAACCTTCTCAACCATGGCAATAATGTTGGAGAGGGCCAACTCATTCTCCATATTCCTACCAGCCACATATGCCTTCATATCCATCTACGCATACACCTTATTCAATGCCTCAACTTCCAAGTCAGTCTACTCCACCGTTGCCTTTACCTCCACTCTTTCGACCTCCTCGGTTTCCTGCTCAACCTATGCCCAATCCTAAAAATAATAAAGCAGTGAAAATTATCTATGTAACAAACCCACCTTTACCATTCGAGTACCAGTCTATTCCAGTTGGGGTTCATGATATTCAATTAAGATCAGGAAGGATTGTAACATCAGAAAATCAAAAGCAACCTATTGTGATTTTTGAAGAGAAAGGAAAAGAGGAAACTCTTAACCATTCTTTGAACATTGTCACTAAGAAGCCCTTACCCTTTGAATCCTTGCCATCTTCTTCCAACCAGCCTCCCTTCCCAGAGAGGCTAGTAATGGAAAGAAGTGAGCCTATTTCTGAGACTAGTTTGGCATCCGAGCTTCAGAATCTTTTCATTAAGATACCTTTGCTTCAAGCCATTAAAGAGATCCCCATTTGTACCAAGATTATTAAGGAACTTTGTCTCAAGAAACCTAGGAGGAAGAGAGTGGAACCCCAAACCATTCAATTTGTTGGTAGGGAAGCAAAGTTGATGACGGGATGTGTGTCTATGGAAAAATATACTGATCCCAGAAACCCTATTGTCTTAGTTCAGATTGGTAATGTCCTTGTCTCTAATGTTCTTATAGACCTGGGGGAAACCATTAATGTCATGACTAAGCAAACCATGGATCAACTTCGGTTATCTCATCTTCGCCCTACTCCCACTGTGCTTGAATTAGCAGATAGATCTAAAATTAAGCCAGAAGGAGTATTGGACGATGTGATCATCTCATTAGATTCTTGGGAATATCCTGTTGATTTCACTATGCTTCAGCCAAAGAACCCAGTAGGAGGACATCCCTTGATCTTGGGTCGACCATGGCTTGCTACGGCCGATGCATATATTGGATGTCGTTCCGGTGATATGTATATTTTGCATGGAGATTATAGGAAGAAAGTTACCTTATACCCCCCTGCCAGATCCATTAAGGACCTTAGAGATACTTTATGGTTGGATCAAAGCAGTGATGAGGAGACTTAGCCCATTTCCCTTATCCATCATTATATTGGGTCTTCACAAGAGGATGAGATTCAAGATTTCCTGAATAATCTAGACACTATGCCTAATTTTGAGCCATTTAGCCAGATTTTCAGCCTAGATTTTCAAGATAATCATGATTCTCATTCTTCTGTGCCGCTGCATTTGATCACTCCCGTGAGTACTCCTGAGCCTGACACTACTCTTGTTGAGATTAGCCCTGGTAAATCCTTGCATATTAGTTCATATTTTGACTCATCTCAGCAGGATCAGCTTGTGAATTTGTTTCAAAACCATCTTAGTGCCTTTGCTTGGGGCTATGAAGATATGAAGGTTATTCCTCCTGAAACTTGTACACATCATATCTATAATCAGGAAGGAACCCGACCTGTCCAACAACCCCAAATGCGAATGAATCCAGCTCTAAGAGATATTGTGAAGGAATAAGTATAGAAACTCTTGGATGCCAGTTTTATCTATCCTATTTCCGATAGTCAGTGGGTCTCTCCATTAGTGTTAGTACCTAAGAAAGATGGAAGATGGTGTATTTGTATTGATTATCAAGAATTAAACAAAGCCACTCTCAAATATTACTTCCCTCTACCTTTCATTGACCAGGTGCTTGATACCCTTGCAAGAAAGAAATATTTTTCCTTTTTGGATGGCTTCAGTGGCTATAACCAAATACAGATTGCACCTGAAGATCAGGATAAAACTACTTTTACATTCCCATGGGGTACATTTTCTGATAAATTGCTTCCCTTTGGTTTATGTAATGCCCTAGCTACCTTTCAAAGGGCAACCCTGACCATTTTTACTGATCTAGAATTTGTAGAAATTTATATGGGTGACTTTTCTGTGTTTGGTGATTCTTTTCAGGAAGCTCTCAAAAATATGGAGAAAGTATTTCTCTGTTGTCAAGAATCCCATCTCAGCTTGAGTGACAAGAAATGTAGATTAATGTGCAAATCGGGAGTGGTACTTGGCCATTTTATTTCTGGTAAAGGTATCCAGGTTGATCCAGCAAAGATTGAAATCATTCTACATCTTCCTGCACCTAAAACTCAAAGGGAAGTAAGAAGTTTTTTAGGACATGCTGGTTACTATAGAAGATTCATTGAAAAAATTTCTAAGATAGTTGCCCCTCTTTTCCGACTTATAGGTAAGGATAGTGAATTTTCTTGGTACACAGCTTGCCAACAGTCTTTTGAAACATTGAAGGAAAAGTTGGTACAGGCACCAGTTTTGAGAGGTCCTAACTGGTCCCTGCCTTTTCACATTTCCTCTGATGCTTCAAATTTTGCTATTGGCGCAGCTTTAGGACAAGAGGAAAATAAGAAATCCTATGTTATTTATTATATTAGTAATAATTTGTCTTCTATTGAATTAAATTATACAATTATAGAGAAAGAGTTTTTAGCTATAATTTTTGCAATTAATAAGTTCAGACACTATATTATAGGATATGAATTATTTGTACATACTAATCATTTTGCGATTAAATATTTGTTGAATAAACCATTGACTAGTGGTAGAGTGACTAGGTGGTTGCTATTGTTGCAGGAATTTAATGTTACTATTGTTGATAGACCAAGAAAATCTAATGTTGTAGCATATTTTCTTTCTAAATTAAATAATCCTGGTGAAGCAACTCCTGTTAATGATGATTTTCTGGATGAACATATATTTTCTATGTCAACAGATTCTCCATGGTTTGCTGACATTGTTAATTACTTGGTTACCGGGAAAACACCACCCTACTTGTCCACTCATGAAAAGCGGAATATTATTCAGAAAAGTGTTGCATACTCCTGGATTCAAGGAGATCTCTTTTACACTGGTCCAGACCTGATTATCCGTAGATGTGTAAGAGAGGAGGAAGTGTTTGACATATTGTAATCTGCTCATGATGATCCTTGTGGAGGCCACTTCGCTGATAAGCGGACTGCATATAAAGTATTGCGTGCTGGTTACTTTTGGCCTTCCTTATTTAAGGATGCCAAACAGTATGTTAGGAAATGTGATAGCTGTCAACGAGTGGGCCAGCCTAATCAAACCAATGAAATGCCTTTATGCCCCCAAGTTATGATTGAGCCGTTTGAAAAATGGGCTATTGATTTTATAGGGCCAATAAATCCAACATCATTAAGTAAAAAGCATATTTTGGTTTGTACATATTTTGTTACAAAATGGGAGCTAAAGTTGTTTCCTTTGTTACAGAAAAAGTTATTGATTTTATTTTTACTGAAATATTTTGTAATATTCCGAAATGGAAATCAGCCGCTTTTTCACCGCTGAAATGTTCCTTTGTCGGAAATATGAACAAGGCTATGTCAGAGATTGACTGAGAGGGCTTTTACCAGTTATTTCACCTCTAAAGAGAGGGTGAGAACCGGAGGCTATCTGGCCCTTCCTCAAACTCTGCCTATAGCTATGCAAATATTTCTTCCTCAGGAAGATATTTCTCAAGGGAATGAGCTACAGCAATATGCAAAACATAAGCATGAAGAGAACTTGCTCAACTTCTGAAAATGCCAGAGAACTCATAGCCATCTTATTGAATTAATAACAGCTGCAAATGTATACAAAATCTTGAGGGAAATGATGCTCAAGATTAACAATAGCAATCCTCAAGGTAGAAGTACAATAATCATGAGATAAACACAGCTACACAGGTGATCCCCAGCTATGATTGCGCAGTAACATGGAGACAATGCAACATGTGAAATGGTAATAAAATGATATTACAATAATAGCTCAAGAAATGAGGGGGAACATTCTCTCAACCCCTGAAAACACTACTATAACACTAATACATAATCCTTACAAGGATTGGCTGCAATACATGTATAAAATATGAAAATACAATAATTTCGGAGTTGCTCGGTAGCTGCAGCAAATTAAAATATACAATAGTAGGAGGAGAATGAATATGGCATGCAAACTGAAACAACCTACTCCAATGGATTCCTTGAGTGCAAGGCTGATCCCCACACAAGAAATCTCTTCCTCCAAAATGGTGGAGCAAACCCCCACTGCAGACAAACTCTGAGATAACGTAGTCTATGGAAGGGATTGTGCTTATGAAGGTGGGAGAATCTTGGCCTTCTGCCAAAATATGCAAATCAGCTCTAGAAACCCTCCTTGCTGATCCTCCCAAAGAATAGGAACTCCTTCCTATGAGAAATGAACCAAGGAATGGTGTTGTGGAATCTCCTCCAAAACAACACCTGAAACACAACCCAGTGACTGCAATGTTGATGAAGAAGTGGCTATGGCCAAATGCCTGAATATGGAGAAATGAAGAGCAATCCTCCTTAAGCTACTCAAGGGAGGAGAGGAACTCCTAAACAGGAATCCCTCATGCCAAAGGCATTGCAATTCAGCTGAACACCTGGAGATTTCAAATAGACTCAAAGTCCAATTCTTCAATCATAATCTCTATGGTTGCCTTATCCTCCTTATATGAAAATTATGTCTCTATGCCATGGACCCCACCCAATTAAGGTTTCCTTCCTCTAGAATTTTCCTCCCTCTCTAACTACGCTGACTTCCCAAGCAAGCTACACCCTCTCAAGCTACGTTGTTGACTTGGTCAACATGGCCTCATCCTCGTGTGTTTGACCCATTTTCATACTAGGAGGTGCAAAAATGGCTACTCCATGGATCCCTTCCCACTTCAAGTGGAATTTATTTATGCAAATGGGTCTCCTCACCCATTTTATTTATCTCCTAGATAGTATGAGCAAAAATTAATGTTCCAATTTATCTGCAAAAATTTGGAACATTACATCTTTACTAGATTTGGTGTGCCTAGAGAAATTGTTTCTGACAATGGTCCGCAGTTTATTTCTAATATGGTACAAGGTGTGATGGCGCAATACAAGCTCTGGTATAGGAAATCCACGCCATATCACCCACAAGTAAATGGCCAAGTGGAATCCACAAACAAAGTGATCAAGTCCATTATTACAAAGAGAGTAAATATGCATCGGAAAGACTGGGCTGAAATATTACCAGAAGCTTTGTGGGCACACAGAACCACTTGGAGAAATAGCACGAGACATACACCATATGAGCTGGTATATGGAAAACAGGTTCTTTTACCAATTGAATTCCAGATCAAAACTTTCAGAACTGCAATTCAGTTAGGACTAGATCTCTTTGAGGCACAACAACAGCATCTTTTCCAATTAAATGAGTTAGATGAATTTCGTAGGGATGCTGCTCAACAGAACATACTAATTCAGCAGCAATGCAAAAGGTGGCATGACAAGTCTATTCAGAAAAAGCAATTCCAACCAGGTGATTGAGTGCTCCTTTATGATTCTAAATTTAAAATTTTTAAAGGAAATTTCCATACATGTTGGATGGGACCTTATGAAGTGATTCGAGTATTCAAGAATGGAGCAGTAGAAGTTAAAACTATTGATGGACAAAATTCAATATTCTTGGTAAATGGACACAGATTAAAGAAGTATTTTCAGCCACTTGCCAGGAAAGATTTTACACAGCAAGTCCAACAGCAATTCGGGACTATAGTGGTGAATGGTAATACCAACCTTTTGAAAACACGAATTCTTCTTCTTCTTAAAAATAATAATAATAATAATAATAATTTAAATACAAAAAAAAAAAAATTAAAGAAAAAATATTTTCCTGTAATTATGAAAATCAGTTCGCTGACATGATTGCAGAAGGATCAACCTGAAAACCAGCTTGCTGGCAGAAAGATCAAAAATTTATAATAAAAATAGAATGTTGCTTGATCTTTAGATATGCTAGCGACCACCAAGTAAAAGCAGGTTCAACAGAACCAACCTTTATACAATTGGGGTAATTAGCATGGATATTTTTATTCAAGTAACACTTAATTCTCATTGCAGTTATTTTTCTTGCACCAGTGCAGGCAGACCTTCCAGAAAATTTTCTGTCTTTCTTCATATTCCACTTTTGTAATATTCCCTCAGTTTTCTTCTTCAATCCAAAAATGATTAACCTTCCCATATTCTTTTGATTTACCCTGTCCATTTCGTAAAACCCCACTTTACCCTTGATTTTTTTTCCCTATCCCACTTCTGTTTATCCCGTCTTGTGGTACTATTCCTAGAATCCCTATAACAAAATTTCTTCCCATTCTGAAATTTCCCTTTTCCCACTTCGACGTTCCCTCATGAATTCATTGCAGGATCTCGCGCACAAAGAGCAAAAGGATATGCTCTGAAGCATCAAGAAAGGGAAAAGAAAATTTCCAATATAAGTTGAGGAAGCCATGTTGGAAGTCCAGCCTATATTTTACTTAAATTCCCTGTTATTTTTTTTAGATATTATGCTCGCACTAGTGCAACCATGTCATCCTATATAATAATGCAAGCAAAATGGTACCAGCAGAATAACATAGTTTAAGCGGTGCAAGCAGACCGATGCAAGCATGCACCTTGTCAGAAACATAGTACAATTTGTTCTTTTCATAGCATACATCATAGTAAAGTGGTCATCATGAAATTTTATAAGAAGTTCTTTCACTTAGTCGATGAGTACTTGTGCTATCATATTAACTAGGAGAAAATTATTTAAAGTACAAGGTGTTTTTAAGTTAAGAATCATGATCATTTTTAATTTAATGCTAAAGTTCTTTTTTTGAATTATGAAGGAGTGTGGAAGTGTTTAACTGTTGCTTGGATATAATTTCCCCTTTCTGCCATAATCCTAGATGTCCTTCACTCGTAATGATTACCTCACCTAGCCGTTAAAACACCGCTGTGAGCACCAGTCCGGCATGATCTCAAAGACGTCGCGCATCCACGACTATTTCAGTGGAATGAATGGGTGATAAGATGGAAGGGATGGTGGACGGTTGGATCCCTATCTATAAGAACCGATTTTCCCGGTGTTGCATGTAAATTCTTGATCTTTCATAACCATTAAGCAGCGATGCCACCTATTCTAAGAAAACCTTCGTCTCTCAGTAGGGTAGAACAGACTGCTGAGTATCGTAATAGTCTTGCACTATTGCGAGATTCAGGCTTTCTTCAATTGTTGTAAAATTTTGACGGGCACAACAGTGAAGTGGCCCTACAGTTTTCCAGAAGTTTCAAAAATGGCCAAGTAAAAATTTGGGCCTCTAAAATTTGAGGTTACGAAAGATTTTATAGCAGTAGCGACAGGCTTGGAAAATACTGGTGAGCAGTGGTTTAAAAATCGAAAACTAGAAAGGAAGCGATGACAGCGTTTCGTCGTTGACAAGAAGATGAAGGTAGATTGGAAGAAAGGAATTCCGCACAGTGCCCTGCTGGGTGTTGAAGCCTCGAAAATCGCTGCTACAACATTGGGGGATAACCACCCGGTCCAGACCTTAATACAGTTCCTTTTCCGTTTATGATAGTGGCTCCGAATGGTTTAACTAGGTCCAGTTACCTTTTCCCTATCACTATTGGTTTATGATGTGTCCTTAACTACCAATAGACATGGATATCAGATCAATTCTTTTTGCTGATCGAGCAAGAGAATGACCCTTACGCTGATTTGGGTTTAGCCAAACCACAACTAAGATTTTGCTTCTTTGAAAATAGGACTTAAAAGAATGTAAATTTAATCTAATTGCAAACTTATTCTATAATGCAAGAAAAAAGAAACTAATCTAAATCCTATCTCAATTAGGTAGATGAAAATCTAACCCAAAAAAGAGCAAGATGATTAAATAATGAGAATTAAAATTTGTCTGGTTTTAAATTAATGTTAAGCTAACGAAGAAATTCAATTAGCTCACATTTGTGAGTACCAAAACACATTCAATTAAGACCATTTGACTAAAATAATAAATCAACAACACTCCGGAAGAAATTCACAAAAATGATATCGATTATCATATCAGTCAAAATAATAATTAAACAATAACATGTGGAAGAAATTGACAACACATTACTATTTATTAAATCAGTGTTATAAGACAGATTTTTGAGTAATGGTTACTCAGAAATCAGAGTTTAATTCATAAGAGCAGAGATACATAACAATTTGGAACAAATTATCATATCAACGAAATGACAAAACATGAATAAAATGAAACAACAATTTTATTAACATAAAAATGAAAGCGATATTTACTTTCTGAGAAATGCGAAAATAAATTGTTAGAATCTGTACCACAAGTCAGAATTCTAACGATGTACCATTACTTGAATTCACCTTTCAGAGCTGAAAGGCTGTGAGGGAAATGCAAACTCGCCCATCATGCATAATTCAGAATGCCTAAAGAATAAACCCTATAAACCCTCATTAATGTTGATGAAGTTTTTCTCTCCTCCCACCTACAACTCTAAATCCCTATTACAAAAGTGCTTTTAGAATTCCAGAATTGCAGAAGAGAGCCACCCCTATTCCATTCTGTAATCTGCTATTTATAATATTTGCAAAGGAATTCTTGAGATGAAAGTTTGTTGAAGAAAATCTGCCCAATCACTTTTATTTGCTCAAAAATTCCAATCTTTTAATTGCTGGAACATTCTCATTGATTAAGATATTTTCTTCATATCTCTTCTATTGTTTTCCTGCAAAAATAAATCAAAATAAATTTAAATTAAGATGCAACAAATAAATCAAAATACTATTTCTGGCATTAAAACAAATCCAATCAAATTTAATTTAAATAAATCATTGAAAAATAAAATATAAGTCCTCTATCAATGCCTGGGATGGTTTAATTGGCCAAGGATATTATTGATGAGCGAATCTGCAATTAGAAGAGGCTTAGGAAAAATGAAAATGCAGAAAATAACTCAGAAAATTGATTTTGTTTTAGAAATTCGGAGCTTGATCTTCTACATGATTTTTGACCCAATTAATGACCAAATCTATTAGTAGAACCTCCTTAGAAATGTTCTCCTTGATTTTATCTTTCCAATGAGTCGTCCTGGGCCTCATTTGGCCAAGTAAGACTCATTCTATGAGCTTCCAAAGTTGATGAGTCAAATCTGGCATAATTCTAGAAATTCTGTTGCTGGGCTAAAAATCAGAATTTTTAATTAGAAATTTAATCCTAAATTAGATTCTAATTATCTAATAATTATTTCTAAATTAATTATTAAATATGAACTAAATTAATTAATTAATAAACTATTTATTAGTTAATATATAACTTAACTAAAATATTAATTATTTATAAACTAATTAATATAAATAATATTTAAATTTTAATTTAATTTAATTAATTAAATATTATATATTAATTATATTAAATACTAAATAAATAAATAAAAATATATTAAACTTAACCTACCACTCAATTCCTACTTTGCTCATACGTATCATTGAAAAAATTTAAAACAAATCATTAAAACTTAAAACTTATGAATTAATCCATGTAGTTTGTAAATGGGTAAGGTGAGTGGAGGGTGACGTGAGGGTGACGTGAGGGTGAGTGAGGTGGAGGTACAGGAGACATAAGGGAAAAACAAAAACTTTATATTAAAACTTTTTAACACATCGCATATTGCCTTATCGCAATATCGTAGTTTGTCAAATGTGCATTATATAAAAGTTGTGATGTGTTTCGATATTGCGATATTGCGATATCGCGATATGCGATGTAAATTTTATTATATATATATATATATATATATATATATATATATATATTAAGTTTTAATTTTAATTAAATTAATTATATTTTATTATAATAATTAATTTAATTAATCTCAAAATTTAACGTTAAATATCAGTTTTTTTATTTTCGTTTTATTTTAATGATGTTTAGTTTAGTTCTGAAATTTTCTAAACTACAGCCACTCCGAAAATAAATAAAAAGAATAAAAATAGCATTTTTAACCCAGACTAGATAAATGATAGGACTTCAAAGGAGTACCATTTTCAAACCAGTTGACCAAATGAGGTAAAACAAGCATCAATGGGAAGCTTATTAAAAATCGATTTTAACAAAGCAATCAAAACAAGAATACAAAGAAAATGAAAAATTAACAATTGTGTAGGATAATCAAATAAATAAAAATCATAAAAGGCGTTTAGCCAAAAATTTATAGAAAGGGTCCCCATTATTTGAAGTGAACAAGTCAAAAATGGGGGGGTTGTGTTTTACCACAACAATGGCGACACACGGGAGAAGAACCAGTTATCTCTATTTGATATGAATGAGATTTTTCTAAAATTCAAGTAAAAATAATTAAAGAAAAGAGAATTATACTTAAAATGCTTGACTAGGTTCATTAGTCTGAATAAAAGCAAGAATCATCTAACTGTAATTTTTCTTAAAATTCCTCATAAATTAAAATATTTCAAAACTTCTATATCAGTCCTTAATTAGTTGTAGAGATAAAGCAGGGGTCACTTTACAGCTTGGCTTTTAAAATATACTCATTTGTCACAGGTAGAGCCACTGTTGCCAACAAACATCTATAGTCTCGACAGGGTTACCTTTTAACCACCAATGATTCAGAATCCCATCACTTTAAAAATTATTGACCTAGAGATAAATCCATTTATATATGTTTATTTTTATTTTTTATTTTTATTATAAATCTTAAAAGCCATTGTCCTGGTTTGGTAGCCAAATAGTTGACAATGCCATTCACTGGTTATAATTGGACTGAACAAGCTGGCTCGTGATGAGACCCTTTGTCTTATAATTGTTTGCAATCATAAGCCATTACCCTGGTTTGTTTAGCAGTGTTGGTAATGTCAGCGTATTTTTCCCCTATGATCATGGTAAGCAGGCTCATGATGAGACCTCTTATCTTTTAAGTTTAAATATATCTCTGGATTATACTCTAGAAAAATAAAACTCTTTTGAACAGGGAGAATCATTGACTCCTTAAGAGTTCAGAATGACAATTTCAGAGTTAAAAGTGCTTTGCTGTGAAGTGTATTTACTTGGTTAAAAATAACTTTTCTTGACTGATAATAGAACTTTGAAAGATCTTAATAAAGTATTGAAATCTCAAAATGATTACAATTTTGATGAAAAAAGAATTTTTTCCAGATTTTATGATACTTTGTCAACTTCTCTAAATTGGTAATCTCTTCCTTAAGTATGTCTACTTTTATAATAAGAAAATCAAATTTTACTAAGAGATTTAAGAAAAAGCTAATAGATGACTATTAACAATTTTTCTCCATGTATGCTGACCATTGTTAGGTAACAAGAAGGCCTTCCATATAAATCATGGCAAATTCACCAAAATAAAAATTGAAAACCAAAGGAAAAAGAATTCTTATGCTAAAATGAGAAAGAAATCAACAAAAATTAAAGATGAAGAAAATTTAAAAATGGAAAGGAAAATCCAAGTTTCGCAAGATAAACTCAAACAATACTGTTTATACTAATGTCTCAACAATATGAAGAAAGAAAATAATCGTGTAATCAATCCTTCTTATGTCGAGATTTAGAAAATTCATACCTTGCAGGGTTGTAAGTGTTTTAGGCTTTTTAGATAGTAGTGATGATAAAATTCGGCCACAATGAAATTTTTTTGTCTGATTTCAATCTTTTTGTTTCCAAGCATCATCTTAATCATTTTCTAAAAAAGAAATGCTTAAAGAAACAGATTAAAGGTTTAGAAACTTCCTAGCGCAGCTGTTTCAATGAAGATTATCGCTGCTTATTAAAATAAAGCCAGGATAAGAGTATGGACTTCGAAAATATGATCTGGTGGAGGATTGGAAGCTTTTATGAAAGGCTACAAAACAGATTCATGTATCAGAAAAAACAAAACTGAAACTAAAGTAACGAAATGGAAATTAATGAAAGTGCGTACATGAATCTTACCATTGGATAATTGCTTTTGATCTTACCTGAAAGGTATCAGTTTCTCCAAACTAGGTGACTTCTTATTTTAATTAACATTAAAAACATGAAGAAGTCAAACTAACCAAAATCCTATAACCCAAAATCATTACTTATTTTATCTAAACTAAAGCAAGCAGTAAAATGCAAAAATGGAATGCTTAATGTTCAAGGGAAAACAAATGCATCAGAAATGAGAATGAAAATTTGAAGTAATGACTGTTTCTCAATATATTATAAGTTTCATATAAACTCCATGATTTTATAAATTGTCCAGAATCAAGACCAAATCCAAGATAATAAAATTAAAATATGAAGATAGAGATGTCTTGAATTTCATTTTTAATTATGGAATTATATATTTAAAACTGAAATATATGAGAAATCAGAATGATTTGAATATGCTGCAAATTTGTCATTAACAGCTTTCTTTCCATAGTGGTTACCCACGCTCGCTTTTAAAATAACACATCGCTGTATTGGATGATTCACATCACATGTTTCTTCATCATGCTTTGAGTTTAATTTGCAAGACTTTGCCTTTGTTGCTATGCCATATATCGATTAAATGTTAATGGCTCAGAGACATGCATTGAAAGCTATCACATTAGAGATTGCAATGGCAAATTGCCGATATGAAAACATGTAATGAGAACATGTGCAATGAAATGAAGCGATCACATCATTAAAGATATATTATATTGGGGATCGGGGAATATTGACATTGTGCTTCCCTTATTGCACATCACACATCGCAGATTCTGAATTGTGATGTGAGCATAATTAAAAATGCGATGAAGCGATTGCGATATCGGCAATTTCTAATTGGCGATGCTAATCGGTGATTGGTGAATGTTTTGGTACCCGATGTAATACAATATGATTCTTGCGATGCTGAGATGCGATGAAGAGTGGACCCGTTAGCTTTATGATGAAAATTTAATAACATATCGGATCTGAGACATCGACCCTTTTAAAGTTATGATCCTACCATTATTTGCGATTGAATGGACGCGATATTTTATAAACTTGATTTGAATTTTATATCGGGTCCGGACTTATGTGGTTGTCGCAATATTGGTAAAGGCAATTCACGATAATGGAGTATACTTCAACTGCAAACCTTTGATATGCGAAATGAGAAATGCGATATCGCATATAAGTGAGGTAATACATCGAAGATCTTTTATGAACAATTTTTTATCAAAACTGCTAAGAGCTACTTACAATGAAATCTTATGATATTGTTTTTAATTTCGATTGGGTTTCCCAAATGAATAAAAACAAAGTTAAATAATGCTCACATTCTAATGAGTTTCAAATAACATTTCCCTGAACCTGTTGCCAATTTGAACTGGGTTTGCTGCTTACTTCAAGTTTTGAAAATAAATGAAAACCTACAATTAAAACAGAAAAAGTATCAAAAATAAACTAAAGAAAAGATAAACTAATAATAGATGAAAATGAACTTGTAAATGTATACCTGGAAAGAAATTGTCTGTAGATTTTACCTCATGAATCTTCAAATTCTTCCTTTGATTTATCAAAATTTTGACTTTGTTCAAAATCATCTCATTATTTATTCTAAATCGGAGTAAGCAATCAGCCTGAATAAGATATGTTTATTCATGTTCAGGAAATATAAAATTTACCAGAAATAAATATGAAAATAGGCTTCCCTTTGAATTGCAACAACAACTCCTTACCTCTGCTCATTCCGAATTAACTTGAGAAAAATCAGTATTGATATAGTGATTGTTTAATAATGCCTTTAGTAAATAAATATGATGCACATTGCAGCATTAAATAATAAACTAAAGATCAGAATGGGATGAAGCCACTACATATTTAAATGTGTGCACATAGCAAAATAGACACCCTTAAAATCATTTTAACAAATTTTCGAGGAAGATAATATGAACTTCATGTGATTACCATGAAAGGTTAGACTGAATAATAATGATCAAATTGGAATTAAGCTTATAATAGACAGTCATATCTTTCATGGGAAAATGAGATCATGAAGCTTTGTATCTTCAAAACCTTTAACAAATAAATTTCAGAAGAAAATCATATAAGGACATTTCGAAATAGAGAAAAGTGGGTTTGAGGTGATTGGTGCCAAGTGAAACCTCAATTGAATTTAGTCAAGACATTATCCAAAATAGGCAGAGTAGAGATATTGCTGAAATAAATTTTGATTTAAAATATGGGGAGCAAGAATTAGAAATTCTCTGATAAGAGGCAAATATTTCCCTGAACATGTATATGAAATGAGAAGGGCTGGTTGCTCGTTTTATTTTTTATCTGAAGAACTATTAAGAATAAATTAACTATATAAAACAAACTAACTAAATTAATTCTACTTCTATTCTAACCATATACATGAAATTGACTAGGTATAGTCATATTTCCAATGTAACCATTTTCTCATTTTAATCCCTGCATGTATGTACAATTCAAATGTTAGTAATAAAAATACAAATCTAATTGAACTAAGAAAATTAAACTTGAAATCAGAATGTACAACTATTGTTAGAAGCTTATCTAAAATCTCCTTCTCATGAAATTTTCTTTCCAATTGAATACCAATTGGATCATAGAAATCTGGATGAATTTCTATTAAAAATTGGGAAATGTTCAAAAGAAGAGATAACAGGCCAGATTGTGGATATGAGCTTTTAGATTCAAAAGCCTGGAAGAAACTGTTAGTGTTATGTGTAAATGTTAAGCTATTGACAATCTTCCATGAAGGAAATTTTCCAAATATTTTTCAAATGAATTAATGAAAAATGGATGGAAATCTTTTAAATGAAATGGAAAATTATTAATTAAATTGGATTGCTGGCAGATTTCTAAAAATACATTATCTTGTTGATATTGCCTTTGAGAAGATAAAAGCTTTTGATAAAACATTAACATCGATTGAAATTGAAATTGAAATAGCTTTTGATGCTTTTGATTATAATATAAAACTTCAATTTTCCAACAGGGCAATGTATCAATTGAATGTTTGATAATAAAGTGCTCAATATGCCAGCGTAATGTATTAAAAATCTGAAAAATAAAATCTGAAAATAAATCTGATTTAATACAAAATAATTGAGGAAACAAAAATAAAATGAAATCACTATTGTTACAACTAATGTTACAGCACGATTGGGATCGCTTTGAAATAATTTCTTTTTCACAAGGATTGGCCAGAATTATGGAATTTGAGTAATTTCGAATTCCAACTTGTGAATTAGAAAGAGATTTATGATTATGAACAGGAATGAAAGCTTGATCATGATATAAATCATAAATTGGAATATTTTCTCGAATAGTGAAATCATGAAGATGATTATCTGCTTTAGAATGAGGATTGGTTGGAATAATTTCTAAATTAAAATGTCTCTCATTCTTAGATGTTATTTGAATTTTACGATGATGATTTTCTCGAGAAAAATCAACATCTTCAATGTCAGAGTAATTATCATAAATGACTTCACAAGATTCTCTAGAATTCCCTTCAAATTCATCCAGTATAACCAAACACGGAGGAACAAGAATTTCATGTTCATTAATGGCAAAAGAATGATCATTAATTGCTTCTCTATCTTGATAAAAACTTAATGGTAATTCATTTATATCAGCCTTTGTTTTTTCTGAAATATCATTAACACCAAGAGGGGAAAATTTACCATCATAAAAAATATCAGGATAAAGGGAAAAATGTGAATCTGAAATAATGTAATTAAAAATGTCTCGGTTTGATAACTCTTGTGCATTATAATCATTGTAAATTTCAGATTCCAGATCATTCCTTTGCGTGCGCATGCTTTCTTGAAGAAGGCTGCTTTGCTGCTCTGATTTCGACATTTGTTCACCATGGGAAAATTCTGAAATTTGTATAGCAGTTTGCATTTTATTATTTACTTTGAATGTTGTTTGCACTTGGTGATTGGAAATCTGATTTTCTGAATTTAATGCAGAAAAAATTTCAGATTATAATGCAAGTCTTTCTCCAAAATTGCTGTTGTTGTCTTCTTGCATTTGATTAGAAATATTTTCCAAACTTTGTGAAACCTCTTCATCACAATTTATTTGTACATCCAAATTGGATTTCTCATTTATATTGGAAGGGGATGGAACAATGCTTGAACTAATTTCATATGGATCGGGACTAAGGGGAAGAGAATAATTATGTTCAAACCAATCTAGTGATTCTTCTTTCATAGGTTCATCTTTGACATTAAATTTTAAACAATTCAAATGAAGTCGAATATTAAAATCTCTAACAGACTCATTTTCATTTCGTAGATATTCAATTTCATCACATACCTGACCATTATCATAGCGGTCAAATTTACAAACGAAAATTGTAACAAATTGATCCCAGCTGTGAATTGAGGCAACCGGGAGAGTTCTACACCAGTTTCTTGCTTCTGCCGCAAATGTGAGAGTAAAAAATCTGCATAATAAACCTTCATCAATTCCTGGAAAATCATAATTTGAAACATTTTGAATAAATTGAAGGACATGAGTAAAAGCAGAAGAATTTCTCTTACCATTGAATTTTACTTGAGACAAGAGTCTTACCACTTCGGGTGGAGTATTGGAAGATGCACGTCCATGGATACAACTCCAAATTGGAAGTTTAAAAGGAGCCATTGTGATTAAATAAAATGTTAAAATTGAAAAGACTCCAACAGACAACAAGTTTTAGGCCCTCCTTCTAACGCCAAAAATATTGAAGCCTCGAACATCGCTACTACAACATTAGGGGATAACCACCCGGTCTGGACCTTAATACAGTTCCTTTTCCGTTTATGATAGTGGCTCCGACTGGTTTAACTAGGTCCAGTTACCTTTTCCCTATCGCTATTGGTTTATGATGTGTCCTTAACTATCAATAGACATGGATATCAGATCAATTCTTCTTGCTGATGAAGCAAGAGAATGACCCTTAAGCTGATTTGGGTTCAGCCAAACCACAACTAAGATTTTGCCTCTTTGAAAAGAGGACTTAAAAGAATGTAAATTTAATCTAATTGCAAACTTATTCTATAATGCAAACAAAAAGAAATTAATCTAAATTCTATCTCAATTAGGTAGATGAAAATCTAACCCAACTAAGAGCAAGATGATTAAATAATGAGAATTAAAATATGTCTGGTTTTAAATTAATATTAAGCTAACGAAGAAATTCAATTAGCTCACATTTGTGAGTACCAAAACACATTCTATTGAGACCATTTGACTAAAATAATTAATCAACAACACTCCGGAAGAAATTCACAAAAATTGATGTCGATTATCATATCAGTCAAACTAATAATTAAACGATAACATGTGGAAGAAATTCACAACAAATTACTATTTAATAAATCAGTGTTATAAGATAGATTTTTGAGTAATGGTTACTCAGAAATCAAAGTTTAATTTATAAGAGCAGAGATACATAACAATTTGAGACAAATTATCCATATCAACAGAAATGCCAAAACATGAATAAAATGAAACAACAATTTTATTAACATAAAAATGAAACTGATATTTTCTACAGAAATGCCAAAAATACCAATTAATTGAATCTGCTTCTCTGATCCTGGTCTCTAACAGTACTTTACATTACTTGAATTTCTGCTTTCAAGACTAGAGCTGCAGAAATGCAAACTCTGCCCATCATGCATAATTCAAGATATAAAGAATAAACCCTCATTAATGTTCAGATCTGAAATTTTTCTCTCCTCCCCATCTACAACTCTTAATTCCTATAACAGAAATGCTTTTAGAAGTCTGGAATTGCAGAGGAGAGCAGCCCCTATTGCATTTTGCAATCTCATATTTATAATATTTGCAAAGGAATTCTTGAGATGAAAGTTTGTTGAAGAGAAATCTGCCCAATCCAATTTTATTTGCTCAAAATTCTCATCTTTAATTGCTGGAGCATTCTCATTGATTGAGGTCTTTTTTCTCCATATATCTTCTACTGTTTTCCTGCAAAAAGAAATCAAAATGATTTAAAATGTAACAATAAAATCAAAATACTATTTCTGGCATTAAAACAAATCCAATCAAATTTAATTTAAATAAATCATTAAAAATAAAATATAAGCTCTCTATTGATGCCTGGGATGTTTTAATTAGCCAAGGATATTATTGACAAATGAATCTGCAATTAGAAGAGGCTTGGACAAATGAAAATGTAGAAAATAAATCAGAAAATTGATTTTGTTTTAGAAATTCGGAGTTTGATCTTCTGCATAATTTTTGACCCAATTAATGACCAGATCTATTAGTGGAACCTCCTTAAAAATGTTCTCCTTGATTTTATCTTTCCAATGAGCCGTCCTGAGCCTCATTTGGCCAAATAAAACTCATTCTATGGGCCTCTGAAGTTGGTGAGTCAATTCTGGCACAATTATGGAATTCTCTGTTGCTGGGCTAAAAATCATCATTTAAATTTAAAAAATTAATCCTAAATTAGAATTCTAAATAACTGATAATTAATTTTAATTTAATTATTAAATATTAACTAAACTAATTAATTAATAAACTATTTATTAATTAATATCTAACTAACTAAAATATTAATTATTTATAAACTAATTAATATAAATAATATTTAAATTTTAATTTAATTTAATTAATTAAATATTATATATTAATTATATTAAATACTAAATAAATAAATAAAAATATATTAAACTTAACCTACCACTCCATTAACTCTACTCATACGTATCATTGAAAAATTTAAAACAAATCATTAAAACTTAAAACTTATGAATTAATCCATGTGAGTTTGTAAAGGGGTGAGGTGAGTGGAGGGTGACGTGAGGGTGAGTGAGGTGGAGGTACGGGAGGCATAAGGGAAAAACAAAAACTTTATATTAAAACTTTTTAACACATCGCATATTTCCTTATCACAATATCGCAGTTTGTCAAATGTGCATTATATAAAAGTTGCGATGTGTTCCGATATTGCGATATTGCGATATCGCGATATGCGATGTAAATTTTATTTTTTATATATATATTTTTTTAATATTAAGTTTTAATTTTAATTAAATTAATTATATTTTATTATAATAATTAATTTAATTAATGTTTAAAATTTAATGTTAAATATCAGTTTTTTATTTTTATTTTTTTATTTTGGTTTTATTTTGATGATGTTTAGTTTAGTTATGAAATTTTCTAAACTACAGCCACTCCGAAAATAAATAAAAATAATAAAAATAACATTTTTAACCCAGAGTAGATAAATGATGGGACTTCAAAGGAGTGCCATTTTCAAACCAGTTAACCAAATGAGGCGAAACAAGTGTCAATGGGAAGCTTATAAAAAATCGATTCTTACAAAACAATCAAAACAAGAATTCGAAGAAAATGAAAAATTAACAAAAGCATAGGATAATCAGCTAAATAAAATCCTAAAAGGTACTTAGCCAAAATTTTATAGAAAGGGTCCCCATTATTTGAAGTGAACAAGTAAAAAATGGGAGGGTTGTGTTTTACCACAACACTAGGATAGTGGCGAGACCTCCTTTTTATCCTACAGAAATTTGTAACCTGTGAGGGAGGTACTCCCTCACTTTTGTGTACCATTTTAGGATGTTGCGGCATTTCAAAGCCGCTCAGCACGCCCGGTGGAGTATTAATTTCCCCCATTTTTTGCTTAAGAGCTTGGAAAAAATGGCCAAGAGTGTGTGGGACGGATGGGCAGACCAGACCAACAATAAGTTATATCACCACGGACTGATAAATATTTTGGTCCAGAAATAATTAGAAGTTAAAGGCATGACCTGGGTGTTGAATCTTTAATTAAACTGAGAGGGGGGGGGGGGTGAATCAGTTTAATACATACATTCGCCTTTTAAAATTTTCACCAAAGTTATTTACAGCTTAATATGTGAGCAATCTTATTTGCAGCCAATATTAATTTATTGTGATACTATACTTAAGTTGAAAGCAGCAAGCAATTAAGCAGATTGAAATAATCACCTCAACACATAAGAAGCACACATAGAGACAGCAGATGTAAGTGGAAACCCATAAAGGGAGAAAACCACATCTTATTATTGTTGTGATGCAAAGGCAAGCTCCAACTTCCTCTCAGCACTGTTTTCTGCAGGCACCAACCTACAAGAGGCTCTATCCTCAATTCTGCAAGCTACAACTTGCAAGGAAGCACCAACTCCCTTCAATTTTCTGTAGGCACCAACCTACAGGAGGCTCCAACCTCAGTCAGCTACAACTGACAGCTATCAAGCTGCAACTTGATAGGGAAGCTCCAACTTCCTCAATTTATCAAACTGAAAGTTTGTTGATTTACCTCAGATATCAGCCCTGTTCTGTAGCTTCTCCTTCTGTTATGCTTTTCTTAATCTTCTCTGCCTCACACTTCTATATTCTGCCTTCTCTTGATTAACTCTCTCTCTATCTTCCCCCCCTTTTTTTTTTTGCATATCAAGATGATATTATTTATAGATTTCCTCTCATGACTGTTTGTATTCTACTTGGAATTCGAAATGGAAAGTCATGTCTCTTTGCCTTCTGCCTTCTCACTCCTTTTATCTGCTTACTCAGAAAATATAATTGTAGGTATCAATTTAACATTACAGTGGGAATTTGTTCTCTCTCGGAGACTTGCCAATGCATCACAAACAATAAAAAACAATTAAAATATTTACATTCGAATTACAAAGTGAATTCCAGCTCACTCATTCACCCTCTTGGCTAGCTGCGCATTTGTCTTTTCTTTGACTGTGTTTTGTCTTTTTCTGTGATTGTGTTTTAACTCTTTTATGCTCTGTATTCTATTTTGTCCTCTACTGTGGTGTAATTGCTATATATATGTAACAGTGCTTTTATATCAGTGCCTTTTAGAAAAATACGTGACTGTTGACTTGTAGCAAGTGTCTTGTTGATGTGGAACATTCCGCAGGCCGGAACATACATATATCACAATTGTATTACATTAATAATCGCCCTCCCCTTAAGTTGAGGCCCGTGGGTCTACAGACCATACGGCTTATCGCAACAGCGTTATATATATATATATATATATATATGACAACGCCTTTTAATATATATATATATATATATATATATATATATAACCCAACTTTGTCTCTTGGCTTAATTATAAGATGATTTAATCATATAATCTGCCCTTTTAATACACCTTAACATACTCTCGGCGCATACAATAAAGCCTGTTTTAAAACATATAGAACTCTTTTCGGGCCCACCTGACACGTTTTCAAATGCGATTGATCACAGTCGCAAATTTCTAATTTGTGATAGTTGCTGTGCAGTTTCAACCAACTGCGATATTGCGATGGTTGCGATATTGCGATATTGCGATGGTTGCGATATTGCGATAGTGCGATGGCACAATGTTGTGAAGTTGCGATATTGCAATGGTGCGATGGTGCAATGTTGCGAAGTTGCGATATTGCGACGGTGCGATGGCGCAATGTTGCGAAGTTGCGATATTGCGATGGTGCGATGGCGCAATGTTGAGAAGTTGTGATATTGCGGGTCCCGCCTTATAAAAATTTGTATTATGCGCTCCGTATAACTTCATAAATATTCTTTGGACCTTTGATTATATGATGCGCTGCACATATACTCCAGCGTGGGTAGCGATTCCCGGAATTTGTGTTTATGTTATATGTAACGCCGGATGGGTAGTGATTCTCGGAATAACGGTTGTGTCTTTGCAATAACAGCTGTGTCTTTGTATTTGACTGTTCCTGTCTTTCATTAACGGTTCTTCCCTATGCCTTTGCCTTACCTGCTTCTGCTGCTCGACCTGTCTCTGTCTTTGCTGCCTCCATTGCCTTCGTTGTGCAATTCCTCAACATAGTTTAATTAATAGACACCACTTCCACTGTTACCTTATATGATTCTACTTACCCCTGACTGATCAATATTACAATTAATGCACAAAATATTCAATCTTGTTCGACATTTGCTTCCTCTTCTCCTTACTTAGTTTTTTTGCTGCCTCTGCTACCTCTCTGCTGCCTCGCTCTATTGCTGGTTTCTTTGCTGCTTCTATTGTCTCTCTGTTTCTTTCTCTTCTTCTTGTCTAATGCTGCTCCTTGCTTCCTTCATTCTCCTTTTGCTGCCTCTTCTTTAAATGACCCTGTCTCTGCTGCTCAACCCTCTCTACATCTTGCTGCTATGCTGCTCTCTTTGCCTGTCTCTGTCTTTGCTGCCTCCTTTGCCATCAATGAAAATATTTCCAACAATCTCCCCCTTTGGCATTGATGGCAATCCACTTTTCTCTGTTTGCCTTCTCTTGTTTTTCTTGTTTGTTCTTCCTCCCCCTTTGACATCAATGGCAAAGGGTTGATTTTTTCATTTCCTTTCTCTAAGTTACGTTTAGGTCCTCTTCTGCTGAATTTGTACCATGCTGCTCCAGAGTGATGTATAAAACTTGTTGAGAGAACACTTTGAGGAATATGTTTTATAGGTGTGTTTCATTTGTAGTGCCTGTAATCTGTGTTAGATTGCAGACAGAGATTATGCATTTTTCAATTGAAGGGTCCTTGTTGCTTTTCCATGCTGAATGCTGATACTACTGATAATACTGATCCTGTGGACCTGTTTTATGCTTTCCTTGCTGGCTGTTCTCCCCCTGGAATGATATTTTCATTTTTGTTCTCCCCCTGAAATTGTGCTTTCTCTTTATATCAGAGAGTAGCATCTGCAGATACTACCCCTAGTCTATCTCTCAAATATTGAAATGGTTCTCTAGCAAGAGGTTTAGTAAATATATCAGCTGTCTGTTCTTTCGTTGGTACATATTCCAGTTTTACTATTTTTTGAGCCACTTGTTCTCGGAGGAAATGATACTTGATTGGAATATGTTTGGTTTTTGAATGAAGCACAAGATTTTTAGATATACTTATAGCACTTGTATTATCACATTTGATTGAAATAGGTTCATCAATGCTTACCTTCATGTCTTGAAGAGTTTGCTTCATCCACATGACTTGTGTACAACATGCTGTTGCTGCTATATATTCTGCTTCAGCTGTAGACAAAGAGATGGATGTTTGTTTCTTGCTTAACCATGCCACCAGACTTTCTCCTAGATAGAAAGTACCTCCACTTGTACTTTTCTTGTCATCAACACAGCTGGCCCAATCTACATCTGTGTAAGCTGTTAAAGTGAAGCTTTTGCTTTTAGGATACCAAAGTCCATACTGTGTTGTTCCTTGTAGATATCTGAGTATTATTTTTACTGCCAGAAGATGGTTTTGTTTAGGTGCTGCTTGATATCTTGCCACTAGTCCTACTGCTAGCATGATGTCTGGTCTAGATGTTGTCAAATACAACAGGCTTCCTATCATGGATCTGTAGAGTTTTTGGTCTACATCTGCAGACCCATCATCAACACACAGCTTGCATCCCGTGATCATGGGGGTAGTCACAGGTTTGCAGTCCTCCATTTTGAATCTTTTCAGCATTTCGTTTAAGTACTTTTCTTGAGAGATGAATGTCCCTGTGTTCTTTTGCTGAAATTGCAGTCCCAAGTAGAAACTGAGTTCTCCAATCATAGACATTTCAAACTCTGTTTTCATCTCATCAACAAACCCTTTTGCTAGTTCATCTTTGTTGCTTCCAAACATAATATCATCAACATACACTACAACAATCAGGAGTTCATTTTCATGGGCTTTTATATATAGATTGATGTCTACTCCACCTCTCTTAAAACCCTGTTTTTGCAAATATTTATCCAGTCTTGAGTACCAAGCACGAGGAGCCTGTTTCAGTCCATATAGAGCCTTCTTCAGTCTGCACACATAGTCTTCTTTGTCTGACAAGGAGAAGCCTTCTGGTTGTTCCATGTAGACTTCTTCGTCTAAGTCTCCATTTAGAAATGCAGATTTTACATCCATTTGATATACTTTGAAGTTTTGGTAGCATGCAAATTCCAGGAACATTCTGATAGCTTCCATTCTGGCTACAGGGGCAAATGTTTCATCGTAATCAAGTCCTTCGATTTGTGAATATCCTTTGCAGACCAGTCTGGCTTTATTCCTGATTACCTGTCCTTCATCATTCATTTTATTTTTGAATACCCATTTTGATCCTATGACATTTTTCTCGGTGGGTCTAGGAACTAGTTCCCAGGTATTGTTTTTCTCAATTTGATCCAATTCTTCATTCATTGCATTCACCCAAGACTTGTCCTTGCTGGCTTATTCAAATTTCTTTGGCTCTATTTGTGACAACATCGCTATGTATACCTCTTCAGTTTGTTCTGTTAGTTGCCTTCTTGTCTGGACCCCTGCTTTCTTGTCTCCTATGATCTGATCTTCGGGATGATTCTTCTGAGTGTATCTTGAGGGGGTTTTTGAGTTCAGTTCAGCATTTTCTGATGTTTTGATTGTTTCTTCATCATCTTGGTCCTCTTCTTCATGATTTTCAGGATGGCTGCTGCAATCTATATCTCTTGTCTTGTTTGGAAGCTCTTCATCAAATCTTACATCAATACTTTCTACAATTTTCCGAAGAGTCTTGTTGTAGCATCTGTATCCTTTACTTTTGGATGCATATCCTAGAAATATCCCTTCATCTACTCTTGCATCAAACTTTCCAAGATTTTCATCATTATTCTTTATGTAACACTTGCTACCAAAGATCCTGAAGTGTTTGATTGAGGCTGGCTTTCCATGCCACAGTTCGTAGGGTGTCTTGTCACTGCTTGGCCTTAAGTGAGCTTTGTTAAGGACATGTACTGCTGTGTGCACTGCTTCTGCCCAGAAGGTTTGAGCAATATTATTCTCTTGCATCATGGCTCTGGCAATTTGTTGAACAGATCTTTTTTGTCTTTCTGCTACTCCATTCTGCTGAGGTGTTCCTGCAATAGTGAATTGTTGTTTTATGTTATGTTCATTGCATAGGTCAGCAAAGTCATAATCTGTAAATTCTCCTCCTCTATCTGATCTGATACATTTTAGCTTGCATCCAGTTTGATTTTTTGCTAATGCTTTGAATATCTTAAACTTTTCCAGTGCTTCTGATTTGTTCTTGAGAAAAGTGACCCATGTCATTCTAGAGAAATAATCTATTATCAGCATGAAGTAGGATTCTCCACTTGGTGTCTTAGTTCTTGCAGGTCCACACAGATCCATGTGCACAAGCTGGAGTGGTCTTCTTGTTGATAACTCCTCTTTGGCCTTAAAGGATGTGCGGGTCTATTTACCCAATTGACAAGATTTGCATATGGTATTAGAAGGCCTCTTAATTTCTGGCATGTCTCTGACAGCTTTCTTCTTACTTAATCTGATGATGTGATCGAGGCTTAGATGTCCCAACCTTTTATGCCATAACCATGACTCTTCTAGCTTGCTAAGATGACATGCTTCATCTCCCTCTTTCACAATGTAAACATTACTCTCTGTTCGAACACCCTTGAGCAGAGTCTTACCTATGGTGTTGGATCTGACTTCACAATCTTGTGCTCTAAAAAGAAATTCACAGCCTTTGTCACACATCTGACTGACACTTAGTAAATTTTCTTTCAGCCCATCTACAAATAGTACATCTTGGGCCTTTCCTCTACCATTGTCTATGCTGACTGAGCCTTTTCCTTTTATTTTTCCTGATTTATCATTGCCAAAGGTAACATTTCCAGATTTCTTTCCATCAAGAGTTATAAACTTTCTTTTGTCTCCTGTCATGTGTTTAGAGCAGCCACTGTCCAAATACCATTGACTCTTCAAATCTTGAGCAGTTAAAGCTAAGTCACACTTATTCTCCTTCTTTATCCACTGGAGGCATCCTTTTGTTTGGTATCTTTTGTGAGTTGATGAATCACATCCTTTCAGAGGACATTTGGAAGGTGTATGTCCAATTTGATTGCATATACAGCATTTGATCATAGTTTTTGCAGAATTGTGAGTATGAACAAAATTATTTCATTCATCAACCTCCTTGAGGTGTTGAACATCAATCTCTGTCCATACTTTCTACATTCAATAATTTTATGGCCAAATTCCTTACAATAAAAACAATAACCATAGAAATTATTTGCATACTGATGTAAGGTTGTTTTCTCCATTTGTTTTTTTGAGACAGTCTCTTCACTGTTTGCATATTTTGCAGGTCTGAATTACTCTTCCTTGCATAACAATATGCAGCAATGTGTCTCAGCTTGTGGCAGACATAACAGGTGGCATTCTTCTTAGGAGGGAAGAATCTCCTCTGATCGCTTCCAAATTTGACATACTCAGGGGCATATGATTCTTTTTCTGTCATCTTAGTATTTATTATATTCTTTGTTACTAGGGATTTCTTCTGATCTCTATCATCCTTATTACATGTTTCTTCTTTTGTAGAAATTTTCTGGGCTTCTTCATCAGTCTTCTTTGCTTTTACAAAAATTATACTTTTGTTTTCCTTTTCTTTACCTTTACTCGATTCTCCTTCATAGCCTATTCCTGTTTTTATCATTGGAGATCTTTGAGCAACCAGGATTTCATTCAACTTACTAGAGCTTGCTGTTTGAGAAGAGTTTATAACCATTGTCCTTTGAGAATTTTCTAGTTTCTTCCTGAGACATACTACTTCTTCTTCCAGTTTCTCTTTTTCTCGGGTTTTATCCTTGATTTTCTGAAGTAACATGTCTTCTATCTTCTTGGCTTCTTCAAGCTCTACCTTTAGCTGCATGAGGACTTCTGAATTTTGTTCTTATTTCACATATTTGAGCAGGATCTCTTTTTGTTTTCTGCATTTTAGTTTGAGTCTATCAATCTCCTCCAGTTCACTTCTTAGCTCCCCCTCAAGGTCGACTTCCCCTTCTTCTTCTTCTTCTAGCAAGAGTCCTTCAAGATCTTCTATGGCCATCAGTAAAAATTCAGAGGTTCCCTCTTCTCCTGAGGATTCATCTGAGTCTTCAGATGTACTGTTGTCTTGTTGAGCATAGAAGGATTTTCTGCTGAATTTCTTTCCTTTCTGCCAGTTCTTTGATGTGTTTTTCTCTGATTCTTGAGCTTGATTTCTTATTTTATTGTGAGGACACTTAGCGGCATAGTGTCCCACTCTTCCACAGTTAAAGCATTTGAAGGGGAGTTTACCTTTGTATTTACCAGAGCCTCTATCCAATTTCTTGACAAACTTTGCCTCTTCTTCATCCGAGCAAGAGCATATGTCTCCCTCTTCTTCTTTCTTCTTTTCTGTTTTAAAGGTTGCTTCCCTTGTACTTGGCTTTTTCTGTGGGAGCCTCATTTCATAGGCTGTTAGATTTCCAAGCAACTGGTTCATGGTCAAGGTCTCCCAATCAGTTGTTTCTTCTATTGCAGACACCTTTGGATTAAACCTGGATGGAAGAGATCTTAGAATCTTTTGCACAATTATACTTTCTGGAAATTTTTCTCCAAGAGCTTTCATATTGTTAATAATTTCTGCAGCTTTTAGGAAGAAACTGGAAATGTCTTCATCATCATTCATTTTTAAGTTTTCAAACTGGGCTCTATAGACTTGAAGTTTGGCAGTCTTTACTTTCTGGTCTCCCTCATGTATGTTTTCAAGAGTATCCCATATTTTTTTTGGCAGTGTCTTTGTGCATTACTTTAATAAACTTTGCTTCACATAATCCATTCAGGATGGCATTCATGGCTTTTGCATTAGCCACAAAATCTTGTTTTGAGTCCTTTTCTGTGTCAGTTGCCTTCGGGGCATATCCTAATTCCACAACAGCCTAGACTTCTATTCCTAGAGACATTATGTATGTCCTCATTCTGATTTTCCAGAAAGCATAATTTTCACCAGTGAAGAAAGGGGCTTTATTGGTTGAGCATCCTTCTTTACTAGCCATATTGGGAACCTAGGATCTCCTTTCAGTTGTTAGACTTGTACAAAGGAACCCGCTCTGATACCAATTGTTGAATCTTTGATTAAACTGAGAGGGGGGGGGTGAATCAGTTTAATACATGCATTAGCCTTTTAAATTTTCACCAGAGTTATTTACAGCTTTAATATGTGAACAATCTTATTTGCAGCCAATATTAATTTATTGTGATACCATACTTAAGTTGAAAGCAGCAAGAAATTAAGCAGATTGAAATAATCACATCAACACATAAGAAGCACACATAGAGACAGCAGATGTAAGTGGAAACCCATAAAGGGAGAAAACCACATCTTATTATTGTTGTGATGCAAGGCAAGCTCCAACTCCCTCTCACCACTGTTTTCTGTAGGCACCAACCTACAGGAGGCTCTATCCTCAATTCTGCAAGCTACAACTTGCAAGGAAGCACCAAATCCCTTCAATTTTCTGCAGGCACCAACCTACAGGAGGCTCCAACCTCAGTCAGCTACAACTGACAGCTATCAAGCTGCAACTTAATAGGGAAGCTCCAACTTCCTTAATTTATCAAATTGAATCTTTGCTGATTTACCTCAGATATCAACTCTGTTCTGTAATTTCTCTTTCTGCTCTTCTTTTCTTAATCTTCTCTTCCTCACTCTTCTGTACTCTGCCTTCTCTATATTGACACTTTTTTTTTTTTTTGCATATCAAGATGATATTATTTATAGATTTCCTCACATGACTGTTTGTATTCTACTTGGAATTCGAAATGGACAGTCATGTCTCTTTGCCTTCTGCCTTCTCACTCCTTTTATCTGCTTATTCAGAAAATATAACTGTAGGTATCAATTTAACATTACAGTGGGAATTTTTTCTCTCTCGGAGACTTGCCAATGCATCACAAAGAATAAAAACAATTAAATCATTTACATTCGAATTACAATGTGAACACTAGCTCAACTCATTTAGTCTTTTGAATCGCTACGCATTTGTCTTTTCTTTGGCTATCTTTGTCTTTTCTGTGACTGTGTTTTATCTCCTTTCGGCTCTGTTTGCTTTTATGTCCTCTGTGGGGGTGTAACTGCTGCATACGTGTAACTGTGCCTTTTAAATAAATAAAATGCAATTGCTGACTTTTAAATCAGGGAAATTCCAACCCTTTTCATGCCACGAGTGTCTTGTTGATGTGGCGAGTTCCGCAAGCCGGAACATACATATATCACAATTGTATTCTGTTACAAATCACTCTCCACCTTAAGCCGAGGCCCGTGGGTTCATAGACCACATGGCATCTTTTAATACAATAGCAACAACGCTATATATATATATGACAACGCCTTTTAATATATATATAGCCCAGCTTCAGCTCTTGGTAGAATTTTAATAAGATTAAAGTACAAACTGCCCTTTTGATACGACTTAAATCAATTCTTGGTGTATATAATAAAACCTGTTTAAACATATAAAAACTCCTTTCGGGCCCACCTGACACGTTTTCAAATGCGATTGATCGCAATCGCAAATTTCTAATTTGCGATAGTTGCTGTGCAGTTTCAACCAACTGCGATATTGCGATGGTTGCGATATTGCGATATTGCGATGGTTGCGATATTGCGATATTGTGATGGTTGCGATAATGCGATGGTTGCGATATTGCGATAGTGCGATGGCGCAATGTTGCGAAGTTGCGATATTGCGATGACGCAATGTTGCGAAGTTGCGATATTACGATGGTGCGATGGCGCAATGTTGCGAAGTTGCGATATTGTGATGGTGCGATGGCGCAATGTTGCGAAGTTGCGATATTGCGGGTCCCGCCTTATAAAACTTTGTATTATGCGCTCCGTATAACTTCATAAATATGCTTTGGACCTTTGATTATATGATGCGCTGCACATATACTCCAGCGTGGGTAGCGATTCCCGGAATTTGTGTTTATGTTATATGTAACGCCCGGCTGGGTAGTGATTCTCGGAATAACGGCTGTGTCTTTGCAATAACAGCTGTGTCTCTGTATTCGACTGTTCCTGTCTTTCGATAACGGTTCTTCCCTGTGCCTTTGCCTTACCTACTTCTGCTGCTCGACCTGTCTCTGTCTTTGCTGCCTCCATTGCCTTCGCTGTGCAATTCCTCAACATAGTTTAATTAATAGACACCACTTCCACTGTTACCTTATATGATTCCGCTTACCCCTGACTGATCGATATTACAATTAACGCACAACGTACTCAATCTTGTTCGACATTTGCTTCCTCTGCTCCTTAGTTTTTTTACTGCCTCTGCTACCTCTCTGCTGCCTCGCTCTATTGCTGGTTTCTTTGCTGCTTCTATTGTATCTCTGTTTCTTTCTCTTCTTCTTGCCTAATGCTTCTCCTTCCTTCCTTCATTCTCCTTTTGTTTCCTCTTCTTTAAATGACCCTGTCTCTGCTGCTTGACTCTCTCTACATCTTGCTGCTATGCTGCTCTCTTTGCCTGTCTCTGTCTTTGCTGCCTCCTTTGCCATCAATGACAATATTTCCAACACTGGGAGGCATTGTTAAAATAGATACATAAAAATATAGTTGCTAGAAAGGAGACAGAGGACCTTGCCAGGACAAGCAAGGGTCTGAGTAAGAATGTAAAGGGGAGTCCTTCTTGCACCAGTGCAAAAAGGAAACAACCTGAAAAATCAACAGAAGAAGGGGCCCCATCTCCAAATAAGAATACAGCTAGTGCACATGTTGAAGAGACTCCTTCTACGACACCAGTACAGGCATAGACCCTCGAAGAAAACAACCTGTCAGTCCTTGCGGACACAGAAAAATTTGTAGAGGTCGAAGATGACACTCTGTTGGCCAATTTCATTAAAAAAGGCCAGGAAAAATAATGAAGAATACAGTGTAGGAAAATAACCACAGTCCCCACAGGATGTTGAATCCCCTTCTGCACTAGTGCAAGAAGAAGAAGAAGAAGAGGAGGAAAAAGTATTTGCTGAAACCCCGAGGGATATTGAGGTCCCTAAAGAAGATACTGCCCCTATCGAGATAGAAGAAGAATAAGATTTGGTAACTCCTGATACTTGGATAGTTGAACTAGAGCTTCAAGTGCAGAACTTAGAATAGCTCGTAGCTAAAGCACAAGAGGATAAAGAACAAAGTAAAGAAGAATTAACTGCAGAAATCCAGAAAAAGAAAGGAGAAGTTAGAGTTTGGAAGTACCGAGCTGCGCAATGTTTCAAGCGACTTAAAAAGGTGACAAAGAAACTAAAGAACATCAGAAAGAAGAAGTATGAAACATTGCAGGCTGATGTCAATATGTCAGAATAGGATTGAGCTGGAATGCTTAAAGTTTTGAAGGTTTTTTGCAAAGGTAAAGAGTTGTGTGATGACACACAATAACTTATGGATGGGAGGATGTTAGCCCCCTAATTCGCTCTCTTTTTTCCATTTTTTCCCTTCCTAAATGATAACCATTTACCTCTGTTTTACCTCTTTTATGCACCCTCATCTTGCACTAGTCCAAGCATGGTGATAATCACTCTTTGTAACTTATCAATATCTCCAATGTTTATTTGGTGGTTAGAGTACTTACCGTGACCACTGATCCTAGTGCAGGATCAGATCTTGCACCGTTGCCAGCACAACAAATCCCTGTAGCAGATCTAAACCTCTTTGATCACCACCTCATTTTGAGCAGCTTCAGCCACGACAGCAAGATCAACCCAAAGGAAGCCGATACCGAATCTGCGAAGGACGAAAGCTGGAGATTGGCTACGGCCATTTTTTCTAACTGTCTAATTTTGAAGGCCGAAAAGCTATATTCTGTGTTTGGTTATGTAATCGGTTGAATGATCTATTTTGGCCTTTGGCCAAAGATCTATATAATGTAGAATGAAAATAGGACTAAAATGCTAATTTATGATAGGAGAAGAGAACAGAGACACAGCTAGAGAGGCGGTAACAGGTTGTTGTATTTTGTTATCACCTGAATCTGGGCTGGACGATGTATTAATGTATGTACTTGCCTCAGTGAATTAATAAAAGGGAGCTTCACCTCGTGTTTCACAAATTGTGTTTCTATATTTGAGCTGATGAATTGATTAAGGTATTGAGCAGTGTTTTATTTAAATGGGAAATGTGCTGGTTGGCTAGGGCCCAGCCAACCCAGCATGTTTACCCCATTTCCTGTTTTCCTGTAATTTTTGTTTGCATTGTCAAGTGTGATTTAATTTTAAGCACATGAATTCTTGTATGAGTGAAAGAAGATCCGTTGTGTGAAGTAGATAAATTTCCTTTTCCTGCAATTTCCTTTCCTGCACTTGATTTCAGATTGGTTTTCCTCCGCCTGGTCCAAGCAGGAGAAATAACCCTACACCAGTGCACGTTGGTGTGATATCTCCTTTTCTGCAATTTTATTTGATTGGTTTTCCCTGCCTGGTCTAAGTAGGAGAAATGAACCTGCACCAGTGCACATTGCTGTGATGCAACAAGCCTTCTTAGTCTACTTCCCACATTCTTCTTTCTTTCATTAAATTCTTATGACAAGATAAATATATATTGATTGTTTCTTTATTCCTGCACTCTGTTAAGGTCAGAAACACTCACTTTTTATGTGCGCAATTTGATTTATTAGTATAATAGCAATTGCAATAATTAAGCACTCATTTTAAGAATTAAATGCTAAGTGCAGGAAGCTTTGATCTGGTGCAAGAACTAGTTTCTTGCCACGAGATCTGAGTGCTTTGAACCTGGAAAAGTTCAAGCCCTTGCATGAAGTAAAACGCCTTTAGTAAAGACACCATTTATACCTTCTGCATAAATCTCTATTCCTACACTAGTGCAAGCAGACTGCGATAGTGCAGGACAGATTATTGCAAAAAGGAAATCTCTAAAGGAGCAGGTTTAAGGGCCCAGCTGATGAGACTGCTAAGTGTCTATGCTAAAGAAAAACACACACTCAGTAGTTAAACAATAATTAGCTAGAGTGATTTCCTTTTATCTTTAATTCCCTCTTGCAAATGCATTCTTCCTTGTTCCAGTCTTAGATTATTTTGATGGTTCAAGTTTCCTTTTTCTCTTTTTAATTTGATTCTGCAATCTTTCCTTTAAAGAAAGTAGGGAATTATATTAGGAAGATTCATACCATCTCTGCCATTGCCTGTGCTTCGTCTCTAAGTTTACGGATCCCCCGGGTTGACAAATTAAGTGTTGAGGAGTTTGCTTAAGTGTAATTCCTACACCCAACAAATAATAATAATAATAAATTAAATAAATAAATAATATTTATAGTTTGAATTTTGTATATTTATTTTTATTTTTTATTATATGTTATATATTAATAATTATATGTTATGTAATTCAAATCTCATCAAAATTCCATTTGATATGTAATTATTTGTTTTATTTTATTTGATAGGTAATTCCATTTTATTTATTGAAATTTTTTACAAAGTTAAAATTATAATAATTTTTTTATGAAATTCAAAAAAAAAAGAAAAAAACAGCCAAAGCAGAGGAAAAAATAAGGGGGAGAACAGGGGAAGAGAAACAAAAACTAAGAATTAAGGGTAGGAATCCAACATCTTCTCACAATCCACCCATCATCCCTATTGATGTTAACCGACCTCTTTTCGATTTCCAGGACTTCACTCAACTTGCGTTGGTGGAAATGATCAATCCTCGCAATAACCTTATCATATTTAATGCAAATGTGATGTTTTGTCTTCTCAGCATGCTCAGCTAGGGCAGAGGAGCGTGATATACTATGTTTAAGGTCAGTGAAATTTTCATGAATTCTTTGATTAATTGATCGACCAGTTTGACCTATGTAAGGGGTCGCACAAGAGCACGAAATCAAGTAAACACCCTTATCATCCTTAGGGAAAATCGGGTCCTTAACTTATCTAAGTGAACTTACGGGAGGGCTTGAAGGTTGAGAAAACATTATGTCTCTTTAGGATCTTGGCGATTTTATCCATAGTGCTTTGGATAAACGGAAGGTGAACTCCAGATATCTGATCACAAGGATCTTTTTTACCCCTAGGACTTTTTCAGCTTTTTGAAAAGCTTTAAGACATTGACTCAGGCTATCACTGTTCTTATTAAAATATTAAGGAGATGAGCTTTTTCACCTTCAAAGTGGTGTTCATCAGAGATTTTAAAGGCTCTAGTGGCTAGGGTGTTGAGAACCCCAAGCTTCTAAGTAGGGAAATGGTGAGAACTAGCATGTAAATACTGCTCAGTGGGCATCTTCTTTCTAAAGACTTGATGACAGAAAGAACCATGTTCATTCCTATAAATGAGGACATCAAGAAAAATCTCATCTCCTTAAAAATTTTAATAAGAATATTTATAGCATGATTCAATGTCTTTAATCTTTTTAAAAAGCTGAAAAAGGTCCTAGGGGTAAGAAAGATCCTTGTGATCGGTTATTTGGAGTTCACCTTCTATTTATCCGAGGCACTGTGGATAAAATTTCCAAGATCCTAAAGAGACATAATGTTTCCTCAACCTTCAAGCCCTCCCGTACCATTCATAGTTTGCTTAGATCGGTTAAGGACCCGATTTTCCCTAAGGATGGTAAGGGTGTTTATTTGATTCTGTGCTCTTGTGGGACCCCTTACATAGGTGAAACTGGTCGATCAATTAATCAAATAATTCATGAACATGTCACTAACCTTAAACATAGTATATCACGCTCCTTTGCCCTAGCAGAGCATTCTGAGAAGACAAATCATCACATTTGCATTGAAGATGCTAAGGTTATTGCGAGGATTGACCATTTCCACCACCGCAAGTTAAGAAAAGCCCTGGAAATCGAAAAGAGGTCAGTTAACCTCAACAGAGATTATGGGTGGATCGTTAGCAGATGTTGGATTCCTGCCCTTCATTCTTAGTTTTTGTTTCTCTTTCAGTGTTCTCCCTCTTATCGTTTCCTTTGCTTTGGTTCTTGGTTTCTCTCTTTTTTTTTTCATTTTTATTTGAATTTCATAAAAAAATTACTATAATTTTAACTTTGTAAAAATTTTCAATAAGTAAAATGGAATTACCTATCAAATAGAATAAAACAGGTAATTACATGCCAAATGGAATTTTGATGAGATATGAATTACATAACATATAATTATTAATATATAACATATTATTAAATTATATAAATAGATAAAATTCAAACTATAAATATTATTTATTTATTTATTGATTTTTAACATTTAATTTATTCGATATAAATAAATAAATAGAAATAGAAATAAAAACAAATAAAATAATTATTATTCTAAAAATAAAAATAGAAAATAAATATATATATATATAACTTTTATTTATTCTTCAAAAATAAATTAAATAATTATATCCACCTGGATCATATCTCCAAATAATTATATCCACCTGGAAAATCGGGAACAACATGGAATTTCATTCAATGTTTCTCACATCAAAAGTTTTATTCCTCATATATATCTTTCTAATGAGGTATTAAGCGCATCAAACAAAGATCGTATGCCAAAGTTACGTCCCCAGGAAGATTGATGTGCAAATTTACCCAAACGGGGCCCATAGTTTTGGTGCTTCATCTCCTAGGGTTAGGTTTTTGGATGTTTATGGATTTCCATTATTTCTCAAAAATAAATAGGCCTTAGAGCCACATTTTAACACAATACATAGGCATGTAGCCGCCACATATCTTCTTAGAGATAAGCCTACCAGCGCCATGTTGGAAATATTATCATTGATGGCAAAGGAGCAGAAAGGAGCAGCACCATAATTATCAGTAAGAACAAAGAAGCAGATCAAGATCAGTTGGAGTATAAAGGAGCAATAAGGAAATAAGGCAAAAGTTAAGTGGATAAGCATAAAAGAGAGGCAAAGGAGGAGCATTAGAAGCAAAGGAGAAAGGCAGAGGAGCAAAAAAGAGGCATGGATCAGTAGCAGAATTATCATTAAGGAAAAGGAGCAAAGAAGCAACAGCAATAAGGCAAAGGAGAAGATCAGGCAATGATGCAGTGAGAAATCATAAAATAGATGCAGAGGAGCAACATAAAGGCAAGGAGCAGCATTAGATCGTTATCTAAGGCAAAGGAGCAGAGAGGAGCAACATTAGAATCTTTATTAAGGATAAAACGCAACAAAGGAAACAAGTTTGGGTTGAGTTGTGAACATGTTGAGCAGAGTCATAAACGTGTTGGGTCAAGTCATGCATTGGTGGGCCAAGTCGGGCTGGTTGTAAAACAAGTGCTAAACAGTGGTTTTGCATTCAGAAGATTGTGAACGAGTTGGGTGTTCTACGTGCAGCAAAGAAGAAATGAACGGGCGCAACCAAATAAGCAAAGGCGTGAAGGAGTGAACGAACGGGTCAAGTCATGCAAATACACGTTCAAAACAATGTTGGCATACCACACATCACAATCGGCTATTTTTGTGTTTATTTCTAAGTCATTTCAAGTTATATATTTTAAGTTGCGATGTGAATTATATCGCATACCACAGAAAATAAGGAAAACCCATTATGGTAAATACTAAAAGGTGCGACATGCGATAAGGTTTTCTCCGCAAGTTGATAAATCGCGAAATTGCAAATATTGCAAAATTCTTAAACTTTTGAAGTGCGGGAGATGATGTGGCAACTGACGTGGTTGCTGACATGGATGCGGACGTGGAAGACGACATGGACCTGACCCCACAAATTGAAAACACATCTTGATGACATGGCAGGTGACCTAGCAGACGACGTGGCAAGTGACATGGTAGACAATGTGGCAGTGACGTAGCACCCTGGTGGGACCCGAAACTTTTATCGCATGTCGCAAGAGGTTATAACCAAAGATCGAAGCAAAACTATGATAAGAATTTGTGATGTGGAAACTGCGATAGGAAAGTACGATGAAAATTGCGATAAGACAGGTGGGACCCCTTCGCATATCGTAGATCGGGAGTTCAGAAGGAATAGAGCACAATGGATAACAATTAAAAGTGTCAAACTGCGATGAGAGACCGGACGCAATACCTTCCAAAGGTAAATGATAATTTAATTAGAAGTTCGAGTGTATGTGTATTGAGTTATAAAATCGCATTGGGAGAAAGATAACCGTATATAACATATAACATAGCGAAACGCTGAATTGCGGTAAGAAACCAGATGCAAGGCTTTTGAAAGTTTAATTTCAATATAATCAAGGTCCAAGGTTTAATGTGTTTGCATCATTTCTTATAAGAAAATCCTGAATGCGAAGTTGAATCAGGTAATAAAAGAAAAGATGGAATGTAAGAAAGAGGACTCGTGTGAGACCCGACTCTAAGTGATCAATGATATATTTATTTATTTATATGATTTTATACCTTCCTTAAGGAAAAATATCATGGCGCTCGTGTAGAACAGTGTTATGCAGTTGCAATTGTGAGATAAACCAAAATTTTGAACGCGAAGGAAGTACTCAGGTGTATAAGTGACCCAACATAGAGAGAAGAGCACTGAACATTGTGGGCAAGAGAAAGAAGGCAGATAGGTCGAGTCGGGCAAAAGGAAGTTATGCAGAACAGTTAGAATATAACAACATGAAGAGAAGACAAAATGAATAGAAAAGTAAGAAACTGAAATGGATGAATTGAAAAAATTGTTGTAACTGTAAATGTAAATTCATTGATTTATTTTATATTGTTTGTGATGGAAAGCCAAGTCTCCCAGGCAAAGAAAAACTCCATTTGATACTGAAATAAATGTATATATTATTGTAACATTCAGAATATGTTGAGTGAGGAAATGAGTGGGTGGAAGGCAAAGAGTCATGCCTACTCACTTCATATTCCCATATAGAATGCAAACAACCATGAAGTTATCTCTATAAATGATGTTATTTCAATGTGCATAGACAAGCTAGAGAGTAGAAGAATGAGTGTGAGCCGATAGAGATATTGTGCACATCCATAGCTGATATGAAGAAAATATGAAGGTTGAAAGGGCAACAGTAAAGAATGAGTAAAGAGAGTTGATATCCAGGTAAATCAGCATATGATTTTATTGTAGTGTGAGGGAGTTGGTGCTCCCATATCAATCCAGTAGTAGTTGGTTGAGGTAGGAGCCTCCTGTGGGTTATAGCCTGTAGAAAATAGAAGGGAGTTGGAGCTACCATGCAAGTTGTAGCTTGCAGAAATTGAGATGGTAGCCTCCTGTAGGCTGGAGTGTACAAAAAATCAGTTGTGAGAGGGAGTTGGAGCTTGTCTTTGCATAACAACAATAATAAGATGTGTTTTTCTCCTTTATGGGTTTCCACTTATATATGTTATCTATATGCATGATGATTATGTGTTGATGTATTGTATTTAATTTTCTTATCACTTGTTGCTCACAGATTAAGTTTTTTGATTCACTATATATTAAGTTGCTTATGAAATGAAAGTGTAAATAAGTTTAAATGTCCATGAATGTACTAAAATGATTCACCCCCCTCTCTGTTTAGCTAAGGGTTCATCAATTGGTATCATAGTGGGTTCCTTTATAATAGTTTAACAACTGGAAGGACGTCCTAAGTCCCCAAAATGGCTTGCCTAGAAGGATGTTCAACAAATAAAGCCCCATTTTTTACTAGAACAAACTATGCTTTCTGTAAAATAAGAATGAGGACATACTTAATGTCTCTAGGAATAGAAGTTTGGGCTGTTGTGGATGAAAAATATGCACCAAAGGATACAGACACTGAGGAAGAAGCCAAACACAATTTCAGAGCTAATTCAAAAGTAATGAATGCACTCTTAAACGGTCTAAGTGAGTCAGAATTTATCAAATTAATGCACAGTAAGTCTGCCAAAGATATCTGAGATACTTTAGGAAAAATTCACGAGGGAGATACAAACGTGAATATGGCCAAACTACAAGTGCATAGAACTCAGTTTGAAAACTTTAAAATGAATGAAGATGAATATATAGTTGCATTATTTTTAAGAGTTGCAGAAGTTGTGAATATCATGATAGGCCTAGGATAAGAAATTAAAGAAAGTGTTGTAGTCCAGAAAATATTGAGATCTCTACCATCCAGGTTTAATCCTAAGGTTTATTCCATATAAGAAATAGCAAACTGGGAAAACCTAACCAGAAACCAATTACTTTGGAACCTAACAGCATATGAGATGAGACTTCTTAAATGGAAGTAAAACATAAGGGAGGTTGCCTTTAAGGCAGACAAGTGCAAATAAGAAAAGGAAGGTACATGCTCATGCTCTGATGAAGAAGAATCAAAATTTGTTAGAAGATTGGATAGAGGCATAGGTAAGTACAAAGGTAAAATTCCATTTAATTGCTTTAATTATGGAAGAGTGGGGCACTATGCTTCAAAATGTCCTCATAAGAAAATAGAGAATCACTCAAAAGGGAAGGAGAAAATAAATTTTAGCAATAGGCAAAAAGGGAACAGATTTAATAGAAGAACATTCTATGCTCAACAAGACAGTAGTGCATTTGAGAGCTTAGATGAATAGCCCAATTAAGAAGGAACATTAGAATTCATTTTGATGGCTAAGGAAGAGCTTAAGAAAGATCTCCTGGAATTTGAAGAAGAAGGTGAGGTAGATCTTGAGGGGGAGTTGGTGAGTGCTCCAAAGGAAATAGATAGACTCAAGCTCAAGACTAGAAAATAGAAGGCAATCCTTCTGAAACATGTATAGAAAGAACCAAAATCTGAAGATTTTATCAGGTTGAAAATTGAACTAGAATAAGCAAGGAAAGTAGAAGACATTCTCCTGCAGAAAATAAGAGAGAAAAGTCAAGAATGTGGAAGATTGGAAGAAGAGGTGGTGAGTCTAAGGAAGAAACTGGAAAAGGCTCAAACTGATGTAGCAATGAACATTCAATAGTTAAATGGTGATGAAAAATTGGACCGGATATTAAATGCACAAAGATATCCTCTTATAAAGACTAGGATAGGATATGAAGGAGATTGTAGAAATTCGAAGGCAGAGGGTAAGAAAGCTATTACATTTGTGAAATTTGTCCTAAAAGAACATGTTAACTCCCATCAATCTGAGAACAAAAATATGGGAAACCCTACAAATCCTCATGAACTGCAGCAAAAACCCACCACAAGGAAAGCCCTGGAAACAAGAGGAGTAAATATCCAAGCAACATTCTAGCACAGACCAAATGCCTTCCAAAGACAAAATTTTCATATGACCAGATGGTTATATCCCCAAACTACTTTCTCTACCATAGAAATATACTACTTCTGTGGGTATTGTTTTTTCTATAAAAGTTTTTGTCATAAAGACATGGAGTGTAGAGCATATATAAGGAGGCTGGAGTATGGAAATTCAAAGGGAATTAAGAACAATGGTGGATTCACTCATGTACATAATCTATTCTAAAATACAATCAAATGTTATAGCTACCATAAAAATGGGTACAAGTCTTACGAATGTCCTCTCAAATACTGTGATTCATCTCCTTTGGAAATTTATCGAACAAATAGTTGCATGCAATGGAAAAGGAAGCTAAATAAATGTGATCTAGTTCTAATTGCTCAAGATCAGAAAAATCAATGGTATGTGGATAGTGGGTGCTCAAAACATATGACTGGAGACTGAAGCAAGTTTGTAACTTTTGATGAAAAGAAACCTGGGAATGTAACATTCGGTAATGATAGAGCAGGGAAAATCAAGGGAAAAGGCACATTCAGCATGAATAAAGGAAGATGAGAGGCTCAGGATGTACTGTTTGTAGATAGTCTAAAACCTAATCTGATAAGTGTTAGTCAAATGTGTGATAAAGGCTGTGAGGTCATTTTTAGAGCCCATGATTGTGAAGTAAGGTCAATCACCATAGGAAATATCTTGGTCAAAGTTGTTCGAAGAGAGAGTAATGTGTGTATAGTGGAAGAGGAGAATGAAGCATGCCACATCAGCAAAATTGATGAATCTTGGCTATGGCATAGAATATTGGGACATCTAAATTTTGACGACATCATCAATTTGAGAAAAAAGAAAGTTGTCAAAGATTTTCCTGAAATAAATGAGCCACCAAATACCATATGTAAGTCCTGCCAACTGGGAAAACAAAGTCGCACATCGTTCAAAACCAAAGACCAACTATCTAAAAGTAAGCCTCTTTAGCTTGTACACATGGACCTGTGCGGACCTTCAAGAACAAATGCACCAGGTGGAGAATCATATTTCATGTTGATAATCGATGATTTTTCCAAATTAATGTGGGTGGAATTTCTCAGATACAAATCTGAAGCGTTTGATAAATTTAATATATTCAAGGCACTGACAAAAAATCAAACTGGGTGTAAACTAAAATGCATTAGATCAGACAGAGGAGGTGAATTCAGAGGCGATGATTTTGCAGACTTGTGCAATGAATGTGGGATAAAGAAACTGTTCACAGTTGCAGGTACACCTCAACAGAATAGATTGGTGTTATAGCATCATTTCTCACCTTGACATGATTCATGTTTGCTACATGGCTTTTTGGGCACCCATTCCTACAGACTTGGACAAATTCACTTAAAAACAGTGAAAAATCCCTCATACGCGACTATGCCCATACTTTTCCGCGCACCCATTCCTACGGACTTGGACAAATTCACTTAAAAACAGTGTAAAATCCCTCATACGCGACTATGCCCATACTTTTCCGCGTGTATACGCGAGTACAGCTAGAATTTTCCGCGTATGCCATTAAAATGATTAAAAAATATATAAAAAATCCCTAATTTCGCGTTGGGTTGATGGTTACTCAGGTAGTTCAACCACCCCAGCCCATGGCCAACTGTTTCCAACTGCTGAAACTACTTGGAGGGACTATAAAAAGCCCTCATGTGTATGGCCTAAGGGAGAGAGAGAATTATTGATATTATACTCTATTGGTATTCCCTATCCAAGTCTGATTCCCCGTGCCTCCTGCACTTTCCCAGTTCATTTCAGGAAACCCTTGTTTCCTTGAGATACACATCCCTTTATATGTTATCTCGTATGCACCTGTTTGGAAGGAGTCTTAGCGAGGCAAGGGCTGGACGGATCCGGACGACGGTCTGCGAAGGCCTTGGAAGGATCGGGTGATCTCTCCACGATTACTTTTGTACGTACTATTTATAATACAGAAGTATCATGCTGTTCCCGAAATAAACGTGTTAGTGTATGCTTTAATGTATGAAGAATTTTTGTTATACAAGCATTCATTATGATTTATTTAATGTTTTATATGAATCTCACTAACATATAGAGTAGATATATGCTATACAACTTGTCCTTTGTGCTGGTTTCTTCTTGTATTTCAGGTTAAGGAGGAAGGACGGTTGCAGGGAGTTTGAACTCCACGTGGATCTACTTCAAACGTAGGACCAACGGGTAAACCTCTCATTCCGCTCTATTTAGTTTTTATGAATGTGCATGATCGTGTGAGTCTCTGTTAAGTAGTACGCCCCTGCTCTGTGGAGGTTGAATCCCAACCAACCTCTAGGGTGTTAATTCCCCGAAACAGAACTGGCGACTCCGCTGGGGATCACATTCTTGTGATTCTCTTGTTGGGTTGTTTCAGCTGTTTGGTAGGTTGCCAACAGTTTTTTCTGTCTTTTACAGTCCAGTTTGCTTTCTTGCAGTCAGTCTGAAGTCTTGGTGTCTTTCCCAGGCTTGTCTTTTTTGTTTTTCATTATCTTTCTTTGTATACGCTCTTTTGTCTGCACACAGTCGCGTATACACGCGAGTTTGTATAAAGGGACCCGCGTATACGCGAGTTTCCCTGAACACAGACGCGTATACACGCTGGTTGCATAACTGCTAGGTCGCGTATACCTAGGCAGATTTTGAAATTTTAGGATTCTGGTGTTTTTGGTCCTTTCTGGCTGTAGAGGCCTGTGTCTGCAGAGTCTCTGTACTTACTGGAGTGTGACAGAAGTGGTTTCAAGTCTTGTTTCTCTTTCGTTGGTTCGAAAACTAATCTTTTTGGCAGAGTGTTCTTGTTGGTGCTGGCACTCCTGGATTGAGTTCCAAGATTGCTTTCTGAGCATTCTTGGCTGTTCTGCTTTATTAGAACAGAGAGCTTCTGCTCACTGACTCGTTCCTATCCTTGTGTTGTGCTTTGCATTGCGTTTTTGCTTTGTTTTCGATTGGTTTTCTTGAGTTTCATAGGCTAGGGTTTTGTTGCAATTTTCAAAGAACTTTTCTTGCTTCTTTGGAGTCTTTTGTTGCGGCAAGTTTGCACTATTCGTCTAGGCTACTTGGCTGAGTTTTTGGTCTTCCGTTGCTCTTATTGATCTTGCTATCATTAGCTTTATAAGGTTTGGGAGCATAGTTGAAGTTTGTGCTTGAAATTCGGTCTCGTTTTGGCTTGAATTGGGATAGTTGTGCTTGGTCTTCTTGAGCTCTTGTTTTATAAAACTAAAAAGCCCAAAAACATTCGTTTTGCTTTTTGTTTTTTGCATTTCAAAAACTCAAAAAACATTTGGTTTTGTTTTTGTTTTTGTTGTTGCGTTTTTCATTTTCGTTTGGCCTTATCTTTTGGAGCTTTTGTGAAGTTTCTTGCTTCTAGTTTTTGGTTTGATTTTGAGGAGAAGTTGTCATTTGATTCCTTTTTCTTGTTGTCAAGTATTTTTGTTGTCTTATATTAAGAGTTCTTGTTTCAAGAATTGGCTTTCTGGACAACAAAAGATGAGTTAAAACTGAAGGAGCTTTTTGGGAAATTTCACCTTGTTTCAAGGGACTTTTGCATCTTAGAATTTACATGCTAGTAGTCATTTGCATTAGGTGCATTGAATCATTTAGTTAGCTTCTTAGTTTTTGTGAGTGTGAGTTTGTAATTCGAAAAGAAAAATACATTTTTTAGTCTCGTAGAACCTGTATAGAAATTGCTCTTCATCGAAAGACAAAGAACTGCATGTGCATGTAGTTAGGTTTTTATTAATTTCTTTTGCGTCAAAACACCATTGGTTTCATCTCCATATCCTTGTGACTTAATACAACAGCCCTTAAAATAAGCGATTTAATCTAAAATCAACTAGCAAGTTTTATTAAGTGTCAATCACCAACTAGCTAGGTTGTAGGGCCTTGGAATAGGTGAGAGGAGAGTTAACTCTCCAAGGCAGCTCAAACAAACATAGAAGTTGATTAATTGAGCGAAATCCAACTCCGTGAGGTGGACTGGGAAAGCTCTCATCCGAGAGTCAAGCGCGAGGGGAAGTGAAGGTTAAGAAGAGGGATACCCCCCCTCCAATTAGCTGAATCTAACCTCAAGACCGTTCCGCCCAGCTTCTGATACGGATTGGTGTCCATAGTTGTTGTTCCTAGGTTCCACACAGGTGACTGCGGGGGGGAATACCCGTGGTACCTGAGGCAGACGTCGCATCACTTTCAGCAGTACTTTTGGGGGGTGCCCTTGCGAATCTTGGGTGCTTGAGCCGGCAAAGGCTGTCGTTAGGAGGTCGGCGTAACTGTTTCTGATACCTTCGCTAGTTGTTCTGGGCCCTAATCATCCCAGACTGCTTTCGGAAGGCCCTATACTTCGCTTTTCTGTATTTTGGTGTCCGGTCCTCATCACCCGGAGCGGAAATACTTGGAGGCTGTTTGCTTGCTGTTTCTCAGGGATTTTGATTTTAGTGAGTGCTCTTTGCTCCTAGCTTGCCTAGCTTTTCACTTTTCTTGAGTCTAATATAATAAATTTGTAAAAGTGGCTGATCAAGCGCCTCGACGTTCGAGGAGAGTCCGGGGGTTATCTCCCGAGAGTGCAGAGCCTTCTTCGAGAATGCGTAGGAGCGATCTAGCAGGTGGTTTTCACCCTGTAGAGTCTGACGCTGTGGAGAGAGATCCTCCACTAAGGTCTGAAGGTTTCATTGCTGATTCCGGTGTCGGTTCCGAGAGGAGCGTTTCGCTCACCTCGAGGGTATTGTTTCCTCAGGAGGAAGATTTTCAGATAGAAGATATACCTGAGCTTGCAGCTACAGGTCCATCTCCTCTTCCTCTTAATCATCCGTTTGTTATAGAGTACATCGGACCGGAGTCTGAGAGACCGCCGGATCTTCCTTATCTTTCTTATCTTTCGATGGCCACGACTGGGAACGCGGCTTCTACCGTGAGTGCTGCGGGCATTCAGACCCCTGCTTCTGTCGAGGCAGGGGGCACTCTTGCTCTCTCTTCGAGTGCTTCTAGCACTGCTATGTTTGGCTCTGGGTTCACCCAAGCATATGCTTCTCAATCTGGTCCCTTCGTTTCAGGGATGTCCATTGCTGGAAATCCCTCTTTTTCCTTTACCGCCGGTGCAACTGGATCTACGCCCATGTCTAACATGGCTAGTGGATCGGCTTCGTTTCAGGGTTTCCCCTTTGGGACTGGGCATATTCCTAGTCCCAATCCTTCTTTAGGGTCGTTTCCTTTTACGTCCCAGACCCAGAGTTTCAACCCTTGGTCTGGGGGGCAAAGTTCGACTACCTTTATGGGATGGAATCCTATGTTTGCAACGTCGGGGGCAGGGAATCAGTTCTTCGCGAGTCATCAAGGGAATGCTTCTTTCCCTTCATCGAGTGCTTATCAGTTTTTTTCTCCTCTGTCTAATGCGTGGAACCCCTACCAGGGGCTTTCCTCTTCAGTCAATACTTCAGCGGGGGGAACTAGTCTGGGTTTTGGTAACTCGGCGTGGGGAGGAGGTTCTTCTCAGTTTTCTACGGGTCCTTTCTGGCAGCCTGGTGCCTCATCAAATCCAGGCTATTCTTTTCAGAATGTTGGAAATCCATCCCATCAAGGATGGAATTCTCAGGCTCCGCCTCGATTACCATTTCTGGCAACGTTAAACGTGCCAGACTTGTCGAAGTTAACTAATGACCCGATTCGGTATAGTCCGGGGTGGCCTCCGGTTCCAACCAAACTTCCTTCAGACATTCCTAAGTTTGAAGGTAAGAATGGTGAAGATCCGGCAGACCACATCACTACTTTCCACTTATGGTGCTCTTCAAACTCTCTGATCGACGACTCGATTAGATTGAGATTATTTCAGCGCACCTTAACTGGAAATGCCGCAAAATGGTATATAGAGCTCACTGGGGGCTGTTTCGCCACATTTGGAGAACTGGCTGTCACTTTTCTTAACCATTTTCAGTTGCCTGTCAGATATGAGGCTGGGACCGAACTCCTGGCTAATTTTAAGCAGGATGAGGCAACTCACATTTCTGATCATATTCGGGAATGGAGGATAAGGAAGAGGCTTATCAAAGCCCATATTCCAGGTGAGTTCCTTCTCGAGTGGTTTTTGAAATCGCTTCAGTCAGACATTTCAAAGGATGTATCCCTATCAGGGGTATATTCCGAGGAGCAGGCCATCTTTAGGGCCCAGCAGTTAGAACTGATCTATTCTCAGTCTGGGGTACTTTATAAGTATTTGCCCAATGCTCCTCGCTCCAAGTTGGATTTATCAAAACCTAAACCTGGTCCGCATGGTGACGGGCTTGTCGGATCGGTCAGTAGTAGTGCAGCCAGCCTGCTTTCTCAATTGCAGCAGTTGTCTTTACAATCTGCTCCTTCTGGTCAGGCTGTGCCTGCTGATTCATCACCTTCCCAGTCTTTGTCCATAAATGATGTCCAAGCTTCTGATCCCAAAGGAAATCAACAATCCGATGGGAAGAAGAAGGGACGAAATAACAAGAAGAAGGGCAAGAATGGGAAGGGCAATGAAAATAAAACCAACGAGCGTGTTGGTGAGGGTCAAAAGGAGAAAAAGAAAGTGAAGTTTCCATGCAAGCTTTGTACTGGAGACCATCTCACACACCTTTGCCCGAAAATTTAGGATGCTCAGCGCCTGTTATCTCAGCAGGGTTCTTCTAGTTCCCAGGCTGTGCTAACAAACCCTTTTCCCCAAGGGCAGCAATTAATTGCTGGCGCGAACCAAAATCTTGGGGCTTCCTCTGGAGGTGCTCAGGAAGGGGAAGTTCCATCAAATATCTTTATGATGAGTGCTCACGTGGATGTCGCTACGAGATCCCGTGATTATGGCGGAGAGGAATCTTCGAAAGCTAAGGAAGTTCCTGATGCTACTGAGCCGCTTCACATCACGAAGCCAATTGTTGAGTCTATGCCTCGGATACCGAAGGCATCCTCTAAGCGGTCAACGATTAATCCGAACATGAGGGCTGCCCAGAACTACTCGATTGTAGAAGATCTGGCGCAGAGTCCTTGTGCTATGTCAGCTTTAGAGGTACTCTAGTCTTGTCCGGCTCAGCGCAGTGCTTTGCTCACTGCCATTGGAGCTATAGATCCGAAAAATTCTCTTCTGATTACCTTTGATATGAATAATTTTAAGAAGAGACTTCCTCATCATATGGCCTTCCATATTAAATCATCGTATCGGAAGACTAATATCTTTCGCACGGTTGTTGATGAGGGTGCTTCTACTTGCGTGATGTCTTTCGCATGCTGGAAGACACTTGGATCTCCAAAAGCTGCTCCATCCAGCACTATTCTTACTGCATTCGATGGTCATTCTCACAGACCCCATGGTATTGTCCCGGCTTTGCCCATCTGTGTTGGGGGAAAAACCGTTAACATAGAAGTTGAGGTAGTAGATGCAGCCTTGGACTACAACCTTCTGCTGGGGAGGAACTGGATATATGAGATGGATGCCATTGCATCCTCATTATTCCGAATTGTATGTTTCCCCCATGAAGGGAGGATAGTCACAGTGGATCAACTGGACTGTCCTCCTGTAGACCTGGATGCGCCTTCTAACTCATCTGTACCTAAGTTGGATAATACCAAGGCGCCTGTCGAGAATCTGGGAGTTGGAATGTATTCTTCCCTGATGGGTTCTTTTGATCTTCCTCCTCCTAAGGTGTCTATTAATGCTATTTCATCCTCCAAGGCTCCCCTTCGAAGAGAGTTCTTCCGAACTCATTATTTTTCGGACCCTTGGACCTTACCTTCCCCAACTGCCACATTGGAGGAAGGGCAAGTGGGTGGAATGGCATTCCCGATTTCTGCAGCTGAGATTGCATATCAGTCTGTTGTTGACACTGCAGAATCTGATCTAGCTCCTCTTTCGCCGGAAGAGTTGGATGGTGATGTGGCTCCGGCTTGGACGCTTACTTCTTCTTCTGCCCAGGATTGTCTAGATACCACTCTTCCATCTGAAGAGGCCATCCTGGAAGCGATGACAGGTATAGATAGACCGTGGGATGACTTGCATCATCGGTCTTACTTCCCGACTTGAGCGAAGTAAAACAAGTTTTCAAAGTCCTCGATCTCACGAGACTGTTCTGAATCTGGGCCCTTAGCACCCGGCCACGGTTTATGCTGAAGGGAACATGGCTGTGATCTCTCCTACTATCCCGGTAAACATTTCCAGGGATCCCAACATTATCGAGAATGTCTTCATTGGAGCTGAATGTTCCCGTGAAGAGATTCAAATCTATACCGAGCTCTTCAAAGAGTATAGGGATGTTTTTGCTTGGTCTTATGAGGAAATGCCTGGCATAGATCCATCTATCGTCCAGCATGAGATCAAGACGTATGAAAACGCTAAGCCGGTCGGGCAAAAACTTCGTCCGGTTAATCCTAGGAAGACAGCAGCTATCAAAGCTGAAGTTGAAAAGCTGCTTAAGGCGGGATTCATTTTCCCAGTTCCTCTGACTGAATGGGTTTCAAACCCCGTTCCCGTTGATAAAAAGCAAGGAACAATTCGAGTGTGCATCGATTTCAGAGACCTAAATAAGGCGTGTCCTAAAGATAATTACCCCACACCCTTCATTGATCAGATTATTGACGAGTGTGCCGGTAACAAGATTTTCTCCTTCATGGACGGTTTCTCTGGTTATAATCAAATTAATATCCGTCCAGAAGATCAACATAAGACCGCATTTATTTGTCCCTGGGGTACGTTTGCATATAAGAAAATGCCTTTTGGTCTTAAAAATGCTGGAGCTACCTTTCAGCGGGCCATGTCTTACGCCTTCCACGACATCAAGAAGATTATCGAGGCATACTTAGATGATCTAGCTGCTCATTCTCGAAAGAGGATGGATCATCCAGGTCACCTCCGGAAAATATTTGAAAGATGTCGTTTTTATAAAATTCGTTTGAATCCGAACAAGTGCGTTTTCGCGGTAACATCCGGTCGGCTGTTGGGATTTATCGTGTCTAGGGAAGGGATAAGGGTAGATCCCTTTAAGGTTGAGGCAATACTTCGGTTGCCTCCCCCGTCTTCAATCCGTCAGCTTCAAAGTCTCCAAGGGAAGTCTAATTTTCTTCGGAGGTTTATCGTCAACTATGCTGAGATTACAAAGGGATATATGAGACTGTTGAAGAAATGAGTTCCTTTTCTTTGGGACGACTACGCTCAACGCTCATTCGATGCCTTGAAAAAGGCATTGACCTCTGCTCCTTTGCTGAGTCCACCCGATTATAGCAGAGATTTTCTTTTGTATTTGGCTACAGCAGAATCTACCATTGGTATGGTTCTGGTTCAGGAGGATGATGCTCTTATTGAGCATGTTATTTACTACCTTAGTCGAGGACTGGTAGGACCTGAACTTCGATACACCCCGATAGAAAAATTAGCCTTAGCAGCAGTCCATGCTGTGCAGCAACTCCGACATTACATTATTCTTCGCAAAACTTATGTCTTGGCAGCTGCCAATCCATTTCAGTTTGTCCTCAGCAGGCGAGTGATTGGGGGCAAATATAATAGATGGATTGTGATATTACAGGAATTTGATCTAGATTTCATGTCTGCCAAATCCAAGAAGTCATTAGTCTTTGCGGAATTGATCTCTGAGTTGCCTTGTGGTGAGGAGATGATCTATGATGAGTCCTTTCCCGACGAACACTTGTTTTTAATCTCTCCACAAGATCCTTGGTATGGGGATATCATTGTGTATCTCCAGACTGCGAAGTTTCCCTCTTCTTTTTCGAAAGATGAGCGTCGTAAGCTGCGTCACTTAGCCAAGAATTATCTAATTATTGGTGATGCTTTGTACCGTCGAGGGGTTGATTCAATCCTAAGACGCTGCTTAACTTTCGAAGAAGCTGAGGCTGTGCTCAATGATTCTCACAGTGGAGCTTGTGGGGGTCATTTATCAGGGCTTGCTACAGCCCAAAAGATTTTGCGTGTTGGCTACTTCTGGCCCTCGATTTTCAAAGATTGTATTGAATCGGTCAAGAAGTGTCATCCTTGTCAGGTGTATACTCGAAAAATGCGCGCTCATCTAGCTCCGCTTTTTCCAGTCGTTACTGTCGGACCCTTTACAAAGTGGGGTATGGATTATACTACTTGTAACCCGCCTTCAGCAAAAGGTCACAAGTACATTATCGTAGCAGTAGACTACTTTACGAAGTGGGTCGAGGCTATGCCTACTTTTGGGAACGATGGTGAGACTGCAGCTCTTTTCTTCTTCAACCAAGTTATCGCCCGTTTCGGTATACCTAGAGAGATTGTCACTGACCATGGCAGTCACTTTCAGAATAGTATGATGGCTGAGTTGGCTCTTAAATTGGGTTTCCGGCAGGAGCATTCATCTCCATATTATCCTCAGGCCAATGGGCAAGTGGAATCCGTGAATAAATCCTTGAAGACAATTCTTCAACGGACAATTGATAAACATAGATCCAACTGGCACATTATGCTATATCCTGCACTCTGGGCATACAGGACGTCAGTTAAAACTGCAACTGGCTTTACTCCGTTTCAGTTAGTCCACGGGGTGGAATTCGTATTTCCCATTGAATGCGAGATTCCTTCCCTTAAATTAGCTGTTGAGCTTCTTCCTGACACTTCTAGTCTGGCAGAGCGGCTTCTTCATCTGGAACATCTTGATGAGCAGCGTCGAGATGCCACCACGTTGAATGAAGCGCATAAAAACCGAGTAAAGGTTCAGTACGATAAGGCGGTTAAGCCTAGGGTCTTTTTCGAAGGTGACCTTGTTTTGGTCTATGCCCAAGAAAAAGATGCCTTGGGGGCAGGAAAGTTTAAGTCAATGTGGTATGGCCCCTATATCGTTAAGAAGGTCCTTAAGAAAGGAGCGTATACCTTGGTTGACTTCGAAGGGAATGAGTTGCCGGAGCCCCGAAATGGGCTCTATTTGAAGAAGTATTATGCCTAGGCTTTGGCCTGGCATTTTTCTTTGTATATAGTAGTTTTTGTCTTGTACATATCTGTTTGATTTTCGATTTTTGATGAGGTGGTGATGTTTTTTATCTGCTTTGGCAGGTTTTGTTGATGTCATGAGTCATTTTGGTTTCGCCGATGGTGCTAGTAGACACACCCGGAACTTAGCTTCCGCGGCTTGGGTGCTTCATTATCCTTCCGGTCAGCTGTTGGTATCAAGAGGGGTCTGCATTGGTCCTGCTACCAATAACGTAGCAGAATACACTGCAGTCATTCATCTACTCTCGGAGGCAATATCCTTGGGTGTTGATTCGTTGGTAGTTTTCTTGGACTCCCAGCTGGTGGTGTCGCGGTTGAACAACACTTATCGGGTACGAGATCCAATTTTATTACGATTGTTCTTGAGGGTACGTTTGTTACAAAGGTCATTTCAATTTTTAACATTCATTCATATTCCTCGGGCTGACAATTGGTTTGCTGACTCATTGGCTAATCAAGCTTTAGATTGGCATATTAATCATTCAATACAATAAATTCTAATCATCAAAAACATCATACATTTGATACATTTATCACATCACATCAAATATCGTTGTATATATCATCGGAGTGTCAAAAAACTTTACAAAATTTGGATCCATAAATGCCGTACAAAACTTGGGCTTATGCCCCATCATGTTCAGTATCAAAAAAGAATATACAGTCATCCAACATATAAAATCTGTCTACTCCTGAGGACCCTGCCCAGAAGTCGTGTTCCTATAGAACATAACTGCAGTGGCCACACGGCGGAATAGTCTAACCCAGTCACGGGGTACTCCTACAACCCGTCTCTGGACGGCTTCCGGTAAATCCTCCACGACAGCCATAGGGATTTGGCGGGTCAATCCCTCCAAGTTTCTCTGGACGGCCTGGAGAGTCCTGTCGGAATCCACTGTCTCCGCCTCACCTCTGCGGCGCTTGTGGCGCGGTAGGCCCTCAGGACGAACTGGTCCAACATCTGAAACATGATCATTTTTCATTGTCAGTCATTATGAATCCAATCCAAAAACATGTTTGTTTTTCATTTTTCATACATAATTGAAAAATCCAAAAAATCATATAAGTCAAAATTTTTTGCAAAAAACTTACCGACTGCTCCCCATGCTGCGCCGGGTGGAAGTACTAGATCTGGATCTCCTCGGAAATCCATCCCAGCATAGGGATAGTCGTCCACTGCGATGATCTGTTCTCCCCACCACAGGAAGAACTCATCGTCCCACGTGGTTCGGGGTACTTCGCTGCCCCCCAGTCTCTTCATCATGTCTGCCCAACGGGCAATCTTGGGTCCCGCGGGCTGCTGATAGTCGAGATGACTCTGGGTCTCAAAGCTGGAACTCTCTCGAAGAAGAATGTAGTCAAAATGGTACCATAGCCAAAGTGTTTAGTTTTGGTCTGGCGAATAGAAGTCAGCTGTTGTTTCATATTCAGTAGCAGGGTTGTGCACCAATCGTAAACGTGAATCAAACACTCTACAGCTATACTCATTTGCGTCCTGGACGCCTGATGCAGTGAGGCAGATCCTGCCACTCTGCCGATGGTGAACAGGAGGATCTTCATGTGCAAATCCCTGATATCTCTAATAGCAATCTGCGTTCCAACTTTCTTGGAATTATCTACGCAATATAACTGGACATAATCTTCCACAGTTAACCCTCCCAGGGGTTTTCCGTGAAGGTCTACTGGGTCTCCCCTCCTGGAGAGTCCAGTGATGAAATATATATCTTCCACTTCTATGCGTAGTGGCATCTGATCAATTATGAAGCAATCCTGATCTGGTTCCCAGTAATTTACGAGCATTTCAAGCAATCGCACATTACTTTTCATATTGGGCATTTTGAAGAATTTCAATAATCCACAGTTTCGGAGGATGTTTTGAGCTGCGCGGTCCTGCATGACCTCTTGGTCTACTGCACTATGCTCACGTTCCCTCCAAGAGATAGTCATCCTGAAAAATTTCATCAAATTTGCATTAGAAACACTTTTTTGAAAATGGACCTGCGCATACGCGACTTTCCCTGTGCACAGTCGCGTGTATACGCGGCTTGCCTTCATTGAACCCGCGTATGCGTAGATACGCATTTTTTAATAAGGGTTTCAAGGTAAAAAATCACTTAATTTTAGTTTTTAAACGGACAAAATGAATCAACAGGATGATTAAGGAGCCTACCTGAAGTTTCGCTGAATTCCGACGGTCGGTTGTCCCTGATTTGACGAAACAAGTTTTTAGCTCCAGAGCTCTTTTTCCAAATCAGCTATGCAATAATGAACCAAATGAGAGGTAATTTGTGTATTTATGGCTAAAAATTGAAAATTTTCGAAAAAATTTCCTTATGTTTATTTTTTCGATCTATCCTATGCTGTATAACTCGATTGCTTGGAAGTGCCCAGTTTGGTATATTTTCAGGTACATTTTGACGATTTTGGGATTTTTCCGGGTTTTTGATCCATGATTTTCAACTCTTCACGGCAGGTATATGATCTTCACTGGCATATAGGTTAGGGAATCACTTTCCGTTGCATCTTGCATACTAGCCTCCATACTCATCACTTGCCTTAGGTTCGATCCCATCAGATCATGAGTATTACACCCATTTCACTCGCCGATTTTTAAATCATGACTTGATGGTAGAGCCTTCCTTTACATGGGCTTCCTAGTTAGTTCCTCGCTATCACTTGTTGCCCATGCCGCTTTTTATGTAGGCTCGGGAGTCCTCTTTAGTCCCGCCATGTCTTCTGTGTTGAAGCTTCATTCTTCTCCTTCATCACTTATCATTTTTCTGGCTTATACCCTAGAGGCTCCCTGGTGTCGTTAAGTTGTATTACTGCATTGCATATTGACTACTTGTTTATCCTGGCCTTTAGCCGGCTTCATTTGGACTCGATGTTTAAAGCCAACTTTTGACCTTGAATTTCTATACAAGTTAACCATTGCATGCACTTAGCTATCACGACTTGACACCTTTGTACCCATGGATGGAACGTTCCTCTGAGTATCACTGACCAGTTTTCGCCACCTTGCATTGAGCATAGGATTGTTCCAATCCCAGGAACTAGTGCATTTGCTTTCTTGATACTCGTTCTATCCATTGTACCATAGCATTCTTTTATTCTTTTTCAGGCTTATTATGAAAAAGACAAAAAAATTAAATATAACAAAAAGAGCGGGAACGGGATGTATCTTCATTATTTAGATGGCAGTACAGAGTCAGTTTTGTCGCCCTTGAACAAAGCACATATACTTATATATATTTCCTTCATTTGGGATGGTTCTAGTTTGACCTAGGTTCAGCCTTTACCATGTTTCACTTGTCAGTTCTCCCCCGGTTGGTTATCTCTTCCAATCATATGGAGAGTTTGTTTTGCCTCCTGCAAGACAGACTTATACAGTGTCACTTTTTACTGCCATGGTCATCACGGAGTCGTGCTTTTGTTCAAGGGAAGTCTAGCCTGAGTCGGCCATTCTGCGGTGTCTCTTGACTCATTATTCAGTCGGCCTTCCCGGTCTTGTCAGTATCATGTTCTATCACATCGGATGTTTTGATCTTCTGCTCGTGCTGGTTTGAGAAGGTCCCCATTGACTTCTTGCCGGCGGGTTTGTCTCTTATCGACTACGACACATTGCTCTGAGAGCAAACCTAGAGCCGCACCTTGGGCCTATTTCCATCATTGATAGGTGACCTCGTGCTCGGCATTTGATCATCATCATGGGTCTTTGACTGAGTGGTTTCCCCTGTGTTCGACGTCAGCACACATTATCACACTTGGGATTCGTACAGTACCTGGATTTCCATTTGACCCTATCGGTGGATTTCTCGCCTCTGTGTCAGTTTTCATTATTGGTTGGTTCAGAGGGTTTCTTCCGTGCGCTAGCTTCATCTTGTGCACGTCGAAAACGTACTTCGGTTTTGGTTCCATCACTCTCCTTCGTCCGATTCCTTCCAAATCTTGGCCTGCGGGTTACACTCGCGCTGGACTGATGTGGGATGCCTTAATTCCTTCCTTCCAGCAGATCTTTTCCCATCGACTCCGACTCATTGCTCTGGGAATAAGGTCTAGAGTCTTTTTGTCAGTACCTTAGGGTTTGCAGTCATCAGTGGCAGACTCTTCGCTATCGACAGTGGGGATTCATCATTGCCTTCTGATTGGTAGATTCTTTCAAGTGTTCGACTTCAACTCATTCATTCACACTTGTCAGATTGTACTGGGGCACCTTGACACTCATTATCATTATCGGTGGGTTGTCTCGCGTTGGTTAACGGGAAACATCATTGCCCGGTAATCCAACGATTTCTCACATGGTCGACTTCAGCTCATTTATTCCCATTGTTTAGAATTGTGCCGTTGTGATCGGTGAAGACCTCGGGTTGTATCAACATTTTTCGGTTCACTGTTGACAGTCCTTTCAGTTTCTGCCAGTGTTGCCGTCCACCCTTATATGTTGCAGTTCAGCACAGCAGCATTTTATATGTTGGTCCCCGAGTTGCGTGATTGTACCGTTTGATCCACCACTTATGATCCGGTACTTGGAGATTCAGTTACTTGATCAGACATCCAGTTGCACCATCTTTTGATCATCTTTCTATATGTGATACTTGGACATTGATACAGACTTGTATTTCCGGGCCCTGCTCAGATGGTTCACTATGTACTTTCAGTTCAGTTATACTTGTATACATGTTGGATCTATTCAGTACTTTCTATATATATGATGTATTTTTGACTGAGCATGGGTATGCCCGCCTCAGCATGTGTTGACTCTCTGGTTTCTTTCATTGGTTTTTGGCAGGCTGAAATCTGGTGAAGTCCTCTCTTGTCCTTACGAAGTTCTTTCTATGTGCATAATACATTTCGGCCATCATGTACCCCTTCTGACCTCATATATTAGGGGGCATCTGTTATAGCATCATTTCTCGCCTTGACATGATTCATGATTGCTACATGGCTTTATGGGCACCCATTCCTACAGACTTGGACAAATTCACTTAAAAACAGTGGAAAATCCTTCATACGCGACTATGCCCGTGTTTTTCCGCGTGTATACGCGAGTACAGCTAGACTTTTCCGCGTATACCATTTTAATGATTAAAAAATATATAAAAATCCCTAATTTCGCGCTGGGTTGATGGTTACTCAGGTAGTTCAACCACCCCAGCCCGTGGCCAACTGTTTCCAACTGCTAAAACTACTTGGAGGGACTATAAAAAGACCTCATATGTATGGCCTAAGGGAGAGAGAGAATTATTATTATTATACTCTGTTGGTTCCCTATCCAAGTCTGATTCCCCGTGCCTCCTGCACTTTCCCAGTTCATTTCAGGAAACCCTTGTTTCCTTGAGATACACATCCCCTTATATGTTATCTCGTATGCACTCATTTGGAAGGAGTCTTAGCGAGGCAAGGGCTGGACGGATCCGGACGACGGTCTGCGAAGGCCTTGGAAGGATCAGGTGATCTCTCCTCTTGATTACTTTTGTACGTACTATTTATAATACAGAAGTATCATGCTGTTCCCGAAATAAACGTGTTAGTGTATGCTTTTATGTATGAGAATATTTTTTATACAAGCATTCATTATGATTTATTTAATGTTTTATATGAATCTCACTAACATTTAGAGTAGAGATATGCTGTACAACTTGTCCTTTGTGCTGGTTTCTTCTTGTATTTCAGGTTAAGAAGGAAGGACGGTTGCAGGGAGTTTGGACTCCACGTGGATCTACTTCAAACGTAGGACCAACGGGTAAATCTCTCATTCTGCTCTACTTGGTTTTTCTGAACGTGCATGATTGTGCACAGTCAGCCTGAATAATGGAAGAGGAGAGGCTCAGGATGTACTATTTGTAGATGGTATGAAAGCCAATCTGCTAATTGTTAGTCAAATTTGTGATAAACGCTGTGAGGTCCTTTTCAGAGCCCAAGATTGTGAAGTAAGGTCAATCACCATAGGAAAGACCTTGGTTAAAGGTGTTTGAACAGAGAGTAATGTTTATATAGTGGAAGAGGAGAATGAAGCATGTCACATCAACAAATTTGACGAATCTTGGCTATGGCATAGAAGATTGGGACATCTAAATTTTGACCACATCATCAAATTGAGCAAAAAGAAAGCTATCAAAGATTTGCCTGCAATAAAGAAGCCACCAAATACCATATGTAAGTTTTGCCAACTGGGCAAACAAACTCGCACGTCGTTCAAAGCCAAAGACCAACTATCTACAAGTAAGCCTCTTCAACTTGTACACATGGACCTGTGCAGACCTTCGAGAACAAATGCACCAGGTGGAGAATCGTATTTCATGCTGATAATCGATGATTTTTCCAGATTAACATGGGTGGCATTTCTCAGATACAAATCTGAAATTTGAGAAATTTAAGATATTCAAGGCACTGGCAGAAAATCAAACTGGATGTAAACTAAAATGCGTCAGATTAGACAGAGGAGGTGAATTGGGTGATGAGTTTGCAGACATGTGTAATAAATGTGGGATAAAGCAACAATTTACTGTTGCAGATACACCTCAACAAAATGGAGTGGCAGAGAGGCAAAACAGGTTTGTATAGCAGATCGCCAGAGCCATGATGCAAGAAAGAAACATTCCCCAAACCTACTGGGCAGAAGCAGTACACACAACTGTTCATATTCTCAACAAAGCTCATCTTAGACCAAATTGTGACAAGACTCCATATGAACTGTGGCATGGGAAACCGACATCAATTAAGCACTTTAGAGTCTTTGGCAGCAAATGTTTCATAAAGAATAATGATGAAAATGGGGAAGTATGATGCAAGAGCTGATGAAGGAATATTTTTGGGATATGTATCAAAGAGTAAGGGCTACAGGTGCTACAATAAAAGACTGCATAAGATTGTGGAAATTATTGATGTGAGATTCAATGAAGAACTACCAGACAGAACCAAAAGTACAAACTGTGTCAATCCTCCAGATCATCATCATGATGAGAATCAAGAAAATAAAGAACAGAATGAGACAACAGAAGATACATAAATAAACTCAAAAGGACCCTCGAGACACACTCAAAAGAACCATCCAGAAGATCAAATCATTAGAGACAAGAGTGCAGGAGTCCAAACAAGAAGCTAGCTGAACAGACCGAGGAAGTGTATCTAGTCATGTTGTCACAGATAGAATCGAAGAATTTTGATGAAGCCAGCAAAGACAAAAATTGGATAAATGCTATGAATGAAGAATTAGACCAGATTGAGAAGAACAAGACCTGGGAGTTAATACCCAAGACCTGTTGGGAAAAATGTCATTGGCACAAAGTGGATATTCAAGAATAAGATGAATGAATAAGGTCAGGTAATCAAAAATAAAGCCAGACTTGTATGTAAGGGATACTCAAATCGAAGGACTTGACTATGATGAAACTTTTTCCCCTGTAGCAAGAATGGAAGCAATTAGAATGTTCCTGGCTTTTGCATGCTATCATGATTTCAAGGTTTATCAAATGGACATGAAGTTTGCCTTCTTAAATGGAGATCTAGAGGAAGAAGTCTACATGGAACAACCTGAAGGTTTTTCCTTAGCAGATAAGCACAACTATGTTTGCAGATTAAAGAAAGCCCTATATGGTCTCAAACAAGCATCACGTGCATGGTATTCTAGGCTGGACAAGTACTTTCAAAAACAAGGATTGAAGAAGGGAGGAGTAGACAACAATCTGTATATAAAGGCTGATGAAAATGAACTTTTAATTGTAGTGGTATATGTAGATGACATCACGTTTGGCAGCAACAAGGATGAGTAAGTAAAAGGATTTGCCTTTGCATCACAACAATAATAAGATGTGGTTTTCTCCCTTATGGGTTTCAAGTTATATTTGGTGTCCATGTGCATGACTATTATGTGTTGATGAGATGTGTTAATCTTCTGATTACTTGTTGTTCACATATTTAGTTTGCTGATCACTCTTTATTAAGCTGCTTATGAAATGACTTGTTAATAAGTTTAATGAAAAGAATTTTAATGTCCATGAATGGACTAAACTGATTCACCCCCCCTCTCAGTTTAGTAAAGGGTTCATCAGCAACAACAACAAAATCCAACTTTATTATATAGAAATATGTATGCCAATACAATAGCTGGAAGCAACCCTCCAAGATAGCTATAATGTTAATGCCAACCTCCAAACTGAAAACAGGAAAACAATCACTGCAATCTGTGAATCCTGAATGGATCCACCAAGGGAAGAGATGGGTGCTCGCCCACTCTCACTAAATCACCCGAGGGTTAATGTCCTGGGGCTACTGGTGAAGTAGAGAACCAAGTTCTCAAACCTCTCACACAAACAATGATCCAATCCAAGATATCCCTCAATGGTTTCCTTTTCTTTTATAGATCTCTTGGATCCTTCTAGAACCTTATTTTATTATTATTTTAATCATGGAGCACTTTTCCCTCTTATTTTCCAATTAAAATATTCATTTTTAATGTAGGAATAGAGTAATGTTGGAAATACTGAGAGGGGGGTGAATCGGTATTTCTTTTCAATTTTTAATTATTGCCAGTTAGATTCTTCACAATTAAAAACAGAGAAGGTGTATAATAATGATATTAAGGATTAATCAGAACTTCAATCCCTTTTTTAATAATAGTATACAATAGATGCGTGAAGGGCACCAACCCTTTTAATGAAACATGCACCAACTTGGACTTTGATGAGGCTTCGACCTCTAGGGCTTCGACCCTATCTTCTCAAGGTACCAACCATTTGTTTAGGAGCTCCTACTTCAAGGCCAAATCCTTCAGAAATATTTAGAGAGAAAATGTGAGATGTACTTACATAAGTGTCTTCAACAAGATCTATGATACCCAACCAAATCCTCTAAGTCACCGCATCATGGTTTCCAATGGTGTCTCAAGATCAGGTTGTACAAGTGTCTTTAGATGAATTCAATAATTCCTCAAAGGTGTTTTCAATAATCTGCTCAAGTTTTGCACCAGGTCTTTCAAACAACTCTCTTCAAGTTACTTCTGCTTCAAGGATCTTCAAATGTTCTGCTTTGGGAATGTCTACACCAGCCTCTAGGACTGCCTTCAAAGAACTGTCAATGCCTTCACTGTCCAAATATGCTCCAAGACTCACTGTTCAAGACCTTTCACATTCTTAACTTGTACAACCCTCCACCAGATGTTCACAGTACTTTGTTCAGATTCAAGGTGATTGCAAGTTATAACAATCCGAAGAAGTTGAGCCACCACAAGGATAAATCTGAGCTGCTGTAATGAGTATCGAGCTACTGTTTCACAATAAGAATACACAGATCCGAGGGTCTGTATATATGCAATAGTACCGAGCTTGAGGTCAAATGATCCAAAGTCTGTAGGTACTGATCCGAGCTCCTAACGCTGCAACAGGTCATGAGTTTTGAGTGATAGTCTGAACCTTTTGAAGGCAAGACTGAAGCACTGCTTACCAGGTCTATACAATAGAATTTAACCCACAGATTAGGCCCACAATTTTCTAAAATAGAACTGGGATATGTATACAGTCCGAAGATAATACTGTTGCTGTTGAAGAGGGTCCGAGCTCCTTTACCACAGATTGGATTTTTATAAGTCCGTGCCACAGGAGGTCATAGCACTGTAATGAATCCACTGTGATAAGTCCGAAAATCTTCACAGGATTTTATGGATTAAATAACTTCAAGCCCAATCAGAATCGTTGTTCTCCTCTTTGTTTTTTTTTTGGTTCAGGAGATGTGAACTTACTCTGCACTTTCCTGTAGATGTGTGACCGAATTCCTGGGTAAAGAATGAGCTTGAAAACTTTAATAAATAGTGATTTTCGCACAGCAAAATGAAAGGACATGTCTATGCAAATAGGCCAACATGAAGGACAAGAATAGGTCGGCTCACTGCTGTGGTTAATTTTCCTTCACTTAAAAATTCCATATCTCATCAATCGTTGGGAGTTTTGGGGCAAGTAAAGGCTTGTTAGAAAGACAAAAAAATATTCTTTTAGATGGTCTAGGATTCATTGGGATAGGCTGCCTCCAAGGTGACAAAAATATTTTTTCTTTATAACTGACCTTGAATATTTATGTGCAGAGAGTAAAAAATTCTATCTCCAAGGTCATCTGCATTGTTAGGCTTATTCATCAACCTGTTGCCATCAATGACAACTTGGATTAACAATCTCCCCCTTTGTCATTGGATGGCAATATTCTTCTTCTCTCCCCCTTTGACATCAATGGAAATGGGGTGCCAAAGTACTCCCACTGTCATGCTGCTCCCCCTAACATACTGTACCCCTGACACACTGCTTGATTTAATGTGATGCAAGAGTAATGACCCCCATCTTTTGGCGAAGATACTC
>CM076576.1:161029001-161061604 GCA_034641835.2 Pinus albicaulis | reverse complement strand
GTGTTTCTTAATGTTCTTTCTAAGGGATTTCTATAAGTTTATGATAGAAAGTTTTATTTGAAAAGGCAAACAAATCCTAATTGATTTTTTTGGATTTTTTAACTAAGGGTCCCCATTTATTTAGTATTATTACTAATATTAAATAAAAAAGGGGGTTGTTGTCGGGTCACAATGTAGGAAAGGTCTCCGTTATCTCAAAATCAGACCCTGATAGGCTGCTAGTCAAGGAGACCCTGAGTAACTATTTCAAACTAAACTTTTAGTTGAGGCTTAGCCTCCTCAACCTGAGAGAGCTCTCTCAATAGGTTAATGATTTACAAATAAAGATCAGATGGCTAACTCTGTGAATAAATTGAATAAAGTGAATAATTGGTTGTACTACTAATCAACAAACATATATTGGGTAAATGGAGTCAAATGTGCTTTCACAAAACATAAATATCAGTTTCATATGGAAATTAGGGCATTTCAGGGTTTAAATGCATCAATAGAACAGTAGGACAGAGGATAAACACAGTTCATGAACATATATAGGAAGTTAGAGCACCTTCAGTGAATTCTAAGTAATATACATTCATTCCACTACAAGTAATTTAAAGAGAAACATAATGAGACAATCAAACATCCATAACCCTTTCTGAATCATGAGCGATGAAACAAAACTCTCTATATTAAGATAAAAACACAGTTCTCTGATATCACAAAAAGTATGCTTGTTCAATGAAAATTCCAACCCTATGCAATTCGATTTCTTCCCTCTTATAGAGTGGTCATTACATCCTTGGATTCCTTCCAAACATTTGAGAAGAAATTTGAATTTGACACCTATCAACTTCTAAACAAACTTCATTTACAAACTGACAGTTAAACTGTCTGTCTTACAGTCCTAATACAACTAGGACTAAAACACTATTCATTATATCTTAACAAACTTTAACAACCTTATCTAATCATTAAAAAATATGCTTGACAGCTAGACTTCGACCATGATGTTGTTCATCTTCTTGTTGTTAGACCCCATCAACCTGCTTCTTATCCATTCCTGCAAAATAGGAGCATGTTTCCTGTATAATAGCTGAATGCCTCATTTATGTCCATTCGAACCAACTGCTGAAGAACTGGTGCTCAAAACATGTGGCAAATGTCTTATAACCTTCATTTGAATTCAACCTTCCAGCTGTGCAAATCCCAACCTCCAAAATGGTGCAAAAACTGTCAATACTACTGTGCTACGAAACTACTAAGTCTGTTGTTTTCGTAGCGCAGACTTTTCCTTTTAAAATCATGCTTCAAACCTCCATTTCTATGTGCCAAACCCCCTGGATCTTCATTGATATTCTCCATATACCTCCTACCAGCATCAAAGCTCAACACCAAACCCTTTTCACCTTTGAAAATTTGCAAAAATCTTTCAAACTACATCCTACAGCAGTTTTGTAGCGTTCTACGAAACTGCTGTGTGTCACCTTCAGCAATTTCGCAGCGCGCTACGAAATTGCTGAGTGTTCACTTTTCACATCTTCCTTCCAAAATTTTAGTTTTAAATCCTTTAATACTATGTCTCCAGGTGTATATCAGCTTCCATAACCCATAAACATCAACTTTAAACAGCTCCAAAAATGAGATATTACCATATAACCCCAAAAATTTGTTAAAAGATGACACTTACTGTTTGCACTTATTTTAGTTGTGGCTGATCTTCAAACTGTGCTAGCTAAATTTCCAGGTCTTCTACTCTCCTCTTAAGCCTTCTATTGTTTTCCCTTAGCTTGGTATTGACCATCCTAATGAATTTTGCTTCTTTGATTGCAGGTAGGGTCCATATGAAGAATTGAGCTTGACTATCAATTAATTCAGGGTTTGGATTTTTCTCCAACTCCCACAGTCCTTTCATCCTTTCAAATTTTTCCCTTTCTTCTGCATGCACTCTCACCTTTTTCTTCAACTTATCAATCTCATTATTTTCCAATCTGAGTTTGTCTTTGACATCTTCATAGCTGCTCTTTTCCTTCTGAATATTGAAAACCCTGTTTTTGTCTTCTTCAGGCATTGAAAATGATGTATTTGTAGTTTCTTCAAAAACATTAGCACTTTCACCTCATGTTTGATCTATCTCCATGTTTGATTGTTTCAACTTCTTGGAGTGCCTAGTTGAGGGTTTCCTAGGCTTAAAGATAAACTCTGCCACTTCATCCTGAAAATCTAACATTTTGGATGTCTTCAATTTCTTTAATTTGCTGCCACCTGTATCCAGTTTGATGAAGTCTGCTTGTACTAGGGGAGACTCTTCAATGTCAATAGCTTGAAGTATATCATTCAAATTACCTCTTGACCCCTCTGTAACTACAGTCTTACCCTTTTCCTTTAACCTTTGACTCCTAGTCAACCTCATTTGATTTGTTTTACTAGTTGACTGCTCTAGAATTGTCTCCTTAACCAGAGTTTTCTTCTTCTGTGCAGATTTAGGAGTATCTTGGATTTTCAGCGTTGTTTCTATCATTGGTTCTTTAACTTGTTTTCGAGGCTTGAGCTTAACAAATCTTCTTGACTTTGTTTCTACAGGGGCAGTAATATTTGATGGAGTTTTTTCTTTAGCTTGAGGACTAACACTTGTTCCTTCAATCCTAATTCTACTCAAAAAGAGGAATTCAGCCCAATCTCTGTTTGCTTTCTGCAGCTCATGTAAGACTATTAACTTGACTAAGCCATGGTGAAATAATGAGGTTTCACATGACTTAACTTTCATTTGTACCTTATCAGACATCTTAGCCAAACTTTGAAAAGATAAAAAGGTAAATCTAGAGACATTATCCCTGTGAAATGAAGAAAAAGTTTAAAGTGATAGGTATACACCTTGTGGTATCTCCCTTCACAGGTGAAGTACCTCTGAATATTGTAGAGCAGATTGGAAAATGTATCTTTAACATAACTTCTTGGCACAGCCTTGTTCAAGTCAACCTCTGTAAACTCTGGTTTTAGAAAGATTTTGCAGGGTACCATGTCAAACTTGAAGTTTTTAAACCACCTGTCTTCTCCCTTTGGAATTTCTGTAACTGCTGATATCACTTCAGGGGAAATTGGTAAATTGAGGAATCCAATCTTTGAGTTTGATCCTGTGAAGTTTATGGCAAATTCTTTGGTGACTTGAGTGTGTCCTCCTTGAAGTTTTTCACAAAACCTCCAGAAACCTACTTTCTTAAAGGCTTCTTCAACAGACTTGTCTTTTGTAAGGGCTTCTACACCTTCAGATTATGTTCTTAGGCAATGACCAGACCTATGACTCCTTATTTCTTCAGCCATTTTCTTCTTGAAAACCTTATATCTTCAGAAATCTGTGATAATCCCTCTGAAAACCCTATGTCTTTAGCAAATTAGCAAATTAGCAATCAGAGCTTCCTGTTGAATGAACTGGCTCGCTTGGTAAATGAGTTCAACCTCGCTTGATAACAATTCTGCCTCGATTGATAACAATCCTCTCGCTTCCACTAGAAATGCATTTCCACTGACAGTCACTGAGCAGGAACTGTTACACAGCGATTTGTCACCGTCCCTGCAATCCCCATCCCGCACATTGGAGGGCTCATTCTGTGACCTATGAGCAGAGACAAGACTTGAAAATACTTTCATTTCATCCCTCTGAAGATGAGCTTTCATTGCCCTGAAGACATCTCCCTGCAAAAAACCCTAAAAATAGCTCTTTTTCCATTGGCGCGGTTCCACAGTTCAGCCCTCGCGCCAAGGGGGAAAATCCTCCAAATAGGGCGCGCCAATTGGCGCTCTGTCATAGAGCCGCACCCGTGCCAACCATATTAAGAGGTTTTTTTTTAAAATAAAAGGCGGAAGTTTCATCCTAACAAATTCCTGGACTGATTTCTATCTTGAGATGGGAGGTTTGGCTACGGATTTCCATAGAGAGGAAGTGTTTTTCCACCTCTCATGGAAGCTTCCTTGATGATAGGGCCAATCCCATAATTATAGGGATCCCAACTCCCCTTCCTCCTTCTATAAAAGCTTGCCCATTTCCATTGCAAGCTAGCTCCAGAATCTCCAAGTTCCCAAGAGCTTTTACATCCTTATGCTGCAAGAGCCTTCTTGATTCCCTTAAGGCCAAATCCAAGCAAGGAGACTATTTCCAAGTATCCAGAGAGAGAGGCTTGTCCCATCCCTGACAGGCTTTATCGAGACATGTTGTGCTGACGACCCGCTAAAGGAGAGTGCTGCGTTGAAGCTATGGTTGTATTCTTCTTTTGACTCTTTAATGATAAGCGACTATCGGTTATGGTTCCACTCTTGTTCTTGATCATGTTCATGAGTTATATCCTCTTCGACTGATATATAGTTGTATGCACTAGATTTTATGCTTGCATTTGTGTTGTTTCTTGCATGTGCAGGTGTCCGATCACGGAGATCGTGAGGGCTGTGATCTGCCAGGGCGAAGGAACGGGAGCACCACCTCTTCTACAAACGACAGCGTTGGATTCCAGGTAAGCCTTCCTCGCAAGTCGGTTTATTTACAATTAGGAACCTGCACTGTAGCGTGTTTGATTGTTGCTAGACTCGATCTGGGCTAGTAGGGATCGCCTCTGTCCGCAGAGGGGATTTACCTCCTCAACAATTTGGCAACTCCACTGGGGACTCAGCTTGTTGTTTGATTTGTAAACTATAGACGGAGCCTGAAGCACAACCAGATAGCCTTTGAAACGCTTTTGCTCGGAATTAGCGGAGTAGATCAACGCTGCTTCAGTCAATCTCCGGTTTGGTTTACAAACTGAACAACTTGGAGTTTTGTCTTCTCTTTCCAGTCAATTTCTTGGTCTTGCTTGCTTGGTCAGCTCTTTGGGGTGGTTTTTCTTGTTTGTTTGGCTTTGTTTTAGCCTTATCATCACTTGTCTGTGTCTGAGATTGCTTGTTTTTTATTTTTCCATAGTAAACTCGGCTGGCGCGCTTTTTAGCGTGACAGTTGCGCCCATTGGCGCAGGTTGCCCGTGTATCACCTGTGCCATTTCCTTTCTGGCGCTAATTTCAAGCTCACAGTCGCGCCAATCCTGTGAGCTATTAGGGTTTGCTGTGTTTCATGCTTTCTGAGGCTGACTTGTGATTTTGATCTTGTTTTTTCGGCTGTTTGAGTGCACTGGAGCCTAGTTTGACTGGTTGTAGCCTACTTCCTTTGGTTTTTTGCCTATTTCTTTCGATTTTGCATACGAGCCCTAGGGCATCTAGGTGCCTTTGTGAGTCGAGCCTCCCTTGGGAGTTTTTGGTTTTCGTTCATTCAGTCGGCTTTGGGATTGCTTCCTTGCATTCGTTTGACAGTTGTCTATCATATTGTTGCGTTTTTTGAGTGACTGATTTCGTTTTCATTCGAATTTCGCTTTGCTTCATTTTGGGCCTAGATCACATGGCTCATTGGTGTCTTTGGGACTTTTCTTGGTTTTGAGAGACTTTTGGTCGATTTGAGATCTGATTGTTTGTGCCATTGAGTGAAATTTGCTTGTTTTTGCTCTCTTATTATCATTTCTCAAATTGCTTCTCATTTTTTTTCGGTTTGTTTAGTGCATCTAGCTATCAAACATTGAAAATAAAAAAATCTCTTTTGCTTTTGAGTGATTAGTGAAAATTAAAATATTTTCTGTGTTATTAGTAATTAGTGACTTTGGAAGAAAAGTTTTTAGTTTCATTAGCTGCATTAGAGATATCACTGATTGTCTTCCGATCATTTTGTTTGTGTAAAAAGCTCTTAACTCTTCTATAGCTAGCTTTCATCGAACGAAATGATATACTGTGGCATGTAGTTTTGCATTTAGGAGATTTTTGAGACAGCACATTCGTTAGGGCCTGAAAACTGAAACGTAATTGAAGATCAACTTTAAAATTCACTCAATTTACACTAAGGCAACATTGAAATCTAACGAAACACATTTAGAGGTCTAGGCTAGAGACGTGTTCCAGCGTCTTTAAACCTAGTAGCTGTCGTTCGCCTTTTGGCTTTAGACAGCGCTAGTACGGACTTGTGCTCCCCGTACCGTCACGTATATAAAGGGAGACCCCTCTAGGTTTCAATCCTTTATCCATAGGAAGCCGAGTCTGCCGCCCTATACCCGTGATACACCGAACACAGCATTCGGGGAGATTGCCTGCACGTACGGAAAGTCCTTGGTTGATTTCTCTTTCATTATTGAAACCAAGGTGTATATTGCAGTTCACGGTTATTTGGTACACCCTTTTGCCTAGTATTCCCGAGTAGTCATTTTGATCCTATCTGACTCCCTAAATTTGAAAGGATCACCAAGCGCTTGTCCTTTCACGCTTGTGTCAAATCTGAAAGAGATAGAGTCACCTTTTCAACCGTTTCTTGACTCTTAAAACATGAAACGGTGAAGTTTCTAAAGTTTCAATGTGGTAAAAAATTAATCACCCACGATCACACGCCCTGTTAGAGTTTTCTTTTTGGCCGTTTGATTGTGTGCCTTGGTTTTTAGCCCGTGTTCAATTTTGATTCATTGATGGCAAATTTTCCAGAGTTCACCAACCAAGGAATCCCCTCTGATGGGAATCCTGGTCATTTTCTTCCTTTTGGAAATGTTGGTGCTCCTTACATGGCAACATTGTCCCTTCCTGGGTTAACTGTTGGGTTGCCTGTTTGGTTGTTTTCAACCTCTGTGGTCCCAAATGTCTCAGCTGCTGGTCAATCAGTTCCTCCACTTGAAAAACATCATGTTGATTCCAAGGTGGACCTCTCCCCTTCTTCGCCTGTTTCTGCGTCCTCCTCTTCTACTTCGCCTGGTGAAAGTCTGGATTCGAGTAACCAGGTGGCTAAGAAGAAGAAGAAGAAGACAAAGAAGAAGAAGTCAGATAAAGGAGAGGCTAGCTCTGCGGCTATTGCGCCTAAGAAGCCTTCCATTGATAAACCTTCCAACCCTCCACAGAAAGTCAATTTCCCTTGCATGTTGTGCACGAGAGACCATCTTCTTCAAGACTGCCCCGGCATTCCCAAGGTACTCGAAGTATGGTCCAACGGTCGCCTGCCGTTGCCTTTAGCTTCTAGGAGTCAGGTTGGGGGCACGTCTTCAGCTGCTGTTGGTAAAGCTCCTAAGAAGCAGGGTGAGATTACCAATTCCTGTAAGTTGTGTGAAGGGCACCATGCCATTCACCTTTGTCTGTATATGGATGAATCCAAGCGATTTTTGGACAACTCGACTGTTTCTGCATCGTGCCTTCCGACTGGTTATCAACAGCTTTCTTTGAGTCCTCCACCAGCTGATGCCACGATTGGTCAAGATTCATCCTTGGTCGATCCTGCTCCCTCAGAAAGTCAAATTCAGGAATCTGTCCCTGACCAACCATTGGTCGTGGGATCGGTTGAACTGGCCCCGTCTACGGTGCACCAGGTCTTTTCCGTGGAGAGTGGATCTCACACCCCTCAGGTTCTTCTTGTTTCTTCAGATTCCTTAGACTTGGAGAAAGATTCTCCTGTCCCCGTATCTCTAGAAGCTGCTCCTCCGCCTCCCGTGATGGAGGTCCTGGAGGATACTCCACCTGCCTTCGAGATGGAGGTCATGGAGGATGCTCCTTCTTCTTCCGTAACATCAGGGGAAGACCTTCTCAGTTCGATGGTAGCCCCTCCGAGTAGTTTGGTCGCATCCTTTGATTGGAGTCAACTCACAAGATACCACCTTCCGTCTTATGTGCCTTTTGAGATCACAGTACAGGCTTTTGGTCTGGTCGTACCCAGCACCATTATAGATGAAGGCGCGTCTGTTAGTATTTTATCTTCAACTACTTGGAAAGCTTTCAGTTCGCCGCCGCTTGCGCCTGTTACGTAGAATCTGTTGGCATTTAACAAAAGAACGAGTCAACCGTTAGGGATCCTTCCAAGGTTACCTATTACTTTGGGAGGTAAAACCATCCATATGGACGTGATGGTTGTTCCAGGCCCCTTGGATTTCAATCTGCTCTTGGGGCGTGATTACACCTATGCCATGGGAGCGCTTGTCTCCTCCCTTTTTCATGTGGTCTGTTTTCCACATGAAGGACGGATCGTGACCATTGATCAGCTTTCGTTCTTTGGTCCGGATGTGGCAGTTGGCCCGCCATCATCCCTTCCTAGTTTTTATCCACCCGTTGTATCTTCCCCACCGCAAGTCAACTATGTGGCTACCTACCCCATGCCTGTACTCAGTGATAGTGCCATTGTGCATCAGGTGCTGGGGGAATTGGGTCCCGTCGAAGCCTCGAAAATCGCTGCTACAACATTGGGGGATAACCACCCGGGTCCGGACCTTAATACAGTTCCTTTTCCGTTTATGATAGTGGCTCCGACTGGTTTAACTAGATCCAGTTACCTTTTCCCTATTGCTATTGGTTTATGATGTATCCTTAACTACCTTTTCCGTTTATGATAGTGGCTCCGAATGGTTTAACTAGGTCCAGTTACCTTTTCCCTATCACTATTGGTTTATGATGTGTCCTTAACTACCAATAGACATGGATATCAGATCAATTCTTTTTGCTGATCGAGCAAGAGAATGACCCTTACGCTGATTTGGGTTTAGCCAAACCACAACTAAGATTTTGCTTCTTTGAAAATAGGACTTAAAAGAATGTAAATTTAATCTAATTGCAAACTTATTCTATAATGCAAGAAAAAAGAAACTAATCTAAATCCTATCTCAATTAGGTAGATGAAAATCTAACCCAACTAAGAGCAAGATGATTAAATAATGAGAATTAAAATATGTCTGGTTTTAAATTAATGCTAAGCTAATGAAGAAATTCAATTAGCTCACATTTGTGAGTACCAAAACACATTCTATTGAGACCATTTGACTAAAATAATAAATCAACAACACTCCGGAAGAAATTCACAAAAATGATATTGATTATCATATCAGTCAAACTAATAATTAAACAATAACATGTGGAAGAAATTCACAACATATTACTATTTAATAAATCAGTGTTATAAGACAAATTTCTGAGTAATGGTTACTCAGAAATCAGAGTTTAATTCATAAGAGCACAGATACTTAACAATTTGAGACAAATTATCCATATCAACAGAAATGCCAAAACTTGAATAAAATGAAACAACAATTTTATTAAAATAAAAAAGAACTGGTATTTGATACAGAAATGCCAAAAATACCAGTTAATTGAATCTGCTTCTCTCATCCTGGTCTCTAACAGTACTTTACATTACTTGTATTTCTACTTTCAAGACTAGAGCTGCAGAAATGCAAACTCTGCCCATCATGCATAATAAAAGACATACAGCATAAACCCTCAATAATGTTCAGATCTGAAACTTTCTCTCCTCCCCATCTACAACTCTAAATTCCTATAACATAAATCCTTTTAGAATTCTGGAATTGCAGAGGAGAGCACTCTCTATTCCATTCTACAATCCGCTATTTATAATATTTGCAAAGGAATTCTTGAGATGAAAGTTTGTTGAAGAAAATCTGCCCAATCACTCTTATGTGCTCGAAAATTCCAATCTTTTAATTGCTGGAGCATTCTCATTGATTGAAGTTTTTTTCTCCATATATCTTCTACTGTTTTCCTGCAAAAAGAAATCAAAATGAATTAAAATGTAACAATAAAATCAAAAGACCATTTCTGGCATTAAAACAAATCCAATCAAATTTAATTTAAATAAATCATTGAAAATAAAATATAAGCTCTCTATTTATGCATAGGATAGTTTAATTGGCCAAATATATCATTGATGAGCGAATCTACAATTAGAAGAGGCTTGGACAAATGAAAATGCAGAAAATAAATCAGAAAATTGATTTTGCTTTAGAAATTCGGAGCTTGATTTTATGCATGATTTTTGACCCAATTAATGACCAAATCTATTAGTGGAACCTCCTCAGAAATGTTCTCCTTGATTTTATCTTTCCAATGAGCCATCCTGGGCCTCATTTGGCCAAGTAAAACTCATTCTATGAGCCTCCAAAGTTAATGAGTCAAATCTGGCATAAATCTGGAAACTCTGTTTGCTGGGCTAAAAATCAGAATTTTTAATTAGAATTTTAATCCTAAATTAGATTCTAATTATCTAATAATTAATTCTAAATTAATTGTTAATTATGAACTAAACTAATCATTTCATAATCTGTTATTAACTAATATAATTAACAAATTAATCTAATTAATTGATATAATTAATTATTTATAAACTAATTAATACTAAACTATTTATAAATAATTAGTAATAATCTAAATAATATTTAAATTTTATTTTAATTAAATTAATTAAATATTATATATTAATTAATTTAATTAATATAATATAAATATTTTAAACTATTAAAAACAATAAACTAACCTATCTACACTCCACTACCATTAATATTAAACTAACCTACTCTCCATTATCATTAATATTAAACTAACCTACACTCCACCCATACGTATCATTCAAATATTAAAACATGTCTTATGCCATATGTTTGTGGAGGGATAAGGTGAGTGGAGGGTGAGGTGAGGGTGAGGTGAGGGTGAGTGAGGTGGAGGTACGGGAGGCATAAGGGAAAAACAAAAACTTTATATTAAAACTTTTTAACACATCGCATATTGCCTTATCGCAATATCGCAGTTTGTCAAATGTGCATTATATAAAAGTTGCGATGTGTTCCGATATTGCGATATTGCGATATCGCGATATGCGATGTAAATTTATTTTTTATATATATATTTTTTAATATTAAGTTTTAATTTTAATTAAATTAATTATATTTTATTATAATAATTAATTTAATTAATATTTAAAATTTAATGTTAAATATCAGTTTTTTATTTTTTTATTTTGGTTTTATTTTGATGATGTTTAGTTTAGTTATGAAATTTTCTAAACTACAGCCACTCCGAAAATAAATAAAAAGAATAAAAATAACATTTTTAACCTAGACTAGATAAATGATGGGACTTCAAAGGAGTGTCATTTTCAAACCAGTTGACCAAATGAGGCGAAACAAGCGTCAATGGGAGGCTTATAAAAAATCGATTCTAACAAAGCAATCAAAACAAGAATCCAAAGAAAATGAAAAATTAACAAAAGCGTGGGATAATCAGCTAAATAAAATCTTAAAAGGTGCTTAGCCAAAATTTTATAGAAAGGGTCTCCATTATTTGAAGTGAACAAGTCAAAAATGGGGGGGTTGTGTTTTACCACAACAATGGCGACACACGGGAGAAGAACCAGTTATCTCTGTTTGATATGAATGAGATTTTCCTAAAATTCAAGTAAAAATAATTAAAGAAAAGAGAATTATACTTAAAATGCTTGACTAGGTTCATTAGTCTGAATAAAAGCAAGAATCATCTAACTGTAATTTTTCTTAAAATTTCTCATAAATTAAAATATTTCAAAACTCTATATCAATCCTTAATTAGTTGTAGAGATAAAGTAGGGGTCACTTTACAGCTTAGCTTTTAAAATATACTCATTTGTCACAGGTAGAGCCACTGTTGCCAGCAAACATCTATAGTCTCGACAGGGTTACCTTTTAACCACCAATGATTCAGAATCCCATCTCTTTAAAAATTATTGACCTAGAGATAAATCCATTTATATATGTTTATTTTTATTTTTTATTTTTATTATAAATCTTAAAAGCCATTGTCCTGGTTTGGTAGCCAGATAGTTGACAATGCCATTCACTGATTATAATTGGACTGAACAAGTTGGCTCGTGATGAGACCCTTTGTCTTATAATTGTTTGCAATCATAAGCCATTAACCTGGTTTGTTTAGCAGTATTGGTAATGTCAGCCTATTTTTCCCCTATGATCATGGTAAGCAGGCTCATGATGAGATCTCTTATCTTTTAAGTTTAAATATATCTCTGGATTATACTCTAGAAAAGTAATACTTTTCGGGACAGGGAGAATCATTGACTCCTTAAGAGTTAAGAATGACAATTTCAGAGTTAAAAGGTGCTTTGCTGTAAAGTGTCTTTACTTGGTTAAAAATAACTTTTCTTGACTGATAATAGAACTTTGAAAGATCTTAATAAAATATTGAAATCTCAAAATGATTACAATTTTGATGAAAAAAGATTTTTTTCCAGATTTTATGATACTTTGTCAACTTCTCTAAATTGGTAATCTCTTCCTTAAGTATGTCTACTTTTATAATAAGAAAATCAAATTTTATTAAGAGATTTAAGAAAAAGCTAATAGATGACTATTAACAATTTTTCTCCATGTATGCTGACCATTGTTAGGTAACAAGAAGGCCTTCCATATAAATCATGGCAAATTCACCAAAATAAAAATTGAAAACCAAAGGAAAAAGAATTCTTATGCTAAAATGAGAAAGAAATCAACAAAAATTAAAAATGAAGAAAATTTAAAAATGGAAAGGAAAATCCAAGTTTCACAAGATAAACTCAAACAAGAATGTTTATACCAATGTCTCAACAATATGAAGAAAGAAAATAATCGTGTAATCAATCCTTCTTATGTCGAGATTTAGAAAAATCATACCTTGCAGGGTTGTAAGTGTTTTAGGCTTTTTAGATAGCAGTGAAGATAAAATTCAGCCACAATGAATACTTTCTGTTTGATATCAATCTTTTTGTTTCCAAGCATCATCTTAATCATTTTTTAATAAAAAGGAATGCTTAAAGAAACAGATTAAAGGTTCAGAAACTTCCTAGCGTAGTTGTTTCAACGAGGATTATCGTTGTTTCTTGAAATTAAGCCAGAAGAAGAGTATGGACTTCGAAAATATGATCTGGCGGAGGATTGGAAGCTTTTATGAACAGCTGCAAAACAGATTTATGTATCAGAAAAACAAAACTGAAACTAAAGTAACAAAATGGAAATAAATGAAAGTGGGTATATGAATCTTACCATTGGATGATTTTTTTTTATCTTACCTGAAAGGTATCGGTTTCTCCAAACTAGCTGACTTATTTTAATTAACATTAAAAACTTGAAGAAGTCAAACTAACCAAAATCCTATAACCCAAAATCATTATTTATTTTATCTAAACTAAAGCAAGCAGTAAAAGAAAAAAAAAATGGAATGATTAATGTTCGAGGGAAAACAAATGCATCAGAAATGAGAATGAAAATTTGCAGTAATGACTGTTTCTCAAAATATTATAAATTTCATATAAACTCCATGATTTTATAAATTTTCCAGAATCAAGACCACATCTAAGATAATAAAATTTAAATGTGAAGACATAGAGGTCTTGAATTTATTTTTAATTATGGAATTATATATTTAAAATTGAAATATATGAGAAATCAAAATGATTTGAATATGCTGCAAATTTTTCATTAACAGATTTCTTACCATAGTGGTTATCCAAGCTTGCTTTTAAAATAACACATCGTCGTATTGGATGACTCACATCACATGTTTCTTCACCATACTTCAATTTTAATTTGCAAGACTTCACCTTTGTTGCTATGCCATATATCAATTTAAATGTTAATGGTTCAAAGGCATGCATTTGGAAGTTATCGCACCAGAGATTGCAATGGCAAATTGTCGATATGAAAATATGTAATGAGAACATGTGCAATGAAATGAAGCAATCACATCATTAAAGATATATTATATTGGGGATCGGGGAATATTGACATTGTGCTTCCCACATTGCACATCGCATATCGCATATTCTGAATTGTGATGTGAGCATAAATAAAAATGCGATGAAGCGATTGCGATAACGACGATTTCTAATTGGCGATGCTAATCAGCGATTGGTGAATGTTTTGGTACCCGATGTAATACAATATGATTCTTGCGATGCCGATATGCGATGAATGACGTGGTTAACTGGCGATCGTGATCGGCAAACTTAAGCACATGATGTAACAATTCTTGATACACCGATATGTAATGAAGAGTGGACCCGTAACTTTATGATGAAAATTTAATAACATATCGGATCTGAGACATTGACCCTTTTAAAGTTATGCTCCTACCATTATTTGCGATTGAATGGACGCGATATTTTATAAACTTGATTTGAATTTCATATCGGGTTCAGACTTATGTGGTTGTCGCAATATTGGTAAAGGCAATTCACGATAATGGAAGTATACTTCAACTGCAAACCTCCGATATGCGAAATGGCATATGAGCGAGGTAACACATCAGAGATCTTTTATTAAACAATTTGTTATCAAAAATGCTAAGAGCTACTTCCGATGAAATCTTATGATATTGTTTTTAATTTTGATTGGGTTTCCCAAATGAATAAAAACAAAGTTAAAGAATGCTCAAATTCTAATGAATCTCAAATAAAATTTCCTTGAACCTGTTGCAAATTTTAAAATGGGTTTGCTGCTTACTTCAAGTTTTGAAAACAAATGAAAACCTACAATTAAAACAGAAAAAGTATAAAAAATAAACTAAAGAAAAGATAAACTAATAATAGATGAAAATGAACTTGTAAATGTATACCTGGAAAGAAATTGTCTGTAGATTTTACCTCATGAATCTTCAAATTCTTCCTTTGATTTATCAAAATTTTGACTTTGTTCAAAATCATCTCATTATTTATTCTAAATCGGAGTAAGCAATCAGCCTGAATAAGATATGTTTATTCATGTTCAGGAAATATAAAATTTACCAGAAATAAATATGAAAATAGGCTTCCCTTTGAATTGCAACAACAACTCCTTACCTCTGCTCATTCCGAATTAACTTGAGAAAAATCAGTATTGATATAGTGATTGTTTAATAATGCCTTTAGTAAATAAATATGATGCACATTGCAGCATTAAATAATAAACTAAAGATCAGAATGGGATGAAGCCACTACATATTTAAATGTGTGCACATAGCAAAATAGACACCCTTAAAATCATTTTAACAAATTTTCGAGGAAGATAATATGAACTTCATGTGATTACCATGAAAGGTTAGACTGAATAATAATGATCAAATTGGAATTAAGCTTATAATAGACAGTCATATCTTTCATGGGAAAATGAGATCATGAAGCTTTGTATCTTCAAAACCTTTAACAAATAAATTTCAGAAGAAAATCATATAAGGACATTTCGAAATAGAGAAAAGTGGGTTTGAGGTGATTGGTGCCAAGTGCAACCTCAATTGAATTTAGTCAAGACATTATCCAAAATAGGCAGAGTAGAGATATTGCTGAAATAAATTTTGATTTAAAATATGGGGAGCAAGAATTAGAAATTTTCTGATAAGAGGCAAATATTTCCCTGAACATGTATATGAAATGAGAAGGGTTGGTTGCTCGTTTTATTTTTTATCTGAAGAACTATTAAGAATAAATTAACTACATAAAACAAACTAACTAAATTAATTCTACTTCTATTCTAACCATATACATGAAATTGACTAGGTATAGTCATATTTCCAATGTAACCATTTTCTCATTTTAATCCCTGTATGTATGTACAATTCAGATGTTAGTAATAAAAATACAAATCTAATTGAACTAAGAAAATTAAACCTGAAATCAGAATGTACAACTATTGTTAGAAGCTTATCTAAAATCTCCTTCTCATGAAATTTTCTTTCCAATTGAATACCAATTGGATCATAGAAATCTGGATGAATTTCTATTAAAAATTGGGAAATGTTCAAAAGAAGAGATAACAGGCCAGATTGTGGATATGAGCTTTTAGATTCAAAAGCCTGGAAGAAACTGCTAGTGTTATGTGTAAATGTTAACCTATTGACAATCTTCCATGAAGGAAAATTTTTCAAATATTTTTCAAATGAATTAATGAAAAATGGATGGAAATCTTTTAAATGAAATGGAAAATTATTAATTAAATTGGATTGCTGGCAGATTTCTAAAAATACATTATCTTGTTGATATTTCCTTTGAGAAAATAAAAGCTTTTGATAAAACATTAACATCGATTGAAATTGAAATTGAAATAGCTTTTGATGCTTTTGATTATAATATAAAACTTCAATTTTCCAACAGGGCAATGTATCAATTGAATGTTTGATAATAAAGTGCTCAATATGCCAGCGTAATGTATTAAAAATCTGAAAAATAAAATCTGAAAATAAATCTGATTTAACACAAAATAATTGAGGAAACAAAAATAAAATGAAATCACTATTGTTACAACTAATGTTACAGCACGATTGGGATTGCTTTGAAATAATTTCTTTTTCACAAGGATTGGCCAGAATTATGGAATTTGAGTAATTTCGAATTCCAACTTGTGAATTAGAAAGAGATTTATGATTATGAACAGGAATGAAAGCTTGATCATGATATAAATCATAAATTGGAATATTTTCTCGAATAGTGAAATCATGAAGATGATTATCTGCTTTAGAATGAGGATTGGTTGGAATAATTTCTAAATTAAAATGTCTCTCATTCTTAGATGTTATTTGAATTTTACGATGATGATTTTCTCGAGAAAAATCAACATCTTCAATGTCAGAGTAATTATCATAAATGACTTCACAAGATTCTCTAGAATTCCCTTCAAATTCATCCAGTATAACCAAACACGGAGGAACAAGAATTTCATGTTCATTAATGGCAAAAGAATGATCATTAATTGCTTCTCTATCTTGATAAAAACTTAATGGTAATTCATTTATATCAGCCTTTGTTTTTTCTGAAATATCATTAACACCAAGAGGGGAAAATTTACCATCATAAAAAATATCAGGATAAAGGGAAAAATGTGAATCTGAAATAATGTAATTAAAAATGTCTCGGTTTGATAACTCTTGTGCATTATAATCATTGTAAATTTCAGATTCCAGATCATTCCTTTGCGTGCGCATGCTTTCTTGAAGAAGGCTGCTTTACTGCTCTGATTTCGACATTTGTTCACCATGGGAAAATTCTGAAATTTGTACAACAGTTTGCATTTTATTATTTACTTTGAATGTTGTTTGCACTCGCTGATTGGAAATCTGATTTTCTGAATTTAATGCAGAGAAACTTTCAGATTCTAATGCAGGTCTTTCTCCAAAATTGCTGTTGTTGTCTTCTTGCATTTGATTAGAAATATTTTCCAAACTTTGTGAAACCTCTTCATCACAATTTATTTGTACATCCAAATTGGATTTCTCATTTATATTGGAAGGGGATGGAACAATGCTTGAACTAATTTCATATGGATCGGGAATAGGGGGAAGAGAATAATTATGTTCAAACCAATCTAGTGATTCTTCTTTCATAGGTTCATCTTTGACATTAAATTTTAAACAATTCAAATGAAGTCGAATATTAAAATCTCTAACAGACTCATTTTCATTTCGTAGATATTCAATTTCATCACATACCTGACCATTATCATAGCGGTCAAATTTACAAACGAAAATTGTAACAAATTGATCCCAGCTGTGAATTGAGGCAACCGGGAGAGTTCTACACCAGTTTCTTGCTTCTGCCGCAAATGTGAGAGTAAAAAATCTGCATAATAAACCTTCATCAATTCCTGGAAAATCATAATTTGAAACATTTTGAATAAATTGAAGGACATGAGTAAAAGCAGAAGAATTTCTCTTACCATTGAATTTTACTTGAGACAAGAGTCTTACCACTTCGGGTGGAGTATTGGAAGATGCACGTCCATGGATACAACTCCAAATTGGAAGTTTAAAAGGAGCCATTGTGATTAAATAAAATGTTAAAATTGAAAAGACTCCAACAGACAACAAGTTTTAGGCCCTCCTTCTAACGCCAAAAATATTGAAGCCTCGAACATCGCTACTACAACATTAGGGGATAACCACCCGGTCTGGACCTTAATACAGTTCCTTTTCCGTTTATGATAGTGGCTCCGACTGGTTTAACTAGGTCCAGTTACCTTTTCCCTATCGCTATTGGTTTATGATGTGTCCTTAACTATCAATAGACATGGATATCAGATCAATTCTTCTTGCTGATGAAGCAAGAGAATGACCCTTAAGCTGATTTGGGTTCAGCCAAACCACAACTAAGATTTTGCCTCTTTGAAAAGAGGACTTAAAAGAATGTAAATTTAATCTAATTGCAAACTTATTCTATAATGCAAACAAAAAGAAATTAATCTAAATTCTATCTCAATTAGGTAGATGAAAATCTAACCCAACTAAGAGCAAGATGATTAAATAATGAGAATTAAAATATGTCTGGTTTTAAATTAATATTAAGCTAACGAAGAAATTCAATTAGCTCACATTTGTGAGTACCAAAACACATTCTATTGAGACCATTTGACTAAAATAATTAATCAACAACACTCCGGAAGAAATTCACAAAAATTGATGTCGATTATCATATCAGTCAAACTAATAATTAAACGATAACATGTGGAAGAAATTCACAACAAATTACTATTTAATAAATCAGTGTTATAAGATAGATTTTTGAGTAATGGTTACTCAGAAATCAAAGTTTAATTTATAAGAGCAGAGATACATAACAATTTGAGACAAATTATCCATATCAACAGAAATGCCAAAACATGAATAAAATGAAACAACAATTTTATTAACATAAAAATGAAACTGATATTTTCTACAGAAATGCCAAAAATACCAATTAATTGAATCTGCTTCTCTGATCCTGGTCTCTAACAGTACTTTACATTACTTGAATTTCTGCTTTCAAGACTAGAGCTGCAGAAATGCAAACTCTGCCCATCATGCATAATTCAAGATATAAAGAATAAACCCTCATTAATGTTCAGATCTGAAATTTTTCTCTCCTCCCCATCTACAACTCTTAATTCCTATAACAGAAATGCTTTTAGAAGTCTGGAATTGCAGAGGAGAGCAGCCCCTATTGCATTTTGCAATCTCATATTTATAATATTTGCAAAGGAATTCTTGAGATGAAAGTTTGTTGAAGAGAAATCTGCCCAATCCAATTTTATTTGCTCAAAATTCTCATCTTTAATTGCTGGAGCATTCTCATTGATTGAGGTCTTTTTTCTCCATATATCTTCTACTGTTTTCCTGCAAAAAGAAATCAAAATGATTTAAAATGTAACAATAAAATCAAAATACCATTTCTGGCATTAAAACAAATCCAATCAAATTTAAATTAAATAAATCATTAAAAATAAAATATAAGCTCTCTATTGATGCCTGGGATGTTTTAATTAGCCAAGGATATTATTGACAAATGAATCTGCAATTAGAAGAGGCTTGGACAAATGAAAATGTAGAAAATAAATCAGAAAATTGATTTTGTTTTAGAAATTCGGAGTTTGATCTTCTGCATAATTTTTGACCCAATTAATGACCAGATCTATTAGTGGAACCTCCTTAAAAATGTTCTCCTTGATTTTATCTTTCCAATGAGCCGTCCTGAGCCTCATTTGGCCAAATAAAACTCATTCTATGGGCCTCTGAAGTTGGTGAGTCAATTCTGGCACAATTATGGAATTCTCTGTTGCTGGGCTAAAAATCATCATTTAAATTTAAAAAATTAATCCTAAATTAGAATTCTAAATAACTGATAATTAATTTTAATTTAATTATTAAATATTAACTAAACTAATTAATTAATAAACTATTTATTAATTAATATCTAACTAACTAAAATATTAATTATTTATAAACTAATTAATATAAATAATATTTAAATTTTAATTTAATTTAATTAATTAAATATTATATATTAATTATATTAAATACTAAATAAATAAATAAAAATATATTAAACTTAACCTACCACTCCATTAACTCTACTCATACGTATCATTGAAAAATTTAAAACAAATCATTAAAACTTAAAACTTATGAATTAATCCATGTGAGTTTGTAAAGGGGTAAGGTGAGTGGAGGGTGAGTGAGGTGGAGGTACGGGAGGCATAAGGGAAAAACAAAAACTTTATATTAAAACTTTTTAACACATCGCATATTTCCTTATCGCAATATCGCAGTTTGTCAAATGTGCATTATATAAAAGTTGCGATGTGTTCCGATATTGCGATATTGCGATATCGCGATATGCGATGTAAATTTTATTATATATATATATATATATATATATATATATATATATATATATATATATTAAGTTTTAATTTTAATTAAATTAATTATATTTTATTATAATAATTAATTTAATTAATGTTTAAAATTTAATGTTAAATATCAGTTTTTTATTTTTATTTTTTTATTTTGGTTTTATTTTGATGATGTTTAGTTTAGTTATGAAATTTTCTAAACTACAGCCACTCCGAAAATAAATAAAAATAATAAAAATAACATTTTTAACCCAGAGTAGATAAATGATGGGACTTCAAAGGAGTGCCATTTTCAAACCAGTTAACCAAATGAGGCGAAACAAGTGTCAATGGGAAGCTTATAAAAAATCGATTCTTACAAAACAATCAAAACAAGAATTCGAAGAAAATGAAAAATTAACAAAAGCATAGGATAATCAGCTAAATAAAATCCTAAAAGGTACTTAGCCAAAATTTTATAGGGTCCCCATTATTTGAAGTGAACAAGTAAAAAATGGGAGGGTTGTGTTTTACCACAACACTAGGATAGTGGCGAGACCTCCTTTTTATCCTACAGAAATTTGTAACCTGTGAGGGAGGTACTCCCTCACTTTTGTGTACCATTTTAGGATGTTGCGGCATTTCAAAGCCGCTCAGCACGCCCGGTGGAGTATTAATTTCCCCCATTTTTTGCTTAAGAGCTTGGAAAAAATGGCCAAGAGTGTGTGGGACGGATGGGCAGACCAGACCAACAATAAGTTATATCACCACGGACTGATAAATATTTTGGTCCAGAAATAATTAGAAGTTAAAGGCATGACCTGGGTGTTGAATCTTTAATTAAACTGAGAGGGGGGGGGGGGTGAATCAGTTTAATACATACATTCGCCTTTTAAAATTTTCACCAAAGTTATTTACAGCTTAATATGTGAGCAATCTTATTTGCAGCCAATATTAATTTATTGTGATACTATACTTAAGTTGAAAGCAGCAAGCAATTAAGCAGATTGAAATAATCACCTCAACACATAAGAAGCACACATAGAGACAGCAGATGTAAGTGGAAACCCATAAAGGGAGAAAACCACATCTTATTATTGTTGTGATGCAAAGGCAAGCTCCAACTTCCTCTCACCATTGTTTTCTGCAGGCACCAACCTACAGGAGGCTCTATCCTCAATTCTGCAAGCTACAACTTGCAAGGAAGCACCAACTCCCTTCAATTTTCTGCAGGCACCAACCTACAGGAGGCTCCAACCTCAGTGAGCTACAACTGATAGCTATCAAGCTGCAACTTGATAGGGAAGCTCCAACTTCTTCAATTTATCAAACTGAAAGTTTGTTGATTTACCTCAGATATCAGCCCTGTTCTATAGCTTCTCCTTCTGTTCTGCTTTTCTTAATCTTCTCTGCCTCACACTTCTATATTATGCCTTCTCTTGATTAACTCTCTCTCTATCCCTTTTTTTTTTGCATATCAAGATGATATTATTTATAGATTTCCTCACATGAATGTTTGTATTCTACTTGGAATTCGAAACGGAAAGTCATGTCTCTTTGCCTTCTGCCTTCTCACTCCTTTTATCTGCTTACTCAGAAAATATAATTGTAGGTATCAATTTAACATTTCAGTGGGAATTTGTTCTCTCTCGAAGACTTGCCAATGCATCACAAACAATAAAAAACAGTTAAAATATTTACATTCGAATTACAAAGTGAATTCCAGCTCACTCATTCACCCTCTTGGCTAGCTGCACATCTGTCTTTTCTTTGACTGTGTTTTGTCTTTTTCTGTGATTGTGTTTTAACTCTTTTCTGCTCTGTATTCTATTTTGTCCTCTACTGTGGTGTAATTGCTATATATATGTAACAGTACTTTTATATCAATGCCTTTTAGAAAAATACGTGACTGCTGACTTGTAGCAAGTGTCTTGTTGATGTGGAACATTCCGCAGGCCGGAACATACATATATCACAATTGTATTACATTAATAATCGCCCTCCCCTTAAGCTGAGGCCCGTGGGTCTACAGACCATACGGCTTATCGCAACAGCGTTATATATATATATATATATATATATATATATATATGACAACACCTTTTAATATATATATATAACCCAACTTTGTCTCTTGGCTTAATTATAAGATGATTTAATCATATAATCTGCACTTTTAATACAACTTAACATATTCTCGGCGCATACAATAAAGCCTGTTTTAAAACATATAGAACTCCTTTCGGGCCCACCTAACACGTTTTCAAATGCGATTGATCGCAATCGCAAATTTCTAATTTGCGATAGTTGCTGTGCAGTTTCAACCAACTGCGATATTGTGATATTGCGATGGTTGCGATATTGCGATATTGTGATGGTTGCGATATTGTGATATTGCGATGGTTGCGATAATGCGATATTGCGATGGTTGCGATATTGAGATGGTGCGATGGCGCAATGTTGCGAAGCTGCGATATTGCGATGGTGCGATGGCGCAATGTTGCGAAGTTGCGATATTGCGGGTCCCGCCTTATAAAACTTTGTATTATGCACTCCGTATAACTTCATAAATATGCTTTGGACCTTTGATTATATGATGTGTTGCACATATACTCCTGCGTGGGTAGCGATTCTTGGAATTTGTGTTTATGTTATATGTAACGCCCGGCTGGGTAGTGATTCTCGGAATAACGGCTGTGTCTTTGCAATAACAGCTGTGTCTCTGTATTCGACTATTCCTGTCTTTCGATAACGGTTCTTCCCTGTGCTTTTGCCTTACCTGCTTGTGCTGCTCGACCTGTCTCTGTCTTTGCTGCCTCCATTGCCTTCGATGTGCAATTCCTCAACATAGTTTAATTAATAGACACCACTTCCACTGTTACCTTATATGATTCCGCTTACCCCTGACTGATCGATATTACAATTAACGCACAACATATTCAATCTTGTTCGACATTTGCTTCCTCTGCTCCTTACTTAGTTTTTTGCTGCCTCTGCTACCTCTCTGCTGCCTCGCTCTATTGCTGGTTTCTTTGCTGCTTCTGTTGTCTCTCTGTTTCTTTCTCTTCTTCTTGTCTAATGCTGCTCCTTGCTTCCTTCATTCTCCTTTTGCTGCCTCTTCTTTAAATGACCCTGTCTCTGCTGCTCGACCCTCTCTACATCTTGTTGCTATGCTGCTCTCTTTGCCTGTCTCTGTCTTTGCTACCTCCTTTGCCATCAATTACAATATTTCCAACAGTCTCCCCCTTTGGCATTGATGGCAATCCACTTTTCTCTGTTTGCCTTCTCTTTCTTTTCTTGTTTGTTCTTCCTCCCCCTTTGACATCAATGGCAAAGGGTTGCTTTTTGCATTTCCTTTCTCTGAGTTACGTTTAGGTCCTCTTCTGCTGAATTTGTACCATGCTGCTCCAGAGTGATGTATAAAACTTGTTGAGAGAACACTTTGAGGAATATGTTTTATAGCTGTGTTTCATTTGTAGTGCCTGTAATCTGTGTTAGATTGCAGACAGAGATGATGCATTTTTCAATTGAAGGGGTCCTTGTTGCTTTTCCATCTATACTACGATACTACTGATAATACTGATCCTGTGGACCTGTTTTATGCTTTCCTTGCTGGCTATTCTCCCCCTGGAATGATATTTTCATTTTTGTTCTCCCCCTGAAATTGTGCTTTCTCTTTATATCAGAGAGTTGCATCTGCAGATACTACCCCTAATCTATCTCTCAAATATTGAAATGGTTCTCTAGCAAGAGGTTTAGTAAATATATCAGCTGTCTGTTCTTTCGTTGGTACATATTCCAGTTTTACTATTTTTTGAGCCACTTGTTCTCGGAGGAAATGATACTTGATTGGAATATGTTTGGTTTTTGAATGAAGCACAAGATTTTTAGATATACTTATAGCACTTGTATTATCACATTTGATTGAAATAGGTTCATCAATGCTTACCTTCATGTCTTGAAGAGTTTGCTTCATCCACATGACTTGTGTACAACATGCTGTTGCTGCTATATATTCTGCTTCAGCTGTAGACAAAGAGATGGATGTTTGTTTCTTGCTTAACCATGCCACCAGACTTTCTCCTAGATAGAAAGTACCTCCACTTGTACTTTTCTTGTCATCAACACAGCTGGCCCAATCTACATCTGTGTAAGCTGTTAAAGTGAAGCTTTTGCTTTTAGGATACCAAAGTCCATACTGTGTTGTTCCTTGTAGATATCTGAGTATTATTTTTACTGCCAGAAGATGGTTTTGTTTAGGTGCTGCTTGATATCTTGCCACTAGTCCTACTGCTAGCATGATGTCTGGTCTAGATGTTGTCAAATACAGCAGGCTTCCTATCATGGATCTGTAGAGTTTTTGGTCTATATCTGCAGACCCATCATCAGCACACAGCTTGCATCCCGTGATCATGGGGCTAGTCACAGGTTTGCAGTCTTCCATTTTGAATCTTTTCAGCATTTCTTTTAAGTACTTTTCTTCAGAGATGAATGTCCCTGTGTTCTTTTGCTGAATTTTCAGTCCCAACTAGAAACTGAGTTCTCCAATCATAGACATTTCAAACTCTGTTTTCATCTCATCAGCAAACCCTTTTGCTAGTTCATCTTTGTTGCTTCCAAACATAATATCATCAACATACACTACAACAATCAGGAGTTCATTTTCATGGGCTTTTATATATAGATTGATGTCTACTCCACCTCTCTTAAAACCCTGTTTTTGCAAATATTTATCCAGTCTTGAGTACCAAGCACGAGGAGCCTGTTTCAGTCCATATAGAGCCTTCTTCAGTCTGCACACATAGTCTTCTTTGTCTGACAAGGAGAAGCCTTCTGGTTGTTCCATGTAGACTTCTTCGTCTAAGTCTCCATTTAGAAATGCAGATTTTACATCCATTTGATATACTTTGAAGTTTTGGTAGCATGCAAATTCCAGGAACATTCTGATAGCTTCCATTCTGGCTACAGGGGCAAATGTTTCATCGTAATCAAGTCCTTCGATTTGTGAATATCCTTTGCAGACCAGTCTGGCTTTATTCCTGATTACCTGTCCTTCATCATTCATTTTATTTTTGAATACCCATTTTGATCCTATGACATTTTTCTCAGTGGGTCTAGGAACTAGTTCCCAGGTATTGTTTTTCTCAATTTGATCCAATTCTTCATTCATTGCATTCACCCAAAGACTTGTCCTTGTTGGCTTCTTCAAATTTATTTGGCTCTATTTGTGACAAAATCGCTATGTATACCTCTTCAGTTTGTTCTGTTAGTTGCCTTCTTGTCTGGACCCCTGCTTTCTTGTCTCCTATGATCTGATCTTCGGGATGATTCTTCTGAGTGTATCTTGAGGGGGTTTTTGAGTTCAGTTCAGCATTTTCTGATGTTTTGATTGTTTCTTCATCATCTTGGTCCTCTTCTTCATGATTTTCAGGATGGCTGCTGCAATCTATATCTCTTGTCTTGTTTGGAAGCTCTTCATCAAATCTTACATCAATACTTTCTACAATTTTCCGAAGAGTCTTGTTGTAGCATCTGTATCCTTTACTTTTGGATGCATATCCTAGAAATATCCCTTCATCTACTCTTGCATCAAACTTTCCAAGATTTTCATCATTATTCTTTATGTAACACTTGCTACCAAAGATCCTGAAGTGTTTGATTGAGGCTGGCTTTCCATGCCACAGTTCGTAGGGTGTCTTGTCACTGCTTGGCCTTAAGTGAGCTTTGTTAAGGACATGTACTGCTGTGTGCACTGCTTCTGCCCAGAAGGTTTGAGCAATATTATTCTCTTGCATCATGGCTCTGGCAATTTGTTGAACAGATCTTTTTTGTCTTTCTGCTACTCCATTCTGCTGAGGTGTTCCTGCAATAGTGAATTGTTGTTTTATGTTATGTTCATTGCATAGGTCAGCAAAGTCATAATCTGTAAATTCTCCTCCTCTATCTGATCTGATACATTTTAGCTTGCATCCAGTTTGATTTTTTGCTAATGCTTTGAATATCTTAAACTTTTCCAGTGCTTCTGATTTGTTCTTGAGAAAAGTGACCCATGTCATTCTAGAGAAATAATCTATTATCAGCATGAAGTAGGATTCTCCACTTGGTGTCTTAGTTCTTGCAGGTCCACACAGATCCATGTGCACAAGCTGGAGTGGTCTTCTTGTTGATAACTCCTCTTTGGCCTTAAAGGATGTGCGGGTCTATTTACCCAATTGACAAGATTTGCATATGGTATTAGAAGGCCTCTTAATTTCTGGCATGTCTCTGACAGCTTTCTTCTTACTTAATCTGATGATGTGATCGAGGCTTAGATGTCCCAACCTTTTATGCCATAACCATGACTCTTCTAGCTTGCTAAGATGACATGCTTCATCTCCCTCTTTCACAATGTAAACATTACTCTCTGTTCGAACACCCTTGAGCAGAGTCTTACCTATGGTGTTGGATCTGACTTCACAATCTTGTGCTCTAAAAAGAAATTCACAGCCTTTGTCACACATCTGACTGACACTTAGTAAATTTTCTTTCAGCCCATCTACAAATAGTACATCTTGGGCCTTTCCTCTACCATTGTCTATGCTGACTGAGCCTTTTCCTTTTATTTTTTCTGATTTATCATTGCCAAAGGTAACATTTCCAGATTTCTTTCCATCAAGAGTTATAAACTTGCTTTTGTCTCCTGTCATGTGTTTAGAGCAGCCACTGTCCAAATACCATTGATTATTCCAATCTTGAGAAGTTAAAGCTAAGTCACACTTATTCTCCTTCTTTATCCACTGGAGGCATCCTTTTGTTTGGTATCTTTTGTGAGTTGATGAATCACATCCTTTCAGAGGACATTTGGAAGGTGTATGTCCAATTTGATTGCATATACAGCATTTGATCATAGTTTTTGCAGAATTGTGAGTATGAACAAAATTATTTCATTCATCAACCTCCTTGAGGTGTTGAACATCAATCTCTGTCCATACTTTCTACATTCAATAATTTTATGGCCAAATTCCTTACAATAAAAACAATAACCATAGAAATTATTTGCATACTGATGTAAGGTTGTTTTCTCCATTTGTTTTTTTGAGACAGTCTCTTCACTGTTTGCATATTTTGCAGGTCTGAATTACTCTTCCTTGCATAACAATATGCAGCAATGTGTCTCAGCTTGTGGCAGACATAACAGGTGGCATTCTTCTTAGGAGGGAAGAATCTCCTCTGATCGCTTCCAAATTTGACATACTCAGGGGCATATGATTCTTTTTCTGTCATCTTAGTATTTATTATATTCTTTGTTACTAGGGATTTCTTCTGATCTCTATCATCCTTATTACATGTTTCTTCTTTTGTAGAAATTTTCTGGGCTTCTTCATCAGTCTTCTTTGCTTTTACAAAAATTATACTTTTGTTTTCCTTTTCTTTACCTTTACTCGATTCTCCTTCATAGCCTATTCCTGTTTTTATCATTGGAGATCTTTGAGCAACCAGGATTTCATTCAACTTACTAGAGCTTGCTGTTTGAGAAGAGTTTATAACCATTGTCCTTTGAGAATTTTCTAGTTTCTTCCTGAGACATACTACTTCTTCTTCCAGTTTCTCTTTTTCTCGGGTTTTATCCTTGATTTTCTGAAGTAACATGTCTTCTATCTTCTTGGCTTCTTCAAGCTCTACCTTTAGCTGCATGAGGACTTCTGAATTTTGTTCTTATTTCACATATTTGAGCAGGATCTCTTTTTGTTTTCTGCATTTTAGTTTGAGTCTATCAATCTCCTCCAGTTCACTTCTTAGCTCCCCCTCAAGGTCGACTTCCCCTTCTTCTTCTTCTTCTAGCAAGAGTCCTTCAAGATCTTCTATGGCCATCAGTAAAAATTCAGAGGTTCCCTCTTCTCCTGAGGATTCATCTGAGTCTTCAGATGCACTGCTGTCTTGCTGATCATAGAAGGATTTTCTGCTGAATTTCTTTCCTTTCTGCCAGTTCTTTGATATGTCTCTCTCTGATTCTTGAGCTTGATTTCTTACTTTCTTGTGAGGACACTTAGCAGCATAGTGTCCCACTCTTCCACAGTTAAAGCATTTGAAGGGGAGTTTACCTTTGTATTTACCTGAGCCTCTATCCAATTTCTTAACAAACTTTGCCTCTTCTTCATCTGAGCAAGAGCATATGTCTCCCTCTTCTTCTTTCTTCTTTTCTGTTTTAAAGGCTGCTTCCCTTGTACTTGGCTTTTTCTGTGGGAGCCTCATTTCATAGGCTGTTAGATTTCCAAGAAACTGGTTCATGGTCAAGGTCTCCCAATCAGCTATTTCTTCTATTGCAGACACCTTGGGATTAAATCTGGATGGAAGAGATCTTAGAATCTTTTGCACAATTATACTCTCTGGCATTTTTTCTCCAAGAGATTTCATATTGTTAATAGTTTCTGCAGCTTTTAGGAAGAAACTGGCAATGTCTTCATCATCATTCATTTTTAAGTTTTCAAACTGGGCTCTATAGACTTGAAGTTTGGCAGTCTTTACTTTCTGGTCTCCCTCATGTATGTTTTCAAGAGTATCCCATATTTTTTTGGCATATCAAGATGATATTATTTATAGATTTCCTCACATGACTGTTCTCCCTCACACTTCTGTATTCTGCCTTCTCTTGATTAACTCTCTCTCTCACCCTTTTTTTTTTTGCATATCAAGATGATATTATTTATAGATTTCCTCACATGACTGTTTGTATTCTACTTGGAATTCGAAATGGAAAGTCATGTCTCTTTGCCTTCTGCCTTCTCACTCCTTTTATCTGCTTACTCAAAAAATATAACTGTAGGTATTAATTTAACATTTTAGTGGGAATTTTTTCTCTCTCGGAGACTTGCCAATGCATCACAAACAATAAAAAACAATTAAAATATTTACATTCGAATTACAAAGTGAATTCCAGCTCACTCATTCACCCTCTTGGCTAGTTGCGCATTTGTCTTTTCTTTGACTGTGTTTTGTCTTTTTCTGTGATTGTTTTTTAACTCTTTTCTGCTCTGTATTCTATTTTGTCCTCTACTGTGGTGTAATTGTTGTATATATGTAACAGTGCTTTTATATCAGTGCCTTTTAGAAAAATACGTGACTGCTGACTTGTAGCAAGTGTCTTGTTGATGTGGAACATTCCGCAGGCCGGAACATACATATATCACAATTGTATTACATTAATAATCGCCCTCCCCTTAAGCTGAGGCCCGTGGGTCTACAGACCATACGGCTTATCGCAACAGCGTTATATATATATATATATATATATATATATGACAACGCCTTTTAATATATATATATATATATATAACCCAACTTTGTCTCTTGGCTTAATTATAAGATGATTTAATCATATAATCTGCCCTTTTAATACACCTTAACATACTCTCGGCGCATACAATAAAGCCTGTTTTAAAACATATAGAACTCCTTTCGGGCCCACCTGACACGTTTTCAAATGCGATTGATCGCAATCGCAAATTTCTAATTTGCGATAGTTGCTGTGCAGTTTCAACCAACTGCGATATTGCGATGGTGCGATGGCGCAATGTTGCGAAGTTGCGATATTGCGATGGTGCGATGGCGCAATGTTGCGAAGTTGCGATATTGCGATGGTGCGATGGCGCAATGTTGCGAAGTTGCGATATTGCGATGGTGCGATGGCGCAATGTTGCGAAGTTGCGATATTGCGATGGTGCGATGGCGCAATGTTGCGAAGTTGCGATATTGCGATGGTGCGATGGCGCAATGTTGCGAAGTTGCGATATTGCGGGTCCCGCCTTATAAAACTTTGTATTATGCGCTCTGTATAACTTCATAAATATGCTTTGGACCTTTGATTATATGATGCGCTACACATATACTCCAGCGTGGGTAGCGATTCCCGGAATTTGTGTTTATGTTATATGTAACGCCCGGTTGGGTAGTGATTCTCGGAATAATGGCTGTGTCTTTGCAATAACAGCTGTGTCTCTGTATTCGACTGTTCCTGTCTTTCGATAACGGTTCTTCCCTGTGCCTTTGCCTTACCTGCTTCTGCTGCTCGACCTGTCTCTGTCTTTGCTGCCTCCATTGCCTTCGCTGTGCAATTCCTCAACATAGTTTAATTAATAGACACCACTTCCACTGTTACCTTATATGATTCCGCTTACCCCTGACTGATCGATATTACAATTAACGCACAACGTACTCAATCTTGTTCGACATTTGCTTCCTCTGCTCCTTAGTTTTTTTACTGCCTCTGCTACCTCTCTGCTGCCTCGCTCTATTGCTGGTTTCTTTGCTGCTTCTATTGTATCTCTGTTTCTTTCTCTTCTTCTTGCCTAATGCTTCTCCTTCCTTCCTTCATTCTCCTTTTGTTTCCTCTTCTTTAAATGACCCTGTCTCTGCTGCTTGACTCTCTCTACATCTTGCTGCTATGCTGCTCTCTTTGCCTGTCTCTGTCTTTGCTGCCTCCTTTGCCATCAATGACAATATTTCCAACACTGGGAGGCATTGTTAAAATAGATACATAAAAATATAGTTGCTAGAAAGGAGACAGAGGACCTTGCCAGGACAAGCAAGGGTCTGAGTAAGAATGTAAAGGGGAGTCCTTCTTGCACCAGTGCAAAAAGGAAACAACCTGAAAAATCAACAGAAGAAGGGGCCCCATCTCCAAATAAGAATACAGCTAGTGCACATGTTGAAGAGACTCCTTCTACGACACCAGTACAGGCATAGACCCTCGAAGAAAACAACCTGTCAGTCCTTGCGGACACAGAAAAATTTGTAGAGGTCGAAGATGACACTCTGTTGGCCAATTTCATTAAAAAAGGCCAGGAAAAATAATGAAGAATACAGTGTAGGAAAATAACCACAGTCCCCACAGGATGTTGAATCCCCTTCTGCACTAGTGCAAGAAGAAGAAGAAGAAGAGGAGGAAAAAGTATTTGCTGAAACCCCGAGGGATATTGAGGTCCCTAAAGAAGATACTGCCCCTATCGAGATAGAAGAAGAATAAGATTTGGTAACTCCTGATACTTGGATAGTTGAACTAGAGCTTCAAGTGCAGAACTTAGAATAGCTCGTAGCTAAAGCACAAGAGGATAAAGAACAAAGTAAAGAAGAATTAACTGCAGAAATCCAGAAAAAGAAAGGAGAAGTTAGAGTTTGGAAGTACCGAGCTGCGCAATGTTTCAAGCGACTTAAAAAGGTGACAAAGAAACTAAAGAACATCAGAAAGAAGAAGTATGAAACATTGCAGGCTGATGTCAATATGTCAGAATAGGATTGAGCTGGAATGCTTAAAGTTTTGAAGGTTTTTTGCAAAGGTAAAGAGTTGTGTGATGACACACAATAACTTATGGATGGGAGGATGTTAGCCCCCTAATTCGCTCTCTTTTTTCCATTTTTTCCCTTCCTAAATGATAACCATTTACCTCTGTTTTACCTCTTTTATGCACCCTCATCTTGCACTAGTCCAAGCATGGTGACATATTTCGTATAAAATTTATTTTTCATACTTTTAATTCAACTTGGCATTAATTAATCATTTATTACATGATTTCTTACTTTTAATCACTCTTTGTAACTTATCAATATCTCCAATGTTTATTTGGTGGTTAGAGTACTTACCGTGACCACTGATCCTAGTGCAGGATCAGATCTTGCACCGTTGCCAGCACAACAAATCCCTGTAGCAGATCTAAACCTCTTTGATCACCACCTCATTTTGAGCAGCTTCAGCCACGACAGCAAGATCAACCCAAAGGAAGCCGATACCGAATCTGCGAAGGACGAAAGCTGGAGATTGGCTACGGCCATTTTTTCTAACTGTCTAATTTTGAAGGCCGAAAAGCTATATTCTGTGTTTGGTTATGTAATCGGTTGAATGATCTATTTTGGCCTTTGGCCAAAGATCTATATAATGTAGAATGAAAATAGGACTAAAATGCTAATTTATGATAGGAGAAGAGAACAGAGACACAGCTAGAGAGGCGGTAACAGGTTGTTGTATTTTGTTATCACCTGAATCTGGGCTGGACGATGTATTAATGTATGTACTTGCCTCAGTGAATTAATAAAAGGGAGCTTCACCTCGTGTTTCACAAATTGTGTTTCTATATTTGAGCTGATGAATTGATTAAGGTATTGAGCAGTGTTTTATTTAAATGGGAAATGTGCTGGTTGGCTAGGGCCCAGCCAACCCAGCATGTTTACCCCATTTCCTGTTTTCCTGTAATTTTTGTTTGCATTGTCAAGTGTGATTTAATTTTAAGCACATGAATTCTTGTATGAGTGAAAGAAGATCCGTTGTGTGAAGTAGATAAATTTCCTTTTCCTGCAATTTCCTTTCCTGCACTTGATTTCAGATTGGTTTTCCTCCGCCTGGTCCAAGCAGGAGAAATAACCCTACACCAGTGCACGTTGGTGTGATATCTCCTTTTCTGCAATTTTATTTGATTGGTTTTCCCTGCCTGGTCTAAGTAGGAGAAATGAACCTGCACCAGTGCACATTGCTGTGATGCAACAAGCCTTCTTAGTCTACTTCCCACATTCTTCTTTCTTTCATTAAATTCTTATGACAAGATAAATATATATTGATTGTTTCTTTATTCCTGCACTCTGTTAAGGTCAGAAACACTCACTTTTTATGTGCGCAATTTGATTTATTAGTATAATAGCAATTGCAAT
>CM076576.1:160666501-161024001 GCA_034641835.2 Pinus albicaulis | reverse complement strand
TAAGTGATCAATGATATATTTATTTATTTATATGATTTTATACCTTCCTTAAGGAAAAATATCATGGCGCTCGTGTAGAACAGTGTTATGCAGTTGCAATTGTGAGATAAACCAAAATTTTGAACGCGAAGGAAGTACTCAGGTGTATAAGTGACCCAACATAGAGAGAAGAGCACTGAACATTGTGGGCAAGAGAAAGAAGGCAGATAGGTCGAGTCGGGCAAAAGGAAGTTATGCAGAACAGTTAGAATATAACAACATGAAGAGAAGACAAAATGAATAGAAAAGTAAGAAACTGAAATGGATGAATTGAAAAAATTGTTGTAACTGTAAATGTAAATTCATTGATTTATTTTATATTGTTTGTGATGGAAAGCCAAGTCTCCCAGGCAAAGAAAAACTCCATTTGATACTGAAATAAATGTATATATTATTGTAACATTCAGAATATGTTGAGTGAGGAAATGAGTGGGTGGAAGGCAAAGAGTCATGCCTACTCACTTCATATTCCCATATAGAATGCAAACAACCATGAAGTTATCTCTATAAATGATGTTATTTCAATGTGCATAGACAAGCTAGAGAGTAGAAGAATGAGTGTGAGCCGATAGAGATATTGTGCACATCCATAGCTGATATGAAGAAAATATGAAGGTTGAAAGGGCAACAGTAAAGAATGAGTAAAGAGAGTTGATATCCAGGTAAATCAGCATATGATTTTATTGTAGTGTGAGGGAGTTGGTGCTCCCATATCAATCCAGTAGTAGTTGGTTGAGGTAGGAGCCTCCTGTGGGTTATAGCCTGTAGAAAATAGAAGGGAGTTGGAGCTACCATGCAAGTTGTAGCTTGCAGAAATTGAGATGGTAGCCTCCTGTAGGCTGGAGTGTACAAAAAATCAGTTGTGAGAGGGAGTTGGAGCTTGTCTTTGCATAACAACAATAATAAGATGTGTTTTTCTCCTTTATGGGTTTCCACTTATATATGTTATCTATATGCATGATGATTATGTGTTGATGTATTGTATTTAATTTTCTTATCACTTGTTGCTCACAGATTAAGTTTTTTGATTCACTATATATTAAGTTGCTTATGAAATGAAAGTGTAAATAAGTTTAAATGTCCATGAATGTACTAAAATGATTCACCCCCCTCTCTGTTTAGCTAAGGGTTCATCAATTGGTATCATAGTGGGTTCCTTTATAATAGTTTAACAACTGGAAGGACGTCCTAAGTCCCCAAAATGGCTTGCCTAGAAGGATGTTCAACAAATAAAGCCCCATTTTTTACTAGAACAAACTATGCTTTCTGTAAAATAAGAATGAGGACATACTTAATGTCTCTAGGAATAGAAGTTTGGGCTGTTGTGGATGAAAAATATGCACCAAAGGATACAGACACTGAGGAAGAAGCCAAACACAATTTCAGAGCTAATTCAAAAGTAATGAATGCACTCTTAAACGGTCTAAGTGAGTCAGAATTTATCAAATTAATGCACAGTAAGTCTGCCAAAGATATCTGAGATACTTTAGGAAAAATTCACGAGGGAGATACAAACGTGAATATGGCCAAACTACAAGTGCATAGAACTCAGTTTGAAAACTTTAAAATGAATGAAGATGAATATATAGTTGCATTATTTTTAAGAGTTGCAGAAGTTGTGAATATCATGATAGGCCTAGGATAAGAAATTAAAGAAAGTGTTGTAGTCCAGAAAATATTGAGATCTCTACCATCCAGGTTTAATCCTAAGGTTTATTCCATATAAGAAATAGCAAACTGGGAAAACCTAACCAGAAACCAATTACTTTGGAACCTAACAGCATATGAGATGAGACTTCTTAAATGGAAGTAAAACATAAGGGAGGTTGCCTTTAAGGCAGACAAGTGCAAATAAGAAAAGGAAGGTACATGCTCATGCTCTGATGAAGAAGAATCAAAATTTGTTAGAAGATTGGATAGAGGCATAGGTAAGTACAAAGGTAAAATTCCATTTAATTGCTTTAATTATGGAAGAGTGGGGCACTATGCTTCAAAATGTCCTCATAAGAAAATAGAGAATCACTCAAAAGGGAAGGAGAAAATAAATTTTAGCAATAGGCAAAAAGGGAACAGATTTAATAGAAGAACATTCTATGCTCAACAAGACAGTAGTGCATTTGAGAGCTTAGATGAATAGCCCAATTAAGAAGGAACATTAGAATTCATTTTGATGGCTAAGGAAGAGCTTAAGAAAGATCTCCTGGAATTTGAAGAAGAAGGTGAGGTAGATCTTGAGGGGGAGTTGGTGAGTGCTCCAAAGGAAATAGATAGACTCAAGCTCAAGACTAGAAAATAGAAGGCAATCCTTCTGAAACATGTATAGAAAGAACCAAAATCTGAAGATTTTATCAGGTTGAAAATTGAACTAGAATAAGCAAGGAAAGTAGAAGACATTCTCCTGCAGAAAATAAGAGAGAAAAGTCAAGAATGTGGAAGATTGGAAGAAGAGGTGGTGAGTCTAAGGAAGAAACTGGAAAAGGCTCAAACTGATGTAGCAATGAACATTCAATAGTTAAATGGTGATGAAAAATTGGACCGGATATTAAATGCACAAAGATATCCTCTTATAAAGACTAGGATAGGATATGAAGGAGATTGTAGAAATTCGAAGGCAGAGGGTAAGAAAGCTATTACATTTGTGAAATTTGTCCTAAAAGAACATGTTAACTCCCATCAATCTGAGAACAAAAATATGGGAAACCCTACAAATCCTCATGAACTGCAGCAAAAACCCACCACAAGGAAAGCCCTGGAAACAAGAGGAGTAAATATCCAAGCAACATTCTAGCACAGACCAAATGCCTTCCAAAGACAAAATTTTCATATGACCAGATGGTTATATCCCCAAACTACTTTCTCTACCATAGAAATATACTACTTCTGTGGGTATTGTTTTTTCTATAAAAGTTTTTGTCATAAAGACATGGAGTGTAGAGCATATATAAGGAGGCTGGAGTATGGAAATTCAAAGGGAATTAAGAACAATGGTGGATTCACTCATGTACATAATCTATTCTAAAATACAATCAAATGTTATAGCTACCATAAAAATGGGTACAAGTCTTACGAATGTCCTCTCAAATACTGTGATTCATCTCCTTTGGAAATTTATCGAACAAATAGTTGCATGCAATGGAAAAGGAAGCTAAATAAATGTGATCTAGTTCTAATTGCTCAAGATCAGAAAAATCAATGGTATGTGGATAGTGGGTGCTCAAAACATATGACTGGAGACTGAAGCAAGTTTGTAACTTTTGATGAAAAGAAACCTGGGAATGTAACATTCGGTAATGATAGAGCAGGGAAAATCAAGGGAAAAGGCACATTCAGCATGAATAAAGGAAGATGAGAGGCTCAGGATGTACTGTTTGTAGATAGTCTAAAACCTAATCTGATAAGTGTTAGTCAAATGTGTGATAAAGGCTGTGAGGTCATTTTTAGAGCCCATGATTGTGAAGTAAGGTCAATCACCATAGGAAATATCTTGGTCAAAGTTGTTCGAAGAGAGAGTAATGTGTGTATAGTGGAAGAGGAGAATGAAGCATGCCACATCAGCAAAATTGATGAATCTTGGCTATGGCATAGAATATTGGGACATCTAAATTTTGACGACATCATCAATTTGAGAAAAAAGAAAGTTGTCAAAGATTTTCCTGAAATAAATGAGCCACCAAATACCATATGTAAGTCCTGCCAACTGGGAAAACAAAGTCGCACATCGTTCAAAACCAAAGACCAACTATCTAAAAGTAAGCCTCTTTAGCTTGTACACATGGACCTGTGCGGACCTTCAAGAACAAATGCACCAGGTGGAGAATCATATTTCATGTTGATAATCGATGATTTTTCCAAATTAATGTGGGTGGAATTTCTCAGATACAAATCTGAAGCGTTTGATAAATTTAATATATTCAAGGCACTGACAAAAAATCAAACTGGGTGTAAACTAAAATGCATTAGATCAGACAGAGGAGGTGAATTCAGAGGCGATGATTTTGCAGACTTGTGCAATGAATGTGGGATAAAGAAACTGTTCACAGTTGCAGGTACACCTCAACAGAATAGATTGGCAGAGAGGAAAAATAGGTCAATACAACAGATTGCCAAAGCCATGATGCAAGAAAGAAACATTCCCCAAACCTACTGGGTAGAAGTAGTACACACATATGTTCATATTCTCAACAAAGCTTATCTCAGACCAAATTGTGACAAGACTCCATATGAATTGTGGCATGGGAAACCGACATCAATCAATCAATTCATAATATTTGGCAGCAAATGTTTCATAAATAATAATGATGAAAAATTGGGGAAGTATGATGCAAAAGCTGATGAAGGAATATTTTTGGGATATGCATCTAAGAGTAAGGGATACATGTGCTATAATAAAAGACTACATAAAATTGTGGAAAGCATTGATGTGAGATTCGATGAAGATCTACCAGACAGAACCAAAAGCACAAACTGTGCCAATCCTCCTGATTATCATGAAGATGAGAATCAAGAAAATAAAGAACAGAGTAAGACAAAATCAAAAGGACCCTCGAGACACACTCAGAAGAACCATCCAGAAGATCAAATATTTGGAGACAATAGTGCAGGAGTCCAAACTAGAAGACAGCTAATTGAACAGACCGAGGAAGTGTATCTATCCATGTTGTCACGGATAGAACCGAAGAATTTCGATGAATCCAGCAAAGAAAAAATTGGATAAATGCTATGAACGAAGAATTAGACTAGATTGAGAAGAAAAAAACCTCGGAGTTAATACCAAGACCTGTTGGGAAAAATGTCATTGGCAGAAAGTGGATATTCAAGAATAAGATGAATGAACAAGGTTAGGTAATTAGAAATAAAGCCAAACTTGATGTAAGGGATACTCTCAAATCGAAGGACTTGGCTATGATGAAACTTTTGCCCGTGTAGCAAGAATGGAAGCAATTATAATGTTTTTGGCTTTTGCATGCCATCATGATTTCAAGGTATATCAAATGGATGTGAATAATGCCTTCTTAAATGGAGATCTAGAGGAAGAAGTCTACATGGAACAACATGAAGGTTTCTCCTTAGCAGATAAGCACAAATATGTTTGCAGATTAAATAAAGCCCTATATGGTCTCAAACAAGCACCACAGGCATGGTATTATATGTTGGACAAGTACTTTCAAAAACAAGGATTCAAGAAGGGAGGAGTAGACAACAATCTGTATATAAAGGCTAATGAAAATGAAATTTTAATTGTATTAGTATATGTAGATGACATCATGTTTGGCAGAAACAAGGATGAATTATTAAAAGGATTTGCAGAAGAGATGAAGTCAGAATTTGAGATGTCTATGATTAGAGAGCCTACCTTCTACCTAGGACTTCAAATTATACAAAGGAACAAAGGAATATTCATTTCACAAGGAAAATACTTAAGATACATGTTAAAAAAATTCCAAATGGAACACTGCAAACCTATGTCAACTCCCATGATCATTGGATGCAAGTTATGTGTTGATGATGGATCAACATATGTAGATCAAAGACATTAAAAATCTATGATAGGAATTCAGTTATACCTAACATCTTCTAGACCAGACATTATGTTAGTAGTAGGACTTGTGGCAAGATATCAAGCATCACCAAAAAAAAATCACTTGCTAGCAATCAAGAGGATATTTAGATACTTGCAAGGAACTGCACGTTATGGCCTATGGTATCCGAAAGGCAAATATTTCACATTTACAGCATATACAAATGTAGATTGGGCCAACTATGTGGATGATAGGAAAAGCACAAGTGGAGGTGCATTCTATTTGGGAGAAAGTCTGGTGGCATGGTTAAGCAAGAAGAAAATATATGTCTCTCTATCTACAGCAGAAGCAGAATACATTGCAATAGAAGCTTGTTGCACACAATTGATGTGGATGAAACAAACTCTTCAAGACATGAAGGTAAGCACCACTAAACCTATTTCTATCAAATTTTACAATACAAGTGCAATAAGCATACCAAAAAATCTTGTGCTTCATTCGAAAACCAAGTACATCCCAATAAAGTACCACTTCCTTAAAGAACAAGTGGCAGCGAAAATAGTAAATATGGAATATGTCCTGTTATCACTCAGAAAAAGTGAAACATTATTTGACATGGTCTTAGGTTTCATTTTTCAAAGGTATGGTCATAAAGTTCATTTGTCATAAGTTGGTAAAGGAAAAATTTAATTTTTTTTCATATTAACATATCCTGAGGTCCAAACTCACCCCATTCAAGTAATATCATGTCCCATCAGTCATCATTTGCTGACATATTTCATTTCCCAAGATTTTGAATTCGAAAAGGTCACTTTAGCCATTTTTCCTATTTTCGTAGCGATTTACACTGTAAAAAGGCAGTTTTGGCTACGAAACTGCTAGAAAATGAACTAACCACGCTACGCAAAAGGGTATTTATTTCTGTCTTGTCAAATCCGGTTCAAGGTGTCAATCCATGATTGGAAGTGTTAGGGTGGATGTCATTTGAATCTGTTAGGGTCATTTCCAAGGTACGAAGGTCATGGCTGAGGTCATTATTACTGTTTTTAGCTTGCATGAGTCCTGATTAAGCCATGAGTTGTCATCGAAACTTTAAAACATTACCCAATTGAGTCTTTATCATTCTCCGCTTCTTCTTTGCATGCTATTGAGTTCTGGAGAGCTGTTTCACCAAGCCAAGCTAGTTGTTGGCATTTTCAAAATTTGCAGGTGTAATTAATCAAGCGAGGCAGAGAAGGTATAAAATCACCATGGCTGCAAATAGGAAGACCAACAAAGGTGGCCACTACCTTAGATATGAGCCATTAGACATAAATTTTTTAAATGAAGACCCAACTGCCTTAGAAGTTTTCAGAAGAACAGGGTGTTTGCAGTTCTACCAAATATTGCAAGGGTGCCATGTGTAGGTTTCTAAGGAGTTTGCTATCAGTTTCAATGGGACAGCTTCAAAGGTGGGAATGTTGAACCTCACAATAACACCAGAGACCATTGCAGTAGCAACAGGAATCCCTAGATGAGGAGAAAAATGGTTCAAAGGCTTCAAGTTCACCATGCAGGACTGTAAAGAATTTATCAAGCCAGAGCATAGTGAGATTGGTCTCACAAATTCCATCCCAAGGAGCTACATGAAAGACAAATTCTCAAAGATGTTGCTAATTATTCAGAATTACTTCACCTGTGAAGGGAGATATCACATGGTCTATTCCTACCACCTTAGGCTTCTGTTGCACTTTGTGGGTAAGAGGTCTCTTGATTTACCTTTTTACTTATACAGAAGTTTAACTAAAATGTTAGATAAGGTCCAAGTTAAAAAAAGAAGGAAATGAAACCTCACTCTTTCATCATGGTTTGATCAAGTTGTTGGAATTAGAGGAGTTAAAAATATTAGGTAGAGATTGGTCATATTTTCTATTAAAAGGACTCCCAAACCTAGAGATATCCCATCACCTTCAATGGCAGAGCAAGTTGAGCCAGTGATCATGGAGACAAAACCTTTGCAGAAGGTTGATACACCCAAAGCCACACCTATAAAACAAAATCCAATGGTGAGAAAACATAGCAGCAAGAGGGTTACAAGAAGCCAAAAAGTGGCTAAGGGTAACTTAGAGGACATTTTGCATGTTATTGATATTGAAGAAACTCCCATAGTCCAAGCTGAAGACATAGATGAGGGACGAAGGAAGCTCAAGAAAGCCAAAACAAATAAAAAGTTAGAGTTTGCATGTGAAGATGCAAGATTCATGTTTCAAGCTAGAAAGCCAATGATAAGACATGTAAGAAAGGTCTTAGAAAGCATCAAAGAAGCTCAAAATTTCACTAAAACTGTTCAGTCACCACCAAGCATAATAGACCTCTCCTCACCTACGAAAGAAGAATTAGTCATCAAACAAAAGAGGGGTAAAGAGAAAATCACTAAAAAAATAGAGATTGAAATCCTTAAGGAGCAGTTGAAGCTAGCAAATAATGAAATATCCGTCTTGAAGAAAGAGGCAAGGAAGCACAAGGTTTAGAAGGTACAGTTTGAAAAAATGAAAGAGATTTGGGAGGATCAAGTCACAAGTGTCTCTAAGACCTTGGACAACACAGAAAAACTAATAAAGTGGACTCATCCACTAATAAAGGAGTTAAAACATATCAAAAAGTTAAACCTGCAGTTACAATATAATAACAGGACACTAAAGGACCAAGTCAAAGACCTACAAGAACAACTGGAACTTATTCATGAAGAGCTGGAGAAGAAGGGTTTGAAGATGACTATGGTTGAGGAGCCCATAGCTCAACTGATCATTAATGAAGAGGAAACACCACAGGGGCCTTAAGTTGAGATTGAATATGCTTTAGAAGGTTCATAGCATGTTGAAGACCAAATTTTTACAGTTGGAGGTCACTTTTTGGTGACAGTTTTGAAATTTGGAATTTCTGCACTTTTACACAGTTTCGTAGTGTTTCCTAGGCTTAAAGCTAGGAAAACGCTACGAAAAAACCTGCAACAACTTTTTTGCCTCTAAAATCACTTTCTGCAGTTTTCAAGGAGGGAGAATGATGATGGTGATGTGTCATGACTAGTTTGACACCATGGAACAACAAAGGTGCAGATTTTTTGGGTGTAGAAGCTATTTTTTAAACGCTACTAAAGCTCGATGTGAAACTATCCTATTTTCATAGCGAGTTGTTTTTGAAGGTTTTGGAGCAACTTAATGCAGTTTTTGATAGCTAGACTCCTCCAACATGTCAAGGGACCTTAACATCAAACATTTATGACTCAAAGGAAGTGTTGTGGAGACAGGTCATCAACCAAAGCTCTCGTTGAAGATAAGGGTTATGCATCCCTGAAAAATAGGGTTTTGTTCCACACGTCTAGGAGGGTTTTTAATATGAAAAGTGGTGATGAGCTATGTCATATCTTTTTCGAGTATGTAATATTTATTTTTCAATTTTCATGTAACTGTTTCAAAGATAAGGTAAAGTGATTTAATAAATAGGAGTTTGAGTCCTATTAGGAAATGTCTTTTTAAAGGTGTAGCTGTCAGTTTCTTGATAGAAGTCATGTTTTTTCAGTTATATGATGTGTCATAGGAGAATTCAATGAATCTAGCCATTAGGCAGATCATCCTTGTTGTAAGAATGTCTATTAAAAGGAAAAGCATCGAAGTAGTGAGGGGTTGGAGATTTTTTGCACCAAACTATTGCTTTATGTATTTTGACTTATATCAGTAATACAGAGTCACTTTCTTCTTGACAGACATGAGATTCTCATGGAGTTTTTAATGTCTTATTGATCTACATATTATGTTTTACCACTTGCAGTAGATTTCATTTCTATTACTCATAATTCATAGCTCTATGCTCTGACTTCCTTTAGTAATGAAATGAAGGTGTTTTCCTATATTTTATGAGTGAATTGCCTTTGTTAAAGACCCCTATCTGCCTCAGCTTCCATGTCAAGAAACCTTGCCACTGAAAATACTGATTATTGACTCCATAAACCCAATGGTAGCAAACCTTCATTCTTTCAACTGAAATCATAAAAAAAACAAGATACAAATTATATAGATTTATCCATCTAGCATTATCATTAACTAATATCATAAAATCCTTTTGAGAGAGCCCTCTCAGACTAAAGAGGCTAAGCTTTAGTCAAAAGCTGGTTTGAAACAATTACACTGAGTTGTCTGATCAGCAGCCAATCAAGTACTATTTTGTGATAACATTTTGGTGCGTCTGCTGGGAGCCTAAAGATATACTTTTCCCGAAATTCTGACACTGAAGTCTTGGAGGTAGCAGGAGCTCAGAAGTTGTTCGAGGCTGCAACTACCTTGGTGACTCCATTCAAAATTCTCATGTTCAAAGGTGGATTCGAAAAGGAGATATATGAGGAATAATCCTGACCCAGATCGACCTACAATTGTGGATAATACAGACACAATTTCCGGAGGCATTCAAGGCAGTTCTGCAAAATTAGGTACTCCATTACACACAAAATCCTTGTCCTCTAAAGTTTTAAGAAGTGCTGAAGACAAAATTTTTGATGATAAAATTCAGGAAGTCTTGTTTAGGTCTGAAAATGAAAAAGAATTGACTGAAATTGTCTTAGACCTACAAAGAAGAGGTATTGATACCTCAGCCTTAGTGACAGAAAAAGATAAAGAAGAGTTTTTGGAAGCAGTCACATCAGAGTTATTGTTAAAGAGGGAATCTTTGGATAGGTTTAAGGAACTCAACCCATTTGAAATATTATTAAGAAGTAAATCTGGTTTTCCTTTACCTGATTGGAGTTCAATTGTAACTGGACAACAAAGACCAACTAGCCCCCCTCCTAACAGTCCCTCTTCCTCTATTATTGTTGTCCCTAAAACTACCATAGTTCCATTCATCATGGCAGGAAATGTGCCACCTCCACTGATCTAAAAGGAGTGTACTAGTTCTGTTGTGCTAAGTTTCCATTCAATAATAGAAACATGTATAGTTTGTCTCCATATGTTTTCTTAAGGAATGAGAGTTTTAACCATGAAATATAGATGAATTAGTGAAATTTAAGCATGAAAATAAGCCTTAAAAACACTGAACAACAGTGCATAATAGATAAAAACATTCACACATAAGTTTTACACCATAGGCATGATGAAGCATTTCACCCCTCCCAGGTTGCATCTTCTGGTCCAACTCCCAATGGCATGTCCCTATTTTTCATTATGATCAAAATTGTAAATTACATGTGTTTACAGGCCTCTAATGGTTTTTTTCTCTGCACCAATGGCTTCAGAATGTTCAAATTAGTCTAGGTAGACTCTTTTTTCCACTAAAATTGGTCGAAAATTGACCTCCCAATGAATTTTTTCCAATGACAGCTAGAAAACCTCCACTAAAAGTGGAGACAGGCACTTAGCTAGAGTTAAATTTAATAATATCCCTAAAAATAGGGTGCCTCCATAACTCCCGCCAGTCAAAATCTTTTTGGTTTAATATAAAACAATTTCGGGTGGGTGGTCACATATCGACCCCCCCCCCGCGTTAACTCTGTGGCTACCATTTGAAACTCTGTGTGGTGGCTTGGAACCAGGAATTTATGGTTCCAAAAACCATTTGAACTTATCGTTGATAAAATTACATGTTCCCCGCGCATGTGATGGCTGGATCCCGCCGGAGTTTACGTTTAATAAAACTGCCCAAACAAACCGTCACATTAAACTTATTGCAAACCATACCATGTGGATGGGATGGTTAGGATGGCTTGCAGAACCGTAGCTTTACAGTTTAATGTCACAACGACATGTGACCACACCCATAAGACCGCCAAAGTAACGGATTAACATGGCCACCCAGTTAACGTTTACTGCAATATTTAATGTTACTGTGGCATGTGACCACTCCTATCTGATTGCCGGAATTAGGGGTTGTTTCCGCCAATAAAAACATTTAATGTTGGGGTTGTTATAACATGTACCCAGTAGTGTTGGGGCTGCCATTGGGTTGGGATCACTGGCGGTCCCCCCACCCAACCATAAAACTTTAACACATTAAATGAATGTGGAAGACCATAAGGTTAAGATCTAAACGATAGGCGAGATGGTCGGAAGTTTTCGTGGCCAAGCCGAAGGTTGCGGGCTCAGTGCCCCCCCCCCCCCCCCCCGACTCCATAAAATTTTGACACTCCATCATGAGGACACGTTGCGGCCTCCGAGCTTGCCACATGTCACTCATCTGATGGTTCACAAAAAACCATCCAACGGCCAGAACAAACCTTCGTACCACCAAAAATCAATGGTCCACAACATGCCACGTGGCGCGATATAGTTTGTCAGAGAAAAATGGAATATTCCTGTTGAATGTACCTACATGCTGACTAGGCACCCAGTCACAAATTTTTTGTTGTTTGGGAAAATAGACAGAACGTGATATCTTCCTCATATGACATCGATTTTTTGAACCGTTCGCGGTGCCAAAATCGCAACGACAAGACCTTTCCAGTAGCTCAGGTTCAGACCTGTTTGAGCACTAAATTTTTTTAGCATAACACATGATCTCCTGATCATCCACCTACTGCTGCACCTACTAGGTATGCCCTTCTTTCTCTCCCAACTATCCTTAATTCCCTTCCTAGCATATGCTCTTATAGAATCTTAACTTGGGGAAGTGATGAAGAGATTACAGCTGAAGAGCATGTAGACCAGTTTAATGACTTCATAGATAGGGAGGAGGTTGACCATGAGGATGTCAAGATGAGATTATTTTCTCTACTGGTGTGGTCAGAAAGTGGTTCAAAGCCCTTGCTCCAGGAAGCCTGCGTAATTGGAATGAATTTGAAGATATCTTCTTGAGAAAGTGGGGAAATAGAACCAACCTTGTACAAGCCCTCACTGAGTACAATAGTTTGAAAAGAGTTGTTTATGAAACTGTCCAAAATTTCTCCAAGAGATTTAGCAAATTTTATAATTCCATCCCTGCCCATCTTAAGCCTCCTCCAGGAGCAGCTCAACTAAGATATACTGAGACATTTGATTATCACTTTTATATCCTGCTAAGAGAAAGAGAATCCCCTTCACTAGATGAAATGAAAAATGATGTTGTGAAGGTGGAGATCAGTTAAAAATTCCAAGATGGGAAATACAAAATTGAAAGAAGAAGATAAGCCTTCCACCTCAGATGACAAATTTGACTCCATGATGGAAACAATGGAAAACTGATGGATAGGCTTACCCTTGGGAATTCCTCTGCCCCTCCTGCACAACATGAACCTCAGTTTAGAAATCCTCAGTTCAAAAGACCTCAAAACCAGTAGAGACCAAGGGAAAACAGAAATCAGCCTGACCCTCAAGTAAGGCCTCCTTTTCAGCAAAATTTAGTTGATGAAGAAGATCAGACAGAAATACCAGAAGCCTCTATTCATTGCTTGGATGAAAACATGTCAGGGGTGTTTTTGAATAAGGAAGAAAATGATGAGTTTGATCATGATTTTAACAAGGGTGAGGAACCATCTGGTTACCTTAAAGTATATCAACATGTAATCTTTGAGATGCAGAAACAATACAACCTTAGAAACAGAAATGTTCCAATTACTGCAAATAAAGAACAGCCTAAGAAAGATGCCCCTAAATATGTTGAGGTTAGAAAAGATCCACCACCTCCTCCTCCTGTTAAAGAGACTAAAATATCTGCTTATGTTTTTAGTTTGGAGAATGAGATCTCTAAGATCAAAATCCCAGTTCCTTTTGGAGAAATTCTTAAGGTGAATGAATAAAAAAGAAAAATTGTAAAAATGTTGAATTCCCAACCAGGAGATGCTAACATCCTTAATGTTCAAGAAGACCATCCAACCATATACTTGAGACCAAGATTGGAAGATGAACAGAATGAAGAGGTGCCTCCTTTCTATGTCAGCCTTAGTATTCATGACATGACATTACACAATTCCATGTTAGATTCAGGGGCCTCTCATAACCTCATGCCTAAAGTAATCATGGAAAGCATGGGATTGGAAATTACTAGGCCATATAAGGATTTGTTTTATTTTGATTCAAAAAGAGTTTAGTGCATTGGTTTAATAAAATATGTTGTTTTTGGTCTTACACAAGTCCCTGCCAAGACAGTGGTAATGGAAATTGTGGTAGCAGACATTCCACCTAAGTTTGGCATGTTGCTATCTAGATCATGGGCAACAAAGATCATAGGAACCATGTAGATGGACCTAACTTATTCCATGATTCATGTTTTGGTGAGCAAAGAAGACTATACAAAGAATCAAGGATGGCTTATATGGTAAGTAGTAAGGACAAACCTCAGAATTTCCCAATATATGTTGTTGATACCGAATTAGGATCTGCTATACTTTTCAATGAATTGACTGATGAAGCATAAGATGAAAAGAAAGCAGAAATTCAAGAAGCAAAAAATCAGCAAACATAAAATCAGCAAGACAGTGAAGAAAACAAAGAAGGTTAGTGGTTGTTACACTTTGATGGATCAGCGGGAAGAGAGGGGGTTGGAGCAGGAATTTGGATCACAACTCCAAAGGATGAAAGTAAGTTATTTTCTTTCAAACTGAACTTTGATTGCACAAATAACATGGCTAAGTATGAATCCATGTTTTTGGGTTTAGAACTTTTGAAAATATTGGGTACCCAAAATATTTCTGTTTGTGGAGATTCTGAATTATTTATTAAACAAGCTGAGGGTGTATATAAAACCAGGGATGTGAGAATGAGGGCATAGAGAAATTTGATCATGGAGATGTTAGAGAATTTTCAAGAATATTCCTTTATTGTGAAGACTAGGGACCAAAACTCAGTAGCTGACTCCCTAATTGTTTTTGCAAGTCTGTTTATTATTCCTACACATTCCATTTAAAGATATGAGGTTGAATTTCGTCATATGCCTACTATCCCCGACAACAAAATTCATTGGAAATTTTTTTAGGATGACCAGCAAGTCAAAAAATTTATAGAATTGAAAGAGGAGTTTGAAAGCACACAAACAGACCAGCAAAACATGCTTGCTGAAACTAAGGGGAATTCTAAAGTGTTATAGCTGAAGAATAATTCTATACCCAAAGGGCTCATACCACTTGAAAATATTTTTTAATAGAATGATGTGTTCAAATATCCTAGGATACAAGCTGATGATGAAGAGGTAGAGAGTTGTAACCTTAGTATAGTAGCAATGCCAAAAATGATTAAGCTTTCAAAGTTTCTTTCAGTTGACATGAAATAAAAATATATTGAGATGATTAAAAGGTTCATAGATTTTTTTGCATGGAGTTATGCTAATTTGAAGAAATATGATCCTACTATTATTCAGAATACCATTACTATTAAATAAAATGAAAAGCCTTTCAAACATAAGCTGAGGAGGATTAATCCACTTATCATGCCTCTGATTGAGAATGAAATTAAGAATCTCTTTGATGCCAAAATTATTATCCCAATCATATTCTCAAAGTGGCTTGCAAACTTGGTTCCAGTCAGGAAAAAGAGTGGAGAAATCAGAATCTACATTGACTTCATAAACTTGAATAAAGCCTCTTTGAAGTACAACTACCCTCTCCCAAAGATAGACCAAATTCTGCAGAATATTGTTGGTTCCAAAAGGATGTCTACGTTGGATGGTTTTCAGGATACAACCAGATACTAGTGCATCTAGAAGATCAGGAGAAAATTGCCTTTACCACACCATGGGGCACATTCATGTACGCCAAAATGCCCTTTGGTCTGATGAATGCAGGAGCAACTTTTCAAAGAGCAATGGAAATTTCCTTTGCTAAGGAGAAGGATAAGTTGGTGGTTGTATATCTAGATGACATAATAGTTTTCTCAAGGAGAGAAGAGGACCATTTGAAGCATCTAGAAAATATTTTGCTGAAGTGTAGAAGGATTGGAATTTCTCTCAATCCCACAAAAAGAATTTTTTCTCTGACTTCAGGGAAATTAATTGGGCATATTATATCTAAATATGGGATTAAGATTGATCCAAACAAGGTCAATTCCATTCAAAAAGTGGATCTACCTAGAAGAAGGAAGGAAATTCAGTCTTTCCTTGGAAGGGTGAATTTTTTGAGAAGTTTTATTCCTAACTTTGTTGTGATTGTTAAAGACATAACCAAGATGCTAAAGAAAGGAGCTGACATCAAATGGATAGTGGAAGCAAAGCATTCATTTGACGAGGTCAAGAAGGCACTCACTCAAGCACCAGTGTTGATCATCCTGGATTTTTCAAAGTAATTTATGGTTTTTACATTGCATCAGAAAATACAATTGCTGGAGTTTTGCTGTAGAAAGGACAGCAAGGTGCTGAGCAACCCATTTCATTTTTCACCAAGACCTTAGCTAATTCAGAACTAAAGTACAATATCCTATAGAAACATGCCTATGCTTTCGTCAAAGCCATCAAATATTTCAGAATTTACATTTTGCATTCTCATGTCATAACATTTGTTCCTAATGCTGTTGTGAAGGACAACTTGACTCAAGTTGATCCTGATGGTAAGAGAGGGAAGTGGATAGATAAATTGCTAGAATATGATATAGAGATCAGACCCAAAAAATTGGTCAAAGGTCAGGGGCTAGTAAAGTTGATGGCACAATCAAAATTTGACTGTCTTGATATGAATTTAATTGCAGAAATTTCAGAATTATCAGATGAAGATGAAGAGATTATTCTCATTAAAGAGAAGTACATCCTTTCTGATTGGTACAAACAAATTGTTTTTGTTTTAAATAATCATAGGGCTCCTTATAAATTTACAAAGTCTAAAGTAAGGTTTGTGAAGCTGAAATCCCTAAGGCACTGCATCATTGATAAAAAATTGTATTGGAAAGATACTGGTGGTATACTTTTGAATTGTTTGTTGGAAGAAGAGGCAGAAAAAGTGATTGAGGAGTTTCACAAAGGATATTGTGGATTTCATCATTATTGGAAGGCCACAGCAAATAATATTCTTAGAGCAGGGTATTACTGGCCTACTATGTTCAAATATGTCTACAAAAAGATTGTTGCTTGCCATGAATGCCAGATTTTTTATGGTAATAAAAAGCTTGTTCCTTTACCCTTGATGCATATTTATGTTGAGGCATCATTCCAGCAGTGGGGCTAGATTTTATTGGTGAGATTCATCCATCATCTTCAGGTCAGCATTGCTAGATCCTAACAGCAACTGATTATTTCACCAATTGGATTGAAGCAATCCCAACTAGGAAAGAAAACAATTCAGTTATTATTTCATTTTTGGAGAATAATATATTGTCTAGGTTTGGCTACCCTATGAAGATCATCACTGAAAATGCACAGGCATTCAAATCCAAGAGGGTGATTAGTTTCTGTCATCAATATCACATTACACTTGGGCATTCTACTGCATATTATCCACAAGGTAATGGTATTGCTGAATATTCTAACAAGAGCATTGTGAGGATTACTAAGAAGGTGTTGCAAGAAAACAAAAAGTCATGGCATCTAAAACTGAAGTATGCTTTGTGGGCTGATAAAGTGTGCACAAAAATATCAATTGGTACTTCACCTTATGAGTTGGTGTATGGGGCTGAAGCTATTTTTCCTACATCCTTGGGAGTGCCTGTCATGAAGCTGATGTAAGGATTAGAGGAGGAGCCAAATTCAATTCAGAGGAGAATAAATCAGTTGATAGCCTTTCAGGAAAAAAGGGTGGAAGTCTATAATAGCAATCAGCAATCTCAAAACAGAATTAAGAAGACATTTGGCAGGAAGGTCAAAGAGGAAAAATTTCAAATTCAAGATGTGTTATTGAAGTGGGAGGCCAGGATTGAAGAAAATGGGAAACATGGTAAGTTTGAGAATATCTGGAAAGGTCCATTCATAGTGGCTTCATTTCATGGAAACAACACTTACATACTGCAGGAGATGGATGGACAACCTTTTGTTGGAGGTCCTTTCAATGGCAGGTTTTTGGAGCACTATTCCTCTTAATTTCTACTGATCTTTCATTCCATTGTACATATTCCATTTTTTATATGTTTTTCTGCTAATAAAGACAAGTTGATCATCAGGCTTGAGCCCGAGGTGAAGGTCATTCGAGTTTAAAGGAAATCTTGGCAAATTTTAGAGTTTTTATTTCCAAGAAGATGGATAGCACTAGAACTACAGGTTCTTTAGTGTACCACAGGGACACACCATCCCAAGTGGAGCCACTTTTATCACTCAGAAAAAGTGAAAAATTATTTTACATGGTCTTAGGTTTCATTTGTCAAAGGTATGGTCATAAAGTTCATTTGTCACAAGTTGGTAAAGGAAAATTTTAATTTTTTTTCATATTAACCTATCCTAAGGTCCAAACCCACTCCATTCAAGTCATATAATGTCCCATCAATCATAATTTGCTGACATATTTCATTTCCCAAGCTTTTGAATTCAAAAAGGTCACCTTAGCCAGTTTTCCTGTTTCGTAGTGATTTACACTATAAAAAGGTAGTTTTCACTACGAAACTGCTACTAGTTTCATAGCGAAACTGCTAGGAAATGAACTAACCACGCTATGAAAAAGGGTATTTCTATCTGTCTTGTCAAATCCGGTGCAAGGTGTCAGTCCATGATTAGAAGTGTTAGGGTGGATGTCATCCGAATCAGTTAGGGTCATTTCCAAGGTACAAAGGTCATGTCCAAGGTCATTATTACTATTTTTATCATGCATGAATCATGATTAAGCCATGATTTGTCATATAAACTTTAAAAAAATATCCAATTCAGTCTTTTTCCTTCTTCGCTTCATCTTTGCATGCTATTGAGTTCTGGAGAGTGTTTTCACCAAGCCAAGCCGGTTGCTGGAATTTTCAAAAGTTGAAAGTGCCACTAATCAAGCGAGGCAGAGAAGGTATAAAATAACCATGGCTGCAAAGAGGAAGACCAAAAAAGGTGGCCACTACCTCAGATATGAGCCATCAGACATGAATTTGTTAAATGAAGACCCAATTGCCTTAGAAATTTTTAGAAGAACAGTGTGTTTGTGGTTCTGCCAAAGATTGCAAGGGTTCCATTTGTAGGTTTCTAAGGAGTTTGATATCAGTTTCAATGGGACAGCTTCAAAGGTGGGAATGTTGAATCTCACAGTAACACTAGAGACTATTGCAACAGCAACATGAATCCCTAGAGGAGGAGAAAAATGGTTCAAAGGCTTCAAGTTCACCATGAAAGACTGTAAAGAATTTATCAAGCCAGAGCATAGTGAGATTGATCTCACAAATGCTATCCCAAGGAGCTACATGAAATACAACTTCTCAAAGCTGATGCTAATTATTTAGAAGTACTTCACCTATGAAGGGAGATATCACATGCTCTATTACTACCACCTTAGGCTTATGCTCCATTTTGTGGGTAATAGGTCTCTTGATTTACCTTTTTACTTATACAGAAGTTTAGCTAAAATTTTAGATAAGGTCCAAGTTAAAAAATAAGGAAATGAAACCTCACTCGTTCATCATGGTTTGATCAAGTTGATGGTATTAGAGGAGTTAAAAATATTAGGTAGAGATTGGTTATCTTTTCTGTTCATCAGTGGTTTTTAAATAGATGCTATCACTCCTAAAAGGACTCCCAAACCTAGAGATATCCCATCACCTTCAGTGGCAAAGAAAGTTGAGTCAATGATCATGGAGGCATAGCCTTTTTAGAAGGTTGATACACCCAAAGCTACACCTGCAAAACAAAAGCCAACAGTGAGAAAACACGGTAGCAAGATGGTTACAATAAGCCAAAAAGTGGCTAATGGTAACTTAGAGGACATTTTGCATGTTATTGATATTGAAGAAACTCCCATAGTCCAATCTAAAGACATAGATGAGGGAGGAAGGAAGCTTAAGAAAGCCAAAATAGCTAAAATGGTAGAGTTTGCAGGTGAAGATGCAGGATTCATGTTTCAAGCTAGAAAACCAATGATTATACATGCAAGAAAGGTCTTAGAAAGCATCAAAGAAGCTCAAAAGGTCACTGAAACTATTCAACCACCATCAAGCATAATAGACCTCTCCTCACCTGCAAACGAATAATTTGTCATCAAACAAAGGAGGGGTAAAGAGAAAATCACTAAAAAATTAGAGATTGAAATCCTTAAGGAGTATTTGAAGCTGGAAAATAATGAAATATCAGTCTTGAATAAAGAGGCAAGGAAGCATAAGGTTCAAAAGGTACAGTTTGAAAAAATGAAAGAGATTTGGGAGGATCAAGTCACAAGTGTCTCTAAGACCTTGGACAACACAAAAAAACTGATAAAGTTGACTTAGCCACTAAGAAAGGAGGTCAAACATATCAAAAAGTTAAACATGCACTTACATTCTAAGAACAAGACACTAAAGGACCAAGTCAAAGACCTGCAAGAACAACTAGAACTAATTCATGAAGAGCTGGAGAAGAAGGGTTTGAAGATGACTATGGTTGAGGAGCCCATAGCTCAACTGGTCATTAATGAAGAGGAAACACCATAGGGGCCTTAAGTTGAGATTGAATATGCTTTAGAAGGTTCATAGGATGCTGAAGATCAAATTTTTACAGCTGGAGGTCACTTTTTGGAGACATTTTTGAAATCTGGACTTTCTGCACTTTTACGCAGTTTCGTAGCGTTTCCTAGGCTTAAAGCTAGGAAAACGCTACGAAAAAAATCTGTAGCATCTTTTTTTCCTCTATATTCACCTTCTACAGTTTTCAAGGAGGGAGAATGATGGTGGTAATGTGTCATGACTAGGTTGACACAATGGAACAACAAAGGAGCAGATTTTTTGGGTGTAGAAGCTATTTTATAGACGCCACTAAAGCTCGCTACGAAACTGTCATATTTTCGTAGCGAGTTGTTTTTGAAGGTTTTGGAGCAGCTTAATGGTAGTTTTGGACAGCTGGACTCCTCCAACATGTCAAGGGACCTTAACATCAAAAATTTATGACTCAAAGGAAGTGATGTGGAGACAGTTCATCAGCCAAAGCTCTCATTGAAGATAAGGGTTATGCATCCCTGGAAAATAGGGTTTTGTTCCACATGTCTATGAGGGTTTTAATATGAAAAGCGATGATGAGCTATATCATAGATTTTTCGAGTATGTAATATTTATTTTTCAATTTTCATGTAATTGTTTCAAAGATAAGGTAGAGTGATGTAATAAATAGGAGTTTGAGTCCTATTAGGAAATGTCTTTTTAAATGTGTTGTTGTCAATTTCTTGTTAGAATTCATGTTTTTTCAGTTATATGATGTGTCATAGGAGAATTCTATGAATCTAGCCATCAAGAAAATCATCCTTGTTGTAAGAATGTCTATTAAAAGGAAAAGCATCAAAGTAGTGAGGGGTTGGAGATTTTTTGCACCAAACTACTGCTTTATGTATTTTGAATTATATCAGTAATACAGAGTGACTTTCTTCTTGACAGACCTGACATTCTCATGGGGTTGTTAATATCTTATTGATCTACATGTTATGTTTTACCACTTGCAGTAGATTTCATTTCTATTACTCAGAATTCATAACTCTATGCTCTCACTTCCTTTAGTAATTAAATGACTGTGTTTTCTTGTGTTTTATGAGTGAATTTCCTTTGTTAAAGACCACTATATACCTCAGATTCCATGTCAAGAAACCTTGCCACTGAAAATACTGATTATTGACTCCATAAACCCAATGGTAGCAAGCCTGCATTCTTTCAACCTACAATCATAAAAAAAACAAGATACAAATTCTATAGAGTTAGCCATCTAACACTATCATTAAAGAATATCATAAAATCCTTTCGAGAGAGCCCTCTTAGACTGAAGAGGCTAAACTTCAGTCAAAATTTGGTTTGAAACAGTTACACTGAGTTGTCTGATCAGTAGCTAATCAAGTACAATTTTGTGATAACATGTCCCAACAAAAGAATAGACAGCAGACATATTTAAAAAACCTCTTTCTAGAGAACCATTCGAGTATCTAAGAGGAAAATTGGGGATAGTGTCTACAGATGATACCCCCTAATATGATTAAAAAAAAAACTCCAGCAAAGGCTGCAAAATCAGGAACAAACATCCATCCAGGGTTAAACAAGAAGCAATTTCTCAGGGGGAGAGTAACCCATAAAAGTTTTCAAGAAGAGCTCGAGCTATGGAGCTGGTAAAGGTCTATAGAGCATGATTACACTGTTTTATACTTGGAGCATTTTTATGGTACAGGTCCCCAGTATCGAAGTATTATAGCATACATCATGGTGTAACCATTTTCCATTGATGTTAAATGGGAAGGAAAAGAAAGCAAAAGAAGAAAGGCACTTCTCAAAATGAAAGGGTGAGGAAGTCTTGTAGGAATTGTTTCCATCAATGCCAAAGGGGGATACTGTTGGAAACATTTTCATTGATGGCAAAGGATTAGAAAGGAGAAGCACCAAAAATATCAATGAGAACAAAGGAGCAGATCAGGATCAGTTGGAGTATAAAGGAGCAACAATGCAAAGAAGGAAAAATTTAACTGGAGAAGCATAAAAGAGAGGTAGAGTAGAAGCATTAGAAGAAAAGGAGAAAGGTAGAGGAGGAGCAAAGAGGCATGTATCAGCACTAGAATTATCATTAAGGCAAAGGAGCATATCAGGAAATGATGTAGTGAGAAAGCATAAAAGAGAGGCAGAGGAGAAATAGAGAGGCAAGGAGCAGCATTAGATCATTATCTAAGGAAAAGGAGTAGAAAGGAGCAACATTAGAATCTTTATCTAGTAGAAAACGCCGCAAAGGCAGCAAGTTTAGGTCGAGTTTTGAACATGTTGGGCAGAGTCGTGAACGTGTTGGGTCAAGTCATGCACAAGGGGGCCAAGTCGGGCTGGTTGTAAACGCCTGCAGAACAGTGGTTCTGAATTCATAAGATCATGAATGAGTTGTGTGTTATACATGTAGCAAAGAATAAAAGAACGGGCGAAACCAAATAAGCAAAGGCATGAAGGAGTGAACGAGCGGGTCAAGTCGTGCAAATACACGTTCAGAACAATGTTGGCATATTGCACATCGCAATCGGCGATTTTTGTGTTTATTTCTAAGTCATTGAAAGCTATATATTTTAAGTTGTGATGTGAAGTATATCTCATACTGCAAAAGATAAGGAAAACCCATTATGGTAAATACTAAAAGGTACGACATGCGATAAGGTTTTCAACGCGAATTGCAAAATCGCAAATATTGCGAAATTATTAAACTTGCGAAGTGCGGGAGATGACGTGGCAACTAACGTGGTCGTTGATGTGGCAGACGACGTGGACCTGACCCCACAAGTCACAAACACATCTTGATGACATGGCAGGTGATGTGGCAGACAACATGGCAGGTGACGTGGCAGACAATGTGGCAGTGACATAGCACTGCGGTGGGACCCGAACCTTTTATCACAAATTTCATGTCGCAAGAGGTTATAACCAAGGATCGGAGCGAAACTACGATAATAATCTGCGATGTGGAAACTACGATAGGAAAGTGCGATGAAAATTGCGATAAGACAGGTGGGACCCCTTCGCATATCACAAATCAAGAGTTCAGAAGGACTAGAGCACAACGGATAACAATGAAAAGTGTCGAACTACGATGAGAGACCAAACGTGATACCTTCCAATGGTAAATCATAATACATTTAAAAGTTCAGGTGTATGTGTATTGAGTTATGAAATCGCATCGGGAGAAAGATAAGTGTATATAACATAGTGGAATGCCGAATTGCAATAAGAAACTGGACGCGAGGCTTTTCAAAGTTTAATTGTAATATAATCAAGTTCCAAGGTTTAATGTGTTCGCGCCATTTCTTAGAAGAAAATCCTGAAATGATATTCCTTTACATATAGCTTGCATTTAGGAATTTTGAGATCCAAAATCGATAGGACCTTAAAACTGAAACACAATCCAAGATCAACTTTAAAATTTATTTAATTAACCTAAGGAAGCATTGAAACATAACGAAACATTTTTAGTGGACTAGAATAGAGACGTGTTCCGACATCTTAAAACCTAGTAGTTGTCGTTTGCCATTTGGCTTTAAACAGCGCTAGTACGGATTTGTGCTCCTTGTATCGTCGAGTATATAAAGGGAGCCCCCTCTAGGTTGCAATCCCTTTATCCATAGGAAGCTGAGTCTTCCGCCATGTAACTGTGATACACTGAACACAACATTCGGGGAGACTACCTGCACGTACGTTAAGTCCTTGGTCATTTCTATTTCATTTGATCACCAAGGTGTATATTTCAATTCACAGAAACTTGGTACACCCTCTTGCTTAGATTACCTGAGTAGTCATTTTGATCTTTTCGTGACTCCTTAAAAAGTGAAAAAATCATCAAGCTCTTATCGTTTCACGCTCGTTTCAACTTGAAAGTGATAGAGTCACCTTTTGCCTATTTCTCGACTCTTAAAATATGAAACGACAAAGTTTTATTTCAGTCTCTTAAAATTGACTACGCACAAAATATTCCTAGTTAACAGTATCTTCCTTAGCGTTTTGTTTTACGGTTGTTTCCAATGGAAATGTTTCTGGAGTTTACCAATAAAGGAATCCCCTCCGAGGGAAATCCTGGTCCTTTTCCTGCTTTTGGGAATGTTGGTGCTCCTTATATGGAAACATTATCCCTTCCTGGGTTAACTGTTGGGTTGTCTGTGTGGTTATTCTCCACCTCTGTGGTCTCGAGTGTTCCGCCCATTGTACAACCATCTTCTCCACCTGAGAAACATCATGTTGATTCTAAGCTGGACCTCTCCCCTTCTTCACCTATTTCTTCGTCCTCCTCTTCTACTTCGCCTGGTGAAAGTTTGAATTCCAGTAACCAGGTGGCTAAGAAGAAGAAGAAGAAGACGAAAAACAAGAAGTCAAATAAGAGAGAGGCCAACTCTGTGGCTATTGGGCCTAAGAAACCTTCCATTGATAAACCATCCAACCTTCCACGAAAATTAAAATTCCCTTGCATGTTGTGCAAAGGTGACCATCTTCTTCGAGACTAACCTGGTATTACCAAGGTGCTTGAAGCATGGTCTGACGGCCATCCGTCGCTACCCTTGGCTTCTGGAAGTCATATTGGTGGCACATCTTCGACTAGTACTGATAAGACTCATAAGAAATAGGGTAAGATCATGAATCCCTGTAATTTGTGTGAAGGGCATCATCCCATTCACCTTTTTCTGTACATGGATGAAACCACGAGAGTGTTGGATAACCCTATTTTTTATGCACCCTGCCTTTCAATTGGTTACAAGAAACTTTCTTTGAGTCCTCCCCAGTTGATCCAAAAATCGATCAAGATTCATCCTTGGTCGATCCCATTCCTTCAGAAATTCAAATTCATGAATCTGTTCCCAACCAACCATTGGTTGTAGATTCAATCGATATGATCCCGCCTATGGTTCATCAGGTCCTTTTTGTCGAGAGTGGACCCCATCCCCCTCACATTCTTCTTGTTTCATCAGATTCCTCAGACTTGGAGAAAGATTCTCTTGTCCCTATAGATCAATAAGTTTCTCCTCCTGCTTCCATGATGGAGGTCTCGAAGGATTCTCCTCTTACTCCTGTAACACTAGGGGATGACCATCTCATTTCTATGGTACCCTCTCCAAGTAGTTTGGTTGCTTCCTTCGATTGGAGTTGGTTTTTGGGATATCGCCTTCCTTCTTATGTGCCTTTTTGAGATCACGATATAGACCTTTGATGTGGTCATACCCAGCACCATTATAGATGAAGGCACATCTGTTAGTATTCTGTCTTCCACTACTTGGCAAGATTTTGGTTCTCCACCGCTTGTGCCTGTTACACAGAATTTGTTAGCTTTTAACAGAGGAACTAGTCAACCATTAGGGATCCTTCCAAAGTTGCCTATTACTTTGGGAGGAAAAACCGTCTATATAGACGTGATGGTGGTCCAAGGTACCTTGGATTTTAATTTACTCTTGGGCTGCGAATATGATTGTTCCATGGGTGCGGTAATCTCTTTCCTCTTTTGTGTGATATGTTTTCGACACAAATGGCGGATTGTGACCATTGATCAACTTTCCTTCTTTGGTCCTAACGTAACATCTGGTCCACTATCATCCCTTTCGGGTCTTTATCCACTAGTTGTATCTTCCCCGTCGCAGGTTAATTATGTGGCTACATGTCCCATGCCCGCATTTGGTGATAGTGTCGTTGTGCATTATGTGCTGGGGGCATTGGGTCCTGACTTCCAAGATGTTTTCCTTCCATCGGATGAGAACGTCTTGGAAGCCATGACTTCTTATTCGACATGATGAGTTGTCATCGGAGCATGGTTCGTTTTCTTGTGTCAAGCTCCTTAAAAAATGAAACAAGGTCTTTCAGAGCATAGTTCATTTTCTTGTGTCAAGCTCCTTAAAAAATGAAACAAGCTCTTGGGAGAAGAGTTCGTTTTCTTGTGTCAAGCTCCTTAAAAAATGAAACAAGCTCTTCCGAGGATAGTTCATCTTCTATGTCAACCTCATTAAAAAATGAATTAGCTCATGAGGATAGTTATTTTAATGTGTCAACCTCATTAAAACAATGAAACATGTTCCTATCCAATTCGACTCTTTGATCAGTTCTCGTAAAATCACAGTCGAGTCTTTCTCTTGATCTCGTAATTTGAACCTTCACCTGGTATTCCTTTCATATGGACTGAGGCTTGGGGGCCATGTACCTCGAATTGAGTCACCATGCTGGGGGCATGCCCATTTTCCCTATTTTTCAAGCATAGTTTATCAAAGTTTGAAGCTTGTGTAAAAATGAAACCAACTTCAAGCAGAGTTTCCCATGTTTTCTAGCTTGCATAAAAATGAAACCTTTATTATTTTACCTCTCGTGATTTCCATTTTATCAGCCTATTTTGCCATATGAACCTTGGTTTTCTTATTCCATCGTCCCCATCTGCTTGGCCAATCATATGCCCTCACTCTATTATTTTACCCATTCCTGAGGAACCGTTGCGATGAGTGGTCTTGTTAGCCAACCTCTTGACCTTTACTTGTTCTAAGTAGTTCCACCATCACCGGAACCAGTTGCTACCCGTAATACCACTCGTTCCTCCAGGTGGAGTCATCTTTAAGCTCTTTTCTGACTCTCTAAAATTGAAAATATTGTCGAGACTCTTGTCATTTTGAACTCGTTAAATGGCTGTGAAACGGTATTTACCCAATATACGTTTACCCCTTTTTCAAGCTAGGATAGATTATTTACAAAAAGGAATACCTTAGCCTATCACGACTAAGAGGTTCTTTCAGATATTGTTTTCTACCTTTTCAGATCTGAGAGACTGCTTACGAAAAGGGTCTTGGTGGAGTTTTATTTTCTGCCTTCTCTTCAAACTCTCTAAACATGAAAATATGTTGAGTTTCCCCTTTGTCAGACTCGTTAAACCCTTATGACATCGGATTTCGTCACCATGATGTTACTCAGGTTCCTCCTTCCTAGGGCTCATAAACTATACTAGGTTGGATTTGTCCGAAGGACAAACTTACAGCACAAGCATATGTTATCCCCTTCAATCTTGTTTTAAAAAATAATTGGGGTACTCGCCGGAAATGGTGGGGGGAAATGGAACCAATTTTTAGTTATGTTGGCAGTATGTCATTCTTGAACATGGCACTTGTCTGCAATTGTATCGGGTTGGGGACATCTCATTTCTTCATTTTTGCCTCCATGGGTTTGGGTAATCTTTTTTGACCTCTCATCTGCTCTTTGCCACGTCATCATGACCTCAGATCCTTTGATGTCAAATACTGCCAAATCTAGTGTCGTGCTGCTAATATGTTCAAGAGAATTTTTCCTCTGTATTTTTCAACCTCCCTCTGATTCTTTGTTGGTCATGTTTCACTACTATCATGTTCCTTTGTCTCGTATTGATGATGTGGGAAACATTATGGCCCACCTTCGATCAGGTCACTTCTTGTCGACTTCAGCTCATTATCTAGGAATTTGACCTATAGACTCTATTCTGGTACCTTGGAGCCTTCATGCCTTGATGGCAGGTAATTTTTCGCATTCGACGCAAGGTCCACATCATTGGCCTTCGATCGACTGATTCTATGGAAGTTCAACGCTAGATCACTGTTCACATTCCGTGGATTGTACCAGTTGTACCTTGATAGCCATTGTCATTATTGGTGGTTTCTCTCGTGCATGTTAACAAATTTTATCATTGGCTGGTAATCAGGTGATTTTCTTGCATGTTCGACTTCAGCTCATATATTCGCATTCTTGAATTTGTACTTGTTCGGGTCAAGATGGAGCGCAAGATCCTGGATTTTGTCTGATAAAATTAAGGCTGCGGATTTTGGTGGATTATCATGACTTATTGCATGACTATTTTGATCAGATGGCTGCGACCATACCTGAGTATATTTTTGTATCCTTACTGCTGGATGGTTGCATCCATACCTCGGATCTCAGTTTTTATATATACTCTATTATGGATAGTTGCGCCCATACCACATGTTCATGTATCAGAGATATCAATTGTATTCGTAACTGCAATTTTTCCGATAGCAGTGTTTGGTTCGAACGTGTTCTCATAAATCATTTCGCCCCTCTCTCTCCCTCAGACCTCATGCTTTAGGGGCATCTGTTACACAACATTTTTTCATTGTCCCTACAATCCCCATCTCGCCTATTAGAGAGTCATTTCCGTGATCAATAAGTAGTTTCATGCCTTGCAAGGACCATTATTATGTCCCTTTACATGAGAGTAATATTCCTTCTGTTAACAATTCCCTGAGCAAAGACTCAAAACCCTTTTTTTTTCCTTGGTGCGAGTAGTCAGTTATGCCCTCGCATCAAAGAGGAAGATTAACACTGGGCCCCGCACTAGCTGGCGCTCTGTCCCAGTTTGCCACCCGCGCCAAGTTGTTTATGGAATGTTTTTTTTTAAATAGAGGTAGAGATTCCACTCCAACCACCTCGAGGCTGAGTCATTCAGAGTGGTTGAACTGATAAACCACGGACTCCCTCCTTTAGGTTTATGGTTTCCACCTCTTATGTGAACTCCCTAAAGGATAGACCTTCCTCCCACCTTTGAAGGGATCCTAACCTCCTCCTTTTCCTCTATAAAAGAAGTTATCTCTCTTAGAACAAGCTAGCTGAACTTGGAGAATTAAACATATTATAGTTGAATTACTAGAGAAGATAGAATAAGAAGGAATTATGTTGAGGAAGCTTGAGTCCATGACTTCTGAGAGAGCTTGAGTCCATGCCTTCATCCTGTCTGAATTCCCTGAAGAGCATCTGAGACACACTTCGGTTGAACCCCGCTGGAGGAGACTGCGACGTCAAAGCATTGGTTGTAACTCTTCCTTCTATTCATTTATACACATGACTACTGTTTGGTTTCACTTTTGTGTTACAACGTTTTTGTAATGCAATATTTTTAGCCCTCTTTGACTGGCTAATAGTTATGAATGAAATGTTGTTATCTTGTATGTTTTTCTTGTTTCTTGTTCTATGTGCAGGTATCCAAGCATAATGGCGAAAGGATTGTGACTTGAAGAGGTAGGAGTGAGAGGCCACCATTACTACAGCAACAACGATAGCGTTGGATTCCGAGTAGGTCGATCTACCGTGTCCTTTGTTCATTCAATAATTAGGAAGCAAAACTTTAGCGTGTCCCTTTGTTTCTATACCCACTCTAGGGCTAGAGGGATCGTCTCTATCCGCAGAGAGGATTTACCTGCATAACACTTCCTTAAGGAAAAAGGACCCGGCGCTTGTGCAGAACAGTGTTATGCGGTTGCAGCTGTGAGATAAAACAAAATTCTGAACGTGAACGAAGTACTCAGGTGTATAAGTGACCCAACATAGAGAGAAAAGCACTGAACGTTGTGGGCAAGAGAAGGAAGGCAGATAGGTCAAGTCGAGAAAAAGGAAGTTATGCAAAATAGTTAGAATCTAATATCAGGCAGAGAAGACAAAATGAACAGAAAAGTAAGAAAATGAAAGGGCTAAATTGAAATATTGTTGTAACTGTAAATGTAAATTCATTGATTTATTTTATATTGTTTTTTATGCAAAGGCAAGTCTCCCAGGAAAAGAAAAACTCCATTTGATACTGAAATAAATGTATATATTATTGTAACATTCAGAATACGTTGAGTGAGAAAATGAGTGGGTGGAAAGCAAAGAGTCATGCCTGTTCACTTCATATGCCCATATAGAATGCAAATAGCCATGAATTTATCTCTATAAATGGTGTTATTGCAATGTGCATAAATAGTTTAGTGAGTGGAAGAATGAGTGTGAGAAGATAGAGATACTGTGCACATCCAGAGCTGATATGAAGGCTGAAAGGGAAACAGTAAAGAAGGAGTAAATGGAGCTGATATCCAGGTAAATCATCATACGATTTTATTGTAGTGTGAGGGAGTTGGTGCTTCCATATCAAGTTGTAGCTTGATGGATGTCCAGTAGTATCTGGTTGAGGTAGGAGCCTCCTGTGGGTCATATCTTGTAGAAAATAGAAGGCAGTTGGAGCTTTTTTGCAAGTTGTAGCTTGCAGAAATTGAGGTAGTAGCCTCCTGTAGATTGGAGCCTACATAAAATCAGTTGTGAGAGGGAGTTGGAGCTTGCCTTTGCATCACAACAATAATAAGATGTGTTTTTCTCCCTTATGGTTTTCCACTTATATATGTTGTCTATATGCATGATTATTATGTGTTGATGTATTGTATTTAATCTAATTATCACTTGCAACTCACATATTAAGTTTTCTAATTCACTATATACTAATTTTCTTATGAAATGGAAGTGTAAATAAGTTTTAAAAAAAAATTTAAATGTCCATGAATGTACTAAATTGATTCACCCCCGCTCTCATTTTAGCTAAGGGTTCATCACACCCTGGCTAGTTTATTTCCATTATGTATGTAAGAATATTCTTGTTATATGATATTAATGAAATGAAGTGTCATTTATAATGCATCTCTATATTTATGTTTATTTATGTATATTATATTTTTCTCGCATAAATCCAGATCAGTGGTATCAGAGTGGTCTGCTCTTTCTCTGTTTTTCTTTGCATCTTCCCAATGAGGTCAGGGTATGAGGAGTTAGGGCTCGATATGGTTGAACCCTAGCAAGATCAGCCTCGCAAACCCTGACGATCTCCCATGGCAGAAGAAATGAAAGATGAGGGAGCAGGAGATCCTATCAAATTATTGCTTGAGGAGGCCCTCAAGAAACAGAGGAATGCGATGATGGATAACCTTGCCCAGATTCTTCAATGGCTACCCATCGGTGGCACATGTACATCCAGTAGCCACTCTGGAGGTGCTTATCCTTTCAAGGTACAGGTCAAATTCGACATTCTTGTATTTGAAGGTGAGATAGATGCAAACACCATAGATGGATGGTTAAATTTGTTGGAAGGGCATTTCTTGGTCCATGATTTCTCTGACCGATAAAATATTAATTTTTCACTCCTCAAAGTTGCCTCACATGTCAAAGACTGGTGGGAAACCTATTGTGAGCATAAGGACGAGAGGGAACCCTCTCTATTCTCAGCCGCACCCACTTTGAATTCGTTCCAAAATGGCATCAAGGAGAAATATTACCCTGTGGGGATATATGAGGGAAAATACATCCAATGGATCATACAGCGGAAACAAAGGGATCAAGATCTGCATGAACTGACAAATTTGTTCCATACCCTGTGCACAAAGTTGGGTATTAAAGATTCATAGAGACATTTGGTGCTCAAGTAACATAGTTGTTTGCACAGATACATTTAGGATGAAATGGAGTTCCTCGACATTTCCTCACTTGGCACGGCATATCGCTATGCCGCCAAGATCGAGCATAAATTTAAGAAGAAGAAGCGAGACTTTGGATCCACGAATCCAAAGCTAGGGAAATGCGCCCTCGAACCGCAGAACAAGGGGCAAAGCCAAAGTGGGGTGACTCAAGAAGGACTCGGGGAAGTGGTGTGAATTTCATAACAGCCCCAGTCATGGCACAAACAAGTGTCAGGCCAAAAATTTGATGGTGGTCGAACTGAAGGCACCTGAATCAGATGCATGTTTTGATCCTGAGTCAGAACCAGACAAGGGAAATGAAAAAGGGAATTAGATCATTGATGCGGATCCCAGTTCCATTGTTACCACCACCAAGGTCCAGAGGGATGATCCCGAGGATCTAGAGGAAGGGGAGCGCCTCTTCCATTCGCAGATGTAGGTGAAGGGTTCTCCACTGCAATTCCTTATTGATAGCGGAAGCCAAAAGGACCTCATCTCATCATAGGTCGTGAACAGGCTCAACCTACTGACCATATCACACCCATAGTCGTATACCATTGGGTTGCTTCACCAAGGAAGAGATCTCTGCATTCACCAGTAGTGTCACCTTCCATACAACATCAAGCCATTCACAGATGAGGTACTATGTCATGTTGCTCCTCTTGATGTGTCTGATGTATTATTGGGAAAAAAATACTTGTGTAAGTGACATGTTGTGTATAATTCTAGGCCTCATGTTGTTGCTATTACTTTGGGAAATAAATTGTACAGGATACCAGAGGTAGTATCACCTCCTTCCATCTCTTTGGCTACTGCAAAACAACACAATAATATTGCTTCCCAAACCAAGAATATTATTTTCATTACAATTCACCCATAGGGAAAAAAGAATACTATGGCCACATCCTCGACACAGGGCTCCCCTACACGCCATCAGTAGATGAACAAAGTCGTGGAGGAATCCGAGGACATTTTATCCTCACCCACAGAGGTTCCTCTACACTTTCAGGTCAAGCACTCCATTGATCTGACCCCAGGTGTCTTGCCACTTTATTTTTCCATACCTCATGCGACCACACAAAAAAAATCCACACATGTATTGTCTGAGGCTAATAAAGCAACTAAATTTATTGAACACATCCAACACGTCTGCCAGCAGGTCGATGACATCTTCGACAAATCTAATACCAAGTTCAGAAGAATTTTCCTCATCTCATGGAGGAACTCAATGCAATGGGGACAATTTCTTCCTAAGGAGGGAGGAATGATCTAGGTGGATATTGGTGGCCACCCACCTATTCCATTTGGACCCGCACCGTCAATTCTTTCAGTCTTTTAGTTTCAGCACAACTTACTATTTTTAGCAGTTTTTCGAGTCATGAACTTCCGAAGCCGTTTTGAGGCCCTAATGTTCTAGGTGGATATTGGTGTCCACCCACCTAATCCATTTAAACCCTCACAATCAGTTCTTTAATTTTTTTCAATTTCAGCACAACTTACTATTTTTTAGCAGTTTTTCGGGTCCTAAACTTCAGCGGCCGTTTTGAGGTCCTAAACGACGTTTTTTGGGAATATAGGGAGCAACATGGAATTTCCTTCAATTTTTCCCACATCTAAAGATGTATTCCTCGGAAAGATATTTCTAACGAGGTATTGAGCGCATCAAACAGAGATCATATGCCAAAGTTACGTCCCCGGGAAGATTGATGTACCACCCAAATGGGGCCCATAGTTTTGGTGCTTCATCTCCTAGGTTTAGGTTTTTGGATGTTTAGGGTTTTCCATTGTTTCTCAACAATAAATAGGCCTTTGAGCCTCATTGTAACACAGTACATAGGCCGCCACATCTCTTATTAGAGATAAGCCTACCAGTGCCCTAGCTAGTTTATTTCCATTATGTCTATAAGCATATTTATGTTATATGATATTAATGAAATGGAGTTTTATTTCCGCGACATCTCTGTATTTATGTTTATTTACGTATATTATTGTGTTCCTGTATAAATCTGGATCAACCCACCACCAGTGGAAGAATGAGCAGAGAGCTTCAACAAGCTCTAAAAGATGCAGAAGAATTTATTAGAGCCCCTAGAAATGGGAAGAGGGTACGTAGGCAACCTAACATGTACAAGGCATTGGTAGCACAGGTCAGATAACCCTCTAGTTTTCAAGAGGCAGCTCAACATCAGGTGTGGGTAGATGCCATAGTGGAGGAGTATAGCCCCATCATGATGAACGATGTGTGGGAAGTAGTCCCTAGACCTCAGAACAGATCGGTTGTAGGATCAAGGTGGATCTACAAAATCAAGTATGTTGCAGATGGTAGCATAGAGAAGTTCAAAACGAGGTTTGTGGCTAAGTGGTATGCATAGAAATAAGGGATATAGTATGAAGAAACCTTTGCCCCTGTAGTTCGGTACACTTCAATCAAATCTGTCATCTCTCTCACAGCACAGATGGGATGGGAGATTCACCAAATGGATGTCAAGACATCTTTCTTGAACAGGGTGATAGAAGAGGAAGTGTACATAGAACAACTAGAGGGCTTTGAGACACATGAGCATAAGACTCATGTATGCAGGCTTAAAAAATCCTTGTACGGACTAAGACAAGCCCCCAGAGCTTGGTATGGTAAAATTGATAACTACCTATAGAAGATGGGATTTGTCAAGAGTGACGCAGATCCAAACCTCTACTATCTGAGAGTAGGGGATGAGCTGCTAATATTGGTATTATATGTAGATGATATATTCCTGACTGGATCATCTAAGCTCATCAAAGCATGTAAGGAGAATCTGGCTACTGAATTCGGCATGAAGGATCCGGGGCAGATGCACTATTTTCTTGATTTGCAGGTCTAGCAGTAGAAGGGAGAAATTTTCTTTCAACAAGGAAGATACACTACAGAGATCCTGAATAGGCTTCAGATGGAGGATTTTAGACCCATGGATATGCCAATGATTACAAACTGGAAGAAGATAGACACATCCGAGGATGATGAGGCTGACCCTACCTTGTATAGGCAGCTCATTGGATCATTGATGTGCCTGGTCAACACTAGACCATACATCTGTTATGCAGTGAATACCCTCAGTCGGTTCATGGTGGAACCAAGGAGGGCTCACTAGGTAGTAGCCAAACATGTTCTCAGATATTTGAAGGGGATAGTCGAGTATGGGTTGAAGTACACTAAAGGCAATGAAATCCAGTTGAGTGGGTTCACTGACGCAGATTGGGTTGGAAGAATAGTGGATTGAAATAGTACCAGTGGGTACTATTTCAGTCTCAAATCAGGAATAACTTCATGGTGCAGTAGGAAATAGAATTTCATCACACTGAGCTAAGCCGAGGCTGAATATATGGCAGCAAGCACAGCTTCGTACAAGGCCATATGGCTTCGTAAACTGCTCTTGAACTTACTCAAGAAGAGGATGGAACCAAACAGAATTTTGTGTGATAATCATAGTTGCACCAAGCTCTCTGAGAACACTGTGTTTCATGACTAGTTGAAGCTCATTGAAATTAGGTGCCACTTCATCAGAGACTATGTCCAACGAGGAGTTGTACAGTTGAGGTACACTCCTACAGGAGAACAGGTGGCAGATATCCTCACAAAGGCTTTGATTAATATTAAGTTTACTTACTTCAGAGAAAATATGGGGACGGTCGAGAACCCTTTCCAGTAGAGGAATGGGTGGTCTTCAGATTCATAGGGAGTTACAGTACGGATGAGGTAGTGGAAGAGGTGGCATCACAAGTAGCAGCGTAGAGTTGAGGGGCAGCATCTAGACTTCAGCAGTGAAAAGTTGAGGGGCAACATCTAGACTTCAGCAGTGCAGCAAATGCTTTAGGTCAGAGCAAATACACTTGGTACCTTGCTAAAACACTTTCCTCACTAAGAGGGAGTGTTGAATTTGTAGCATTGGAAAGTGTTCCAAGTCTCATATTTTGGGAAGAGGCTTGGACATCAGTATTCCAGATAACCCAAAAATTGTTTGTGGAAATTCCACTCAGATCATGCTTTATTAAATAATTAAAGGGTATTAATAAATCAGAGTATGAATATTCTAGAAAATGAAGATCAATTCAACTTTTAATCTGACCCATTGATTAAGGATATAATCTTGGTCTTTGATTCATAAATTAGAATACTATAAGAGAAGGCTTGAGGGTCATTTGGAAAGCAAGCCTGGCACATTTACAATACCTGAAGGAAATCGATTCTGAAGTAAGAGAATTCAATTTCAGAGGGAGAGATTGTAGAGGCTAGGTTGCAGAGACAGGAGGAGGGAGAGGTCAGCAGTGACGAAGAAGAAGGAAGGCAGAAGATGCGGAGGAGGAAGTGTTGGGCAGCAACATTGGTCCTCCACATAGAGTGACGTAGTCCAACGCTGTGACTATGTAGAGGGGCCACACAGAGTGACGCAGAGGGAAGGGAAGTGCCTACCAGGTGTCATGAATTCTTCCTAGGTGTTCGGAAAATTCATCTCAGGTGTATGCTTGATATCTGCCCACCCCAGATGCGGGTGACAGTAGAAGTACACGTGATAAATACCTCTCCCATGCTCAAGATGATGAAGATCTGCAGCATAGGTCTTCACTCAACATGGAACCACATTCCTGCTATCATTCGCATGAGATGATAGAGATCGATCATAATGAAGACACGCTAGGATAGCATCATCCCCTCTGGGGTACCTCTCTGCTACAATATTTTGAATGATCTCCTAGACGAACATGATGCTCGGCCATGACTCTACGCATGTGCCTACTCATGAAAACTGTTACAGCTTGCAGTTGCGCACGAGGCATAATAATGCTCAGAAACTTCGCATGTGCCACAAGCTTATTAAAGGGAAGGACCTACAACACAAAAAGACTCACAGTTTTTTACTTCTATTTTTTATGTTGTTTCAGCTACTGCCCTCCTGCGTGCCCAGTCTGTCGCGTAGCCTCCCCCCTAGTGCTACGCTGCACAAAATCCCTCTGGCTACGCTTCCCCCTGAATGCGTGACTCACCACACCTTAGCTAGTTTCATAAGCCTGGGTGCTCCTAACATCCTACACCCCTTGCCGTGCAATCCCCTTCAGTGCACCTCCCTTTCCACTAGCACCTTGCTTCACACCTCCCATATTAGGTCAGATTTGCTCCACCCTTCCTCTCAAACCCCTATCAATCCTCCACTTCATCTTACCATGGCACCTACGTTCCGCTAAAGAACCATCAAAGGAGGCCAGAGAGGTGCACTCCCTAGTTGCTACCACCAGGGGCCTAATAATTACCTAGAATCTGTTGAACACCTCCTTAGGCAATCACATCAGAGAGGCTCTCGAGAGCCCTGAACTCGACCAAGAGGAGGAGGCCCCCACTCATGGTTTGCAGAGAGGTAAAATCGGACCTAGGAATTCCACCATTGCGCACCAGGCTCTCCCCTTGCCCTGCAAGACTGCGCCTTTTCCAGCACAGGAAGATGATGGGGATGACACAGATGTTTGGATAATGGAATTAGAAGGAACCTGGATTAGAGTCCCGGATGTCGAGTACCCAATAGCTCCCATCCTCTACGCACCGATCTCCAGGCCTCTGTATCAACCCACCGCTGAAGAGGAAGCTTCCTCGCAGGCGTACGCCTGTCCCATAGTGGAGGAGGATCCAGACATCGATGATGATGCAAAAGACTTGTGAATACACTAAACCTCAGCTCTTCCTTGTTGTTTTTCATGCTTGTTATAATCACATAACTTCTATTCTCACTGGTGCTACAGACATTTTGTAATTTTTTGTTTCATGTTCTTTCTAGGTTGGTTTCCTCCACGGAGGCAGCCCCATACTTGTGCAAAAAATGTTGGGATTGGTTAAGCACGGCTTACCAACTTAGCCTATAGCATCTATATTGTTCTATTTTCGAATTAATATAGATTATCCTCATTTACTAACATATATATATATATATATATATATATATATATATATATATATATATATATATATATATATATATATATATATATATATATATATATATATATATTCCCCTCATATTTTTTGTACACGATCTTTGTACTGTTGAAGATTAATATAAACCTTCATCTGTTGCACAAGTTTTCCCACATTGGGTTTTTTCGGGGACAATTGTCCAAAAATAACTATGTTCATGTGGTTCTTTCTATTGTGTTATGCTTATTCTATTTGTTCTTCTGCTTTAATATCAAATTGAATACTGCAACTGTACTTATTTCAAAATTTACTAAAGCATCTGTAAATAAATTATTATAAATAAGTAGGTGAAATAAATCAATCACTGTAGTAGTATTTTCATATTGAAAATTTCACAGAGAATGTGTAGGGTGACGTAGTGACTACGCAGAGGTAGTTGGTATGGCTCCATTTTGAGCTGAGGTCGCTGTCGGATAGCCTGTGGAGTGAGGAAATTCTTCACTAGATATTTTTGCCAATATTTCTCTGTAGGATTGCTAGTGTTTTGGGCATCCGTTGTACTAAGAAAATCCACTTCTTATTAATAATAAAACCCCTAGTTGATGCATCGGTTTTCCCAAGTTGGGTTTTTCCAGGGACATTGGTCCAAAAATAATGTTCTCATTTTGTGTGTGTGCATCTATTTCTTCCAGTGTTTTTTATTTCTTCTGCAGTATTTTATTTTTGAAGTTTGCAATGTATTTAATTCGATATTTACCATTTTTTTGACCACTGGAGTGGCACATAATAATAATTTGAAGACTCCATGCCCAAGGATGAACTAGAAGACACTTGTACCATCAAATATCATCAGTTCAAAAGAGTTTTTAAACTCTATTGCTTCTTCTCATTTTCTTCTTCAGTCCTCAAATTCCACATCCCTATGGGGATATTGTATAAATGTCACTAGCATGATGAATAAAGCCATGTAACACCGCTAGGGTGTTGGGACTCGATCAGCAAATGAGTACACCTTGGAGTGTTTTTTTTACTTGGTTAATTATTCTTGTTTTTTAGCGGCGAATAATTTTCTAGGTTTTTTCACTCATTCAATTACCCAAAAGTCAGGATGACGGCTTGAAGGTTGAGCCTGTAATGCATCTTAATGTCTAGAGTCAATTTATATTACCATGCTAGGTCGTCTCTAAAATTTCGCGGAAATTGACTAGGTCTAAGTAGGTTTTTTTAATAATTAAAATTTTCCCACAAAACAAGATTTTTAAATTAATTTCTATGTAATGATGTAAATAAGTGTTCTTTGGAAATGTCTAGGTTGTGTGAATACTTGAAAATCATCCTCAGAGGCCTAGAATTATCCTAGGACCCACATTAGGGTCAAAAAATGACTTATAGCACTCAAAAGTCGATCTTCCTAATGTTAGTAGAAAAAATGAGAAATTTTTTAAAAAAAATCAATAATTGGAAAAATTCATAAATTTTTCCAAAGTCAAAATAAGTCAACCAAGTGACATGGAAATTCTAGGGAAGGTAAAAGATGATGTGGCATCCAACTGTAGCCCACCACATGGAGGAAATCCCAAGTCAAAGTTTCAAATGCAAATCAAAGGGAATCAAAAGGTTCCACATTGAAGTTAAAAAGAAAAATTTGAAGTGTTACGTATGGCCAAAAGTCAAGTATGATTTAATTCAAATGAGAATGGCATATTTTAAATTTTAAGCTTTAATAAAGTAAATGGGAAATGGACCCGCCTTTCCTCTCATGGTATTTTCATAGTTATGAATATTTATGCACATGCAGCCACTAAAGAATTCAACACAAAGAAGGTTCCACGCAACAAGGGAAACTCCAACGCAGCAACATGATAGTACACAACAGATTTTTTTGAGGAGATAAATACGCTGCCATAAATTAAAGGATTATCATTAAATTTTCACATGTTACATTTTCAACATCCACGTACACTCAGTTCATTTTGAAGATCCCACGTTGGCACTCATCTCCAGCCAAAAGTAGTTCAATTCAGCAAGTGACGCACATACCAGCATGAAGTCTATGTTGCCATATGAACTGGTCAAATGGAACCTCATTTCACCTCCACATAGTCAACACTTCATCATCACGATTGGAATAAATTTCACGTGATAATTAGGAAGCAGTCTTATGGGAGAATTAAACTCCACTTATCTCAACTTATCATCAGCTTATACACAGTCAACACATGGACAAATTTACACATGTTTGGAGTACTGTGGGTACATGGGACATCACTTATCTAGTGGAAGTTCACAACAGTTAATGCATAGTTAAGTCACCATTTTCTCCATGAGTTTACCAGTAGTTCAAACAATAGTCTACGTAGGCCAAATTGGAGGGGATACTAGCGTGGACAAGCCAAGGATATACGTTTCCTGTGGTGGCAGGCAGAAAATAGTTTTGAGGGATTTTTGTCTCCCATACACTTCAATTAAGTCCAAATTTTTCCTATAGTCTGATTAGCATGTTGATCATCAAGTGAAGTACTTGGAAAATCACAGAAATATGCACAATCGAAAGTAAGATACGTTGCCCTGAATAGGAGTATACACTGCAAAATTTCAGATTTAACACCACATATGTTTTGGTCTCTCCTGCGCTTGGAGTTCAATTTGGCTTTGTGATCTCCACCATTTCTCCACTTATCTGATGGATTGGTCATTGGGATTGGCTCTCATTTTCCTATTTAAATGAGCCTTGGCTGTCATTATTGTATCATGGTATGAGCTATTAGGCTTCATGAAACTCTGCCATTTTGTACTTGCATATTTGTTAATATAATCAAGACTTTAGGGTTATTTAGCGGATGTTCTCTTGGCGTTATGAGGTGATTTCATTCCATAATATTGTTATTTTTTTTTAATTCATTTACATGTTTGATCAGTATGAGTTTATATTTCCCATCTAGCTTGGATTGATACATGCAAGCTATCTTGTATGTATCATTGATTTAGAGTAGTATTCTAGAAATAAGCTTGCCAAGTCATTTTCGGAGGAATGTTTGGTTTAACTTATTCATTATGATGCTCTAATCCTTTTGAACAATAATATTTGTTCAAGTGTGCAGGGAAGATCTATTTCTATTGTGTGTAGGAAATCCATCTGGGCATGGGAGAAGTCTCACATAGACCAACTCACTCCTAGATTCAAAGCAATTCAAGACTCAGCTATTTTCAACCCCAAGTTTTTCATCAAAGGAAGACCAAGAGGGAGTTTTCTCATTCTCTAGCTACTTTTTCATATACTTCATTTAAAATTTAAAAATACTTTGTTTTTAGATCTTCCAAAGTTATACAAGCTATTTTAAGAGCAATTTCTAAGTTGGGCAAGTATGGGGGTTCACTCCCATTACTTGAGCTAGCATTTTTACATTAGTTTGTAATATAATATTGTTTTATGTTGTTTTATTTTACGCTAATAATTTATTTTGTTTTGGAAACCCATAGGTTTGAGCTTTGGACAACGTAGAGTTTGAAGAAGAGGTGTCATAAAACTACTAATAATATTGCATGCAGGACCTTCCACGAACTCGACGACTGATTTTGTAAGGAGGTTGTGAGCTCTATATGGGAAAAAAAAAGTTATCTAGGCCATGGGCCTTTGAGGATTGCAAACTTTCTGATTTAGATTGCTTTTCCATTTACTTTCGTTGTCTTACTCAAGGGGGGGATTCTAGCTTTTCCAAGCGCTTATATTTGTAAATATCTCTTTTCATTTCTTGGGCAGCCTTCTTAGAGGCATCTTTTCTAATAATTGTAATCACTAATAAAAGAAATTTCTTTGCATGAGGGAGTTTGGTAAATTTTCCCATGGCATCTCCCTTCCTCATTTGAAGAGGAAGGACCTTTTGTGGGTGGATTGACTTTGTTTCTAGTTTATTTTATGTTTATTTCCATCGCATGCATGCTTAAAATTAACAACGTATTCACTCCACATTTCATTCACTAAATCTTGTGTCTAAAAAATCTAACATGCATAAGTTCCAAAATTTGCAAACTTGAGAAAATCTCTTTTGTGTGTGAACGATTTATATTATGGGCAAGTTTTAATTGTTTCATGGTTATTTAGGCACATGTTTCATTGGTTGGTCCATTTATGCTACATATTTTGGTAACTATCGGAGCACTATCTCTCACTTGAAACAATTGTATCATAAAAAATATATATATTTCACTTAACTTGCCTACTTTCATTTATTGTTGCAACACATACGAGCTTATTTCCATTCTTGTTTCTCAAGTTTAATTTGTTATTGCAATGAGCACTATCTCATTTCAATTTATTTTGAAACATTGCATGTAGCAATTTAATTGGGACAATCAACATAAATTGCATATAAAGGTCCCAAGTCTCACTAAAATTTTACCTCTAACATAAGTTGGTTGAATAGACATCTTAGAGACCCTCTACCCCTCTATTGACTCCTCACTGTGGGATCCATATCTTTAGGCGAGGGTGAGGTCTGAGAATTGAAGAGTTCATTTGCAATATTGTTGTAGAGGTAACTAATAATAAAATTAACCAAGAGCACTATCCATAATATTTACTTTACTTGTCTCTTGATGGTCTTGAGTTTTCATATCCAAAGTTTATTCCAAAAGCAAGTATTGTAATTCTCTTAACAAGTGTTTTCTTTTTTATGTTTCAAGTCTAATTTCACATTTGGCATTAGGAATTTCCTTGTTCACATTTTCCAAGCTAATTGCTAATTGTGGATTTTTGGCAAGATATGTTTCAATGTTTTGATTCTCAAATTTGATTATCTCAAAGGCACTTTCTGTATCTTGCAATATCTAATGCTAACAATCTTTTTTTTTGCATTTTAGGGCTACTTTGCTTTCAATTTTTTAGAGCATTACTTTTTACTTCTTGAGCAAATATATATATCTTTCAAATGTTGAGAAAATTTTGTGTAAGGCACTGGTTTGTGGATTTATCATGTTAATGATTAAAATTATTATTTCAAGCTGCTCACATCATATTTTGTTCATAAATCCTTAAAATTAACCCATTTTCACTATAACACTCTCTTAGAACCTCACATACTTTTAACTTAGTTTATTCACTTTAGGGACCACCCCCCTAGCTGACCTAGCAGAGAGATAAAATGAAGAGAGGCGGGATCAGTGTGATAGCCTCTTCTTTGAGATCTTGCCACCAACCACACCTCGTGGGGTTGAAGGCTTTTTTCACTAACTATAGGTAAGTGAGGGAGGAAAGGAAGGAGCGATAACACGTAGCACACAAAAAGTAAATTGTTTAATTGAATTAACAATTGGAAGATTTAACATCAGTTGCTGCAATAGGATTCTGATTCACAGAATTTTTACATGGTGTTATAGGTAAATTTGGACAACATTCCCAATGACCCGGCTAAACTGGACATCATCCACATAACCAATGAAATAGGGTCTATCATCCCCTATCATTTCAATTGCTGCATGCCCTAAGAAAATAACAAGAACAAATCATCCATGACTTCCATTTCAAGGTTTCCAAGATTTGAAGTACATGTTATATCACCTATGAGTTCACCAATGTATCCTCTCAAGGGACTAATTGCTTTGCATATGCAATTACCTCCATTCAAGGGTGCTCTGCAACGCACTTCCCGACATTCAAGAGTGCATTGGTCAAATGGGAGCGAAATTCTCATTGTTCTGGAATCTCCACATGGCCATTTCCTTCTAGAAGAGTCCATATGTGTCAAAATTTGAATCCATGTGTCCATCTAACACCTCTAAGCTTGGGAACATGTCTTTCCTATTATTAGAAACTCATTGATTTAGAAACTACCCTCAGCTACTCTATAAATCGATCACAAATCCTAGTGCTTTAAAAGGAAGAAATTGGGTAAAGAAATGTTGTTAGATTCTCAATTGAGTGTGTGATTAGAGTGATATGCTGTTGGAGAGATGTTTATTGTGATGAGGCCGGGATGAATTCTAGAGCTGGTGACATAAAATCAATCACTGGTTGTAACCTCCCCCTTCTATCCATTAATAAAGATTGCTGCTCATTTTCCCACATATGTATATGTTTATGTTTCTATCTTTCATATCATGGACTCTTAGCTGATGTATGTGTTTCATGTTTCATTGATATAACTGATTAAGATAAATATCCATCTGTATGTTGCAATCTCTTTGTTGTTTAGTGTTTATACTTGTAGGAACTAGTCTGGCAATCAAAGTTAGATTGGAAAATACAGCAAGAGCGACAGAAGGAGAATAGGAAGTGCTTATATCATAGGTAAGTTTCTCCATCTTTCTATGTGTCTATTTATTCTTAGGAAAAGTGTCTTCAAATTCTTTAATCTATTGTTCTAAGTGCATAGAACCACATTTAGGGAATGTGTTTTATCCATAATCCATAATTTCGCATAACAAATTGGCGTCTCCGCTTGAGATTTTTCCTTTCATCCTTGGTGTTTTTTCCTCTGCTTATCCACCCAGCAGCATCTACTCTCAATTATTATACTTTTGAAACAAATAATTTCATTAGAAGTTTGTTTTGTAGATTGAATTTTCTTCTTTTTTGCGCCCAACGCACTGTTGGTCAAGACACAGTGCTTTGCATATCATTGTCTCCCACTCAGGGGTGCTTTGCAATGCATTGTCTCCCCTTAGAGACTGTGTTTCCCCCTAAGCCAACCAAATTCCCTTTGAATTTTTCATTTCCATCACTTTCAGCCTTTTATTTGTTGTGTTTTCAATTGTCTGATGCCTCATAGAGACCAGTGAACTTTCCTGAATCTTCCTCCTTTAAAAATTAAGTTTGTTCAATGTCTCTTTAAGTGTTGTTATTTATCATTGAAAAATCAAATTCAAAGTATTTGTATTTCTGCATTAGATCCATTTGTTTTCATAAATAAAATTGTCGTTAAATTCTTCGTTTCCTGTAGGAAAAATTGTAGTTTCATTCTTCATTTTTCCTAAAAGATAAATTGCTGTTAAATTCATCGCTTCTCAAATAAGAAATAATTTGTTTTTGTTGATTTGATGCATATAGTTTCCTTTTTGCATTCACATTAAGGGAATGAAAAGAAAAACCTGCATTTGCATCTAATAGATTGTGTGTTTTGCATAGGAACAAATTAGGAAAGCTGCATATTAATTTGTGCTCTTTGTTGTTTGCTCTCAAAATTGATTGTTCTTTCCCTTTAGTAGCTAATATTTTCATTGAAAAAGCTAAAAGTAAAAAGTTTGCTTATCATTTTAGTTTTTTTTAGGAATTTCCATCATATCATCGCGGTGGACCTTGAAAGGCAAATTAAAAAACAATATCAACTTAAAATTTACATCAGCTTACCTAAAAAGGCATTGGAACCATAACGATAACATTTAGAAGGTCTAGGCTAGAGACGTGTTCCGGTGTCGTAAAACATAGCAGTTGTCGTTAATTATCTGCGATACATTCTGAGTGTGATACGTCACTCCATGTATGTAAGTATATCATAGCTCCTCCACGTACCTTTGGGTATATCGGACGGTGTTATAGTACCAAAAGTATAAAGGGGTGCTCTCACTATGTGGTTTCGCATTAAACAGCGCTAATACAGACTTAAGCCTCTACGTACCTTCGGGTATATTTGGGAGGACAACTTTAGGTTGTTATCCATCCATAGTGAACTGAATTGGTCACCTTGTAAATTGTGATACATTGAACACAGCATTTGGGGATATTGCCTGCCTGTACCTCTTGGTTCGCCAGGAGGTATTCTGTAGTTCACAGTTTCTTGGTAAACATTTTCCCTAGCATCACCCTTTTATTTTATTTTTTATTTTTTTGGTCATAAAATAAATCAGTCATTGTGGAAGAAAAAAATCCATTTCCTCATCATTCGCGTAGACTTACATTGAAACCACCTTTACCACCGGAAGTTACTTCTAGTCGATGAAGGCGACATCGCTCTACCGAAACCAGTACCCTCAGTACGTCTAGTGAAGCATCATCTTCACAGATACCAGAGTCGGCACAAGTTGTTTCTACAAATCTTGGTTTGTCTACTGTTTTCGAGACGGAGTCCTCAGAGCTACCCGTGGTCACGATCCATCCAATTAGTGAGACTATGCCCCTCGAACCCGACGTTGTTCAACTGGAATTTGATCTAGATCATGTCTCTTTTTTTCCAAAACATCTGAATACCGAAGTTGAACGACCAGAAGTTTTTCTTGTATCGATCACCCCATAATCTATTGTAGCCATTGAGTCTCCCATATCGCGCAGTCAACCTCTTAAAATATACTTTGGGCCTGACGACAAAATCCTTCCTCCTGGTTTAGTTTCGATTGAAGAAATCCCACAAGATGAAACACCTTTAACTCCAACCCATTTTGGGTAGGATATTTACTTGTATGAGTCTTTTCCTCAATCACCTCCCTCTTATTTTGTTGATCATGTACCTATTCAAATTCTTGTCGATTTAAAAGGGTATACATTTGGTCAAGTAACCATGCTTGAACCAACATCTTCGGTTGGACCATATGTTCTGATTGCGTCAACACCTACTCTCGCTACCCCGTCGATGTTCACAACTTCACTAGAGTCATATTTACATGGTGGCCCTATGATCCCATCAGGTTATAAATCTTTATTTGTAATTTCTTCTGGTTCATCTTCAAACCCATGGACTTAACTGGTAAACCTATAGTGAGTACTGAATGGCTTGATCCTTTATTTCCATCATCAGGGAAATATCAAGCTGGTCTGTCTGGGTCTATTCCATCCAATACAATTTCAACAGGACTCCATGCATTTGGAGAACAATATTTTCCATATTATTATACTCCTCATGTTGGGGGGAAACCTATGGTCACCCACTTTGATAGTACTTTGTCTTTTTTTGGTTAACGTAATGTCGAAATGAATTTTTTTCAATGGAAACCCACTATGCCTATCCAACCACAAACGATTGTACATTTATATCAACTGGTTCAACCTGTTGCACCCACATCAATTCCACGTGTCAATACATCTTTACCCATGTTACAGCCTCAAAATTTTGTATAAAAACCATTTCAGAAGGGTCCTTCAACTCAATACCCTCAAGTATTGGGCCCTAAGAGTCCAACTCCTTCAGCTAATTACAAAAACTTGTACCCGGAATCATTTATTCACAAGTTGTATTACCATATTATGGGATGTCGCAGCCACAACCAAGTTATACCTATCCTCAACCGAATCCAAGTTATCATAATTTGGGTTATAACATTGGTGGAAAGACCCCTTGGCAGCCATAGGCGCAAATGCCTCAACCTTCATTTCAACAAGTATTGTACCCAGGTTTTGGTCAACATAATCCTCAAGCGTTTTCCTATCAAAACAACCCCTATCTGGGTTACCAGCAATAGATTCCTTATGTTGGTGCTCAAAGTCCTATTTCCCAAGAAATTCCATCATACCCTGGCTATGCTCAACCCGAACTCAATAGACAGTTTCCCTTTGTTGCAACTTTAGGGTTACCAGATTTAAATCGGCTCAACAATGATCCAATCAACTATGCTCCTTGGTGGCCACTGATACCTCATAAATTACCCTCGGATATTCCTAAGTTCAATGGAAACCCTGGAGAAGATCCGTCGACTCATGTTATGACTTATCATTTTTGGTGTTCATCAAAATCCCTAAATGATGACTCTGTTCAGCTACATCTTTTCCAGTGTACACTCACTGGTCTGGCTGCAAAATGGCACATTGAGTTACCTAGAGATTCTTTTGTTTCACTGCCCTAGCTGTTGTATTTTTTACTCACTTCTAGTTACCCATATGATATTAAACTGGAACAAAACTCTTGACTAATTTTCAATAGACTAATGCTACTCACATTTATGATCATATTCATGAGTGGTGTCGTCATCGTAGAATGGTTAAGGCATTTGTTCATGATCAACTCCTTGCTGAGTGTTTCATTAAGTCCATGTTACCATCTATAACTAAGGATGCGGCTAAGGGTGGCGTCATCACTGGAGAGTAGATCATTTCTCATGCCCAATATTTAGACTTGATTTATACTCAGTCTGGCATGCTCTATAAGAAAATCCCTAACGCGTCGCAATCTAATTTTACTATTCCTCCTCTATCAAAGGACTTTCATGCCAGAGACGGTATGATTAGTACTGCAAGCACACATCATACTATTGCATCTGATCCTGTGCCTTCTTCCAAAATCAATGTCATGTCATTTGACAAAGGCAAAAGTGACAAGCAACCCGGAAGTAAGAAAAAAGGGAAATCAAAGAAAAAGAAAACTTCTACCCCGCAGGAAAGATCATCTGATCAATCGTTTGGAAATAGGAAACCTCGTTATCCATGCATAATCTGTAATGAGGAACACTTTTTTCAGGATTTTCCTCACCGCACTAAAGTCTCAAAAATGGTTAATGCTTCACATGCATCAGCTGTGTTGACAGATCCTTTTTCGAATCCGGACACAAATTTGGTTGCTACAGATCCAGCTTCTAGTTCCAAAGTTCTTATGCTATCAGTCACAAATCCATCGAAAAATGTTTTGGTGTCAACGTGTAATAAATATTATGGTATTCCATCCACTGATCAACCTACTACCTCGACCACAAATCCGTCCATGGAATCCGTACCCCCACCTGCTATTCCTGAATTGGCAATCAAGCCACCAAAGGGAGTTGTTCATAAATTAACATATAATCCTCGACTAAGAGCTGCTCAAAATTATAATATAGTTGAATATTTGGCTCAATCCCCTTCAGTTATGTCAGCACTTGAGGTGCTACAAAATTGTCCCTCCTAGAAACAGGCTTTATTGTCAGCAATTGGTGGAATTGATCCAACTGATTCTAATCTCATAGTCTTTAATCATACGGGATATGTGCCGCAATTACCATAATAATTGGAATTCTCCATCCAAGTAAATGTCCTCAATCACCTTGTTCATCATGTTTTCGATGAGTGTTATGCGGATTAATCCCTCTTGCAAACAAGAGCGATCTCCCTAGTACCCTATGGATAGCTAGAAACAAACATCCATTTGTAAATCGTTTTCTCTAGATTATATGTGATTCGGAATTATTATAAACAAAGAAAGAGGACATACCCTTACCTTGAAATCCGAAGTTCGGTTTAGTCTTTTATCCAGTCACTCCAAAGAGGCTTCTTCAGTAAGTAGAACCTGCAATCAAAGATAGACAAAAGAATTAAAAGCACTTGCAACATATAATAATTGAGAATAGCTAATCTAACTTAGTGATCAAGGAATCTAAGTATTGAATTATTCAAATAGACACAAGAACAACTCAATGAGAAAAGGAGATCCATATGTGTTATCTTGAATGAAAGAGTAACTTTACAACTTGATGCCTTGATATCGTACAAGTTCCTCCCGGGGTCCTGAACAATCGTTCCTCCTTCAAATTGACAAGCCTTCCTCTCTTTGAACTAGCATGAAGTTATGGAAATGAGTGTGTGATCGTTCTCATACCAATAATAACTAGTGTAGAGAGTATGCTCTCTTGAGAATTTATTCAGCAATTACCTTCTGCAAGCTACAATCTACCCTTGAGACTGAAACATGATCTCAATTTAGAGGGAAATGGAGGTGGTTTCAGTTCCATGAAGAGGGTAATGGATTCCTCTCATGAAGGGATTTGAGCTCCATAGACCAAGGGATAAGCTCCATGAGTGGAGGGATAGAGCTCCATGAGTGGAGGGATAAATCTCGAACTGATTGTGCCTCTAGAAGCTTCCATTTGGGAGAATATTCGTCTAGCTAGGCTTCTAGAACTTACTTTTTCCTTTATTTGACTATTTACGGGGGTCCACAGGTCTTATAAGCAAAACATGCAGGATGTGTCGTAGGCTATAGAACAAATATATGCGGATCCACAGGAAAGAGCTAGGAAAAGTGCGGAGTTAGACTTTTAAGCGTTTTAATGAGATTTTCTCCAATTCCAAGACTTGGTTTAGGAACATTAGGGTTTTTGACCTCTAAGGGAGCACAATATAGGTAGTGATGAACCTATATAAACATTCAAATTTCATGGTGACAAAATAACGTGTAACAGATTGCCCCCTAAAGTGCGAAGTTTGAGGTAGTTCTGAAGAGTGAAGTGTTTTATCATTCCGAGGATTGGATTGTGAACACACTGGTCGAAAACCTGTAAAAACATTCAATGCAAGCATATATATATATATATCATCGGTGAGGTAGGAATTCCCATACTCAGATCAAAACTAACTAAATGTTCTAGTACATAAATGATTTTAAAATCACATCAATAGCAGACACAGTATGGGTGCAGCCATCTATCATAAGTACTCTACTGTATCATGAATAATAAAAATCCTTGTAGCCTGGATGGTGGAAACTAGATCCAGGGTCTTGATTTCCGCTTCCCGAACTAGTACGATTCTATCCATGTGATTGATTGTGTCGAAGTAAAAAATGGTAGAAACCACTTGATTACCAATCAATGATGTGAATTGTTAACAAGTGTGAGAAAAACCACCAATAATGACAATGGATCTCAAAGTACTCAGTACAATCCACAAAGTGTGAATGAATTATTTGTAGTTGAACACTTCACGGAATCATTTGATCGAAGGTCAATGATGCAAACTATCGTTGAAGGTGAGAAACCTGCCATTAGGGCATGCAGATCCCAAGGTACTGATAGGATTCTAGATCAACTTTCTAGATGATGAGCTGTCGTCAATAGAAAGTGACCCGTCGCAGGAAAGCCCACGACACGAAACCATTAGATCAATTTTTGAAGAAATATTTGCAAGGATTGAATTAGGGATGGTCAATGCGAATGGAGACAAATGTTTGCAATGAATGGTTTATTTGAACTGTCTCTTGAACACATAACGACACTGCATATGGCTTGGTAACAATTGAATTAAAGCTAATACCCAAAACCGACTAAAGACTTTCAATGTGGTTTGATTAACTGTTAGACAAAGGATTTTCCCAACCCAGGTACAAGTGTGACAAAAGTGTCGTGTTCAAGAGTGGTATACTGCTTTTAAAACAAGGGTAGACAACTGGATTCCTTTTCTCTTTTTTCCCCCACCATTACTGGCAAGTACCTCTTTATTTTTGACAAGCTTGAGGAGGATAACATTTTCTTGTTGTGTAAGCTCATCCTCGGATGAATCCAACTTAGTATTAAAATCGAACACTAAGAAGGAGTGGTTCGTTCCTGTTTGTAATCGACAGGTCCTTTACTGTTAAATTTTAACGAGTCCAGTATAAGAGAAACTCGGTGTTTTTCAATTTTAGGGAGTCAGAAGAAAAACATAAGTGAACTCTGTGGTTGTACTTTTTCGTAAATTTAGTCTCTCAAGCCCGAAAAAGGATAAAATAATGCAGGAGAGAACTCTATTGACCATGATTAGTCAACATATACCTTTTTTTTTAATAGTACATTTCAATCCGGAAAAGGGGTAAACTTATACTGAAGGGACTATTGTTCATTTCCTTTAATCAGTTTGAATAGTCAAGTACTCGGCAATCTTTTCATATTTAGAAAGTCTGAAAAGGGCTTAAAAGAGAACTCCAAGGTTTCGCTTTTTCGTAATTTTAAAGAGCCTGAAAAAGTGATAAAAGTATACTCATTTGGCCGAATTTAAATTTAATTTACGATGAAGAAAAAACTCGAAATTTTCATGTGTTTTACAAGAATGAAATATAGAAAAATAATCTCGGTATTTTCATGAGTTTAATGAGTCTTGAAAATAATAACCGAAATGGACTCAAGATAGGTTTCATTTTTATACAAGCTTGAAACATAGGAAAAAGTATGCTTGAGAGTGGTTTCATTTTTACACAAGCTTGAAACGTAGGAAAACTATGCTTGAGAGTGGTTTGTTTCATTTTTACACAATCTTGAAACAAAGTAAAAATTCATGCTTGAGTTAAGTTTCAATGCACCCCAGGCGTAACCTGCAAGAGCATATGCCCCCCAAGCTTCATTTCATTCACCTAAGTGGACTACTAGTTCATAAGTGAATGGAATGAAGGTTCATTTATGAGATCAGATGGAAGACTTGACTTGACACTTACGAGATCTAATCAAAGATTTGACTCAATTAAGAGAGGACTTGCTTCATTTTTTAATGAGCATGGCATAGGAAAAGAACTATGCTCATGGAAACTTGTTTCATTTTTTAACGAGCTTGACACAAGAAAAGGAACTATGCTCGAAGACATGTTTCATTTTTTAATGAGGTTGACACAGTAAAAGGAAGTCTCCCCATGGTGACATGTTTCATTTTTTAACGAGTTTGGCACAGGAAAAGAACTATCCTCATATAAACTTGGTCATGGCTTCCAATAGGAAGAAACACATGTCAAGAGACACTCCTCGATTGTCACTTCCAAGAGGTCTTCATCAGATGGAAGAACAGTTCTCTGAAAGGAACACATGTCAAGGTACTCAATAGGGATAAGAACATCGCGTTCAAAAAAATCCTTAAGGTTTTCCATTTCAATTACCGGATCTAAGTCAAAGGAAGTCGAACAAACAGTGAGAGGCCCACTTACATCGATAACTAAAAACATGGGATTGTTTGCCACATAATTAACTCGTAGTGGGGTAGATACCACTTCAGTATAAGGAAAATTCAAGGATGTCAAATTATTGGTAGTCGAATCAAGACTAACGAATGAAAGCTGGTCAACAGTCACAATGTTACCATTGTGAGGGAAAAACATTACGTGAAAGAGTGTCGATACGACAACTTACATATTATAGACATAGTCTCGCCCAAGGAGAAAATTTAAATCCAAGGGTCCTTGGACTACCATAAGATCAATACATACAGTTTTACCTTCCAAGGTAATAGGAAAATTTGGAAGGATCTCTAAAGGTTCACTAATGGTTATGTTAAAAGCTGACATATTCTGTGTAACAGGCACAAGCTGAGGGGAACTCAAAGTTTGCCAAGAAATTGAGGATAAAATACTAACAGAAGCACCTTCATCTACATTTATTCGGCGCACATTCTTACCACAAACCTTCAAAATGATCTGGAAAGGGATGGAGGAAGGAAGACGAGGTTATGTCAGACTATTCCAATCAAACAAAAAGACCTCAGTACTTGGAGGGGGTTCTGAAGAAATAGGTGAAAAACCCCCTGGTGTAGAAGAATCTGATGTAACAGGAAGAACCTAAGCGGTATGAATTTCACTCTCTACAGGGAAAGTGGGATCGACCGAATGTGAAATCAAGTGGACCACTTGACCAACTAATGGATCATAAACCTGAGTGATATGAGTTTCACTCTTCAATGGAAGTGTGGGATTGACTATACATGGAATTAGATCAATCACTTCTTTAGTTGACAGTAGGTTGGGAGAAAGTTTATGGTAACCAATTGGAAGTTTTTGTTGTGGAACAATAAGGTTTTCCAAAAATTTTGAGGCTTCATCCATGTGAGGGAAAATGTGAGTTTGATGACTCCCTTTGCATAACCTACAAGGAAACCTAACTTTACCCTTTTTCCCAAGAACCTAACAATCACTGGTTGATTGATCAATAGTAAGTTGATGGGATTTTTCTGAACATACTTCCAATACCTTAGGAATACCATGAAAATTGATAAGGAAGTGGTCACCCTTACAAAGTTTGCAAGGGTATCTGGGTTTGCGATGCATGTTGGAGGTTTCCTCAACATTACCAACACTTAAATCCATGGTTGGTTGGTTGACTTCTTTCTTATCTTTCTTCTTCTTCTTCTTCCCTTTCTTCTTCTTCTTAGCCACGTGGTTACTAGCGTCAAGGCTTTTACCAAGTGAAGAGGAATAAAGGGAGGAATACTTGTTTGGCGAAGAAGGTAAAAGGACAACATGAGGTTTGTGATGTTGAGATGGTGAACTCTGTTGAGGTGAAGCATCCGGTTGAGGTGGAACAATTTGAGTATTTGAGGCCAACGAAGTTGAAAATAACCATATCGATAAACCTATGGTAAATCCAGGCATTGACAATGTAGCCATATAAGGAAGACCAACATTTCCAAAGCAAGGAAAAGTAATAGGATTCTCGTTAAGAAGGGTTCCTTGGTTGGTAAATTCCGGAACAGTTTCCATTAGATTCAACTTCAGTAAATTTTATTAACAATTCAAATTCACAATCCACACCTAAGGTCTCTAAAAATTAAAAACAAACAAATGAACACACGCTAGCAAATCTAGGATTCAATCCACACACAAACCATTTTATTTCACAATGAAATCACTATTTGGTGATGAAATCCAATGTAGCAAAGATCAATGTGCAAAACTAGAGGTCGGAAAAGTTACCCTGACAACCTGCTTAATGAAACAATCTGGTGCAAGTAACTTCACTATGCCATCTCGAAGTGAAGAGTACCCTCTAGAAATTCCAAGTGAGTTTAGCCAACTTCTGTTCCAGGTATAGTGGGACCTTCCCTCCACTGTCACCTTGGGAAAAATCCTAAATATTATGGCCACTAAGGTCACCAACAGAAACAAATTCACCTGGGGGAGCAGTCTATGATCCGATACATGCAAGGGTAGATTATATAGCTCAATCCCCTTGAAGGTTCCTTGATATAATCCAAGGTTTACCAACAAGTGACCCCAGGCTCCTCGACAATGGTCTATCTGAGGTTTACTATTTTTAGTACGTGCACATATGTTATCTTTCCCAATGAGATAGGTACGATTGCCTCACTAGTTCCGACATGATCTCGTGCTTGACTCTTTTAAGAAGAGATTTCTAGAGCACAATTGCAACAATTGGAATTTTTCCTTACCGCAAGATACTATTGTTTGTTTAGTTGCTTTGGAAAGTTAAGTACAACCTATTCAAAAGCACTAGCCTAATCTAGATTGGTGGAAAGAGCCCTAGAAAATGTAAAAATTTCTAATTGAATTTTATTTAGCACTATGTTATTTGGGTTTTTATTACTCAAAGGGTAAATGGATATGAAACCAATGGTGTTATGACCTGACCCAAAACTGAATGCAATCGAATATGATAATGTAATATTTCAATTCGATGAATCCTAACTAAAGTAAGGAGATATTTTCCATTCACTTCCAACAATGCAAAAATTGATAAATAAAAGAAAATATAACAAATTCTCTAATGCACTAATTTTATCAATAAAAACTAATGCTTTTTCCAGAATGTAAACTATGCAAATGTAATCTATGCACAATTCACTTGAAAACTATGCAAATGTAATCTATGCACAATTTTCATTCATATTCTAAAAAATGAGAATTCTAATTATGCAAATGTGATCTATGCAAGAGAATTATCAGACACAAGATGATTCCAATGTAATCTAAAGAACCAATCAAGTGTAATTAAATAAAATTGGGTGAGAATTCGAAAGGTCAAAAAAAATAAAAACACTCAAAGGCAATTAACACTCAAACACAAAAGAAAAAAGATGCAAAATTGTTAAGACACTAAGAAAAACCTTGAAGCAATGACCAAAGGAAATCAAATTAAGAATTTCTCAAAAAAGAAACTCAAAAAACAGAATTAACTTAACAGAGACTGACGCAAAAGTTTTTGAAAAGAAATTCACACATAAGATTGACAACTAAGATAGACTGGGGCAAACACAAAAAATCATGTGATCTAGCTCCTAAAAAGAGAATCTTTATTTTTTCAAAAAAATTCCAAAGGTCCACAGGTTCTAATGGAGAACAATGCGGTACCACATTGTTCTGAACTAAAAACTGTGGAGGCTACTGCACTGTATTTAAATAAAAACCGCAGAGGCCAGGAAAAATATAGAAAAAATAAAAATTCAGATTTTCTTTTTAGGCATTCGGATAAGTTATCTACCCAACCCAGTTTTTAGACTAATAAAAATCAAAAGACTCTTAAAAATATATATATATATATATTCCCTAGTATGGTCTCCATTTTGTTATGCGGATTAATCCCTCTTGCAGACAAGAGCGATCTCCCTAGTATCCTGCAGATAGCTAGAAACAAACATCCATTTGTAAATCATTTTCTCTAGATTATATGCGATTCAAAATTATTATAAACAAAGAAAGAGGACATACCCCTACCTTGAAATCTGACATTCGGTGCAGTCTTTTATCCAGTCGCTCCAAAGAGGCTTCTTCAGTAAGTAGAACCTGCAATTAAAGACAGACAAAAGAATTAAAAGCACCTACAACATATAATAATTGAGAATAGCTAATCTAACTTAGTGATCAAGGAATCTAAGTATTGAATCATTCAAATAGACACAAGAACAACTCAATGAAAAAAGGAGATCCATATGTATTATCTTGAATGATAGAGTAACTTTACAACCTGATGCCTTAATGTCATTCAAGTTCCTCCCAGGGTCCTGAACAATCGTTCCTCCTTCAAATTAACAAGACTTCCTCTCTTTGAACTAGCATGAAGCTATGGACATGAGTGTGTGATCATTCTCATACCAATAATAACTAGTGTAGAGAGTATGCTGTCTTGAGAATTTATTCAACAATTACCTTCTGCAAGCTACAATCTACCCTTGAGACTGAAACATGAGCTCAATTTATAGGGAAATGGAGGTGGTTTCAGTTCCATGAATAGGGGGATGGATTCCTCTCATGAAGGGATTTGAGCTCCATAGACCAAGGGATAAGCTCCATAAGTGGAGGGATAAAGATCGAACTGATCACGCCTCTAGAAGCTTCTACTTGGGAGAATATTCGTCCAGTTGGGCTTCTAGAACTTACTTTTTCCTTTATTTGACTGTTTACGGGGTCCGCATGTTTTATAAGCACAACGTGTGGGATGTTCCGAAGGTGTTATGTAGGTAAATCCTCTCTACGGATAGAGATTATCCCTCTAGCCCTAGTGTGGGTCTAGTAACAAAGGGACAAGATAAAGTGTAGGTTCCTTAATTAATGAATGAAAAGGACAAGGTAGATCGACCTACCTGGAGTCCAACGCTGTCGTGGCTGTGGTGATGGCCTCTGTATCTATATTTATATATATACTCTATTATGGATGGTTGTGCCCATGCCACATGTTCATGTATCAAATATATCAGTTGTATTTGTAATTGCAGGTCTTCTGACAATGGTATTTGGTTCGAACGCGTTCTCGTAAAGAATTTCACCCCTTCCTCTCTCTCAGACCTCATGCTTTCGGGGGCATCTTTTACACAGCATTTTGTCACCGTCCCTTCAATCCCCATCCCGAACATTGGAGGCTCATTTATGTGACCAAAATAAAGTTTCATGCCTTGCAAATACCATCATTGCATCCCTTGCCATGAGTACAACATTCCTTCTGTTGACAAACTCCTGAATAGACCATCAGAAACACCTGTTTTTTCCTTGGCACTAGTAGACCGTTATGCCCTCACACCGATTTGGAAATTAACACTGGGCCCCACGCCCATTGGCGCTCTATCTCAGTGAGCTACCTGCGCCAACCTGTTTATGGAATGTTTTTTAAAAATAGAGGCGAAGTTTCCATCATAACAAACTTTGTGGGCGAGTCATATAAAGTGTTTCGACTGAATAACCATGACCTTCCTCCTTTGGCCTCTTATTTCCACCTTTTAGGGAAACTTCCCAAGGGATAAGGCCTCCCTTCCACTATTGTAGGGATCCCAACCTCCTCCTCTTCCTCTATAAATATAGCCATCTTCCATTGATGTGCTAGCTGAACTTAACATATTGTAGCTGAAACACTGAAGATATTTCTATACATTTGATTAGAAAAGATAGAATGGAAGAGACTCTCATTTAGAGAGCTTAGACTTGTGTCTTCATCTCGTTTGAATTCCCTGATGATCCATCGAGACGTGCTTAAACTGAACCCCGTTAAAGGAAGCTGCGACGTCAAGGCTCCGGTTGTAACTCTTTCTTCTATTAATACATATACATAGATATTGTTTGGTTCCCATCTTTTGTAAATGTGTTTTATTTGATGCAATATGTTTAACCCTCCTTGACTGGTTAGTTGATTATGAATGAGATCATTGTTTTGTATAAACAAAAAAAAAAACTAATTTCTATTCCCTAGTATGGTCGCCATTTTTTTATGCGGATTAATCCCTCTTGCAGACAAGAGCGATCTCCCTAGTATCCTACAAATAGCTAGAAACAAACATCCATTTGTAAATTGTTTTCTCTAGATTATATGTGATACAAAATTATTATAAACAAAGAAAGAGGACATACCCCTACCTTGAAATCTGACGTTCCGTGCAGTCTTTTATCCAGTCGCTCCAAAGAGGCTTCTTCAGTAAGTAGAACCTACAATCAAAGACAAACAAAAGAATTAAAAGGACCTGCAACATATAATAATTAAGAATAGCTAATCTAACTTAGTGATCAAGGAATCTAAGTATTGAATTATTCAAATAGACTCAAGAACAACTCAATGAAAAAAGGAGATCCATATGTATTATCTTGAATGATAGATTAACTTTACAACCTGATGCCTTAATGTCGTTCAAGTTCCTCCCGGGGTCCTAAACAATCGTTCCTCCTTTAGATTAACAAGACTTCCTCTCTTTGATCTAGCATGAAGCTATGGACATGAGTGTGTGATCATTCTCATACCAATAATAACTAGTGTAGAGAGTATGCTCTCTTGAGAATTTATTCAGCAATTACCTTCTACAAGCTACAATCTACCCTTGAGACTGAAACATGAGCTCAATTTATAGGGAAATGGAGGTGGTTTCAGTTCCATGAATAGGGGGGTGGATTCCTCTCATGAAGGGATTTGAGCTCCATAGACCAAGGGATAAGCTCCATGAGTGGAGGGATAGAGCTCCATGAGTGGAGGGATAAATCTCGAACTGATCATGCCTCTAGAAGCTTCCACTTGGGAGAATATTCGTCCAGTTGGGCTTCTAGAACTTACTTTTTCCTTTATTTGACTGTTTACGGGGGTCCGCATGTTTTATAAGCAGAACATGTGGGATGTTCTGCAGGTGTTATGTAGGTAAATCCTCTCTGCGGATAGATATGATCCCTCTAGCCCTAGTGTGGGTCTAGTAACAAAGGGACAAGATAAAGTGTAGGTTCCTTAATTAATGAATGAAAAGGACAGGGTAGATTGACCTACCTGGAGTCCAACGTTATTGTGGCTGTGGTGATGGCCTCTGTATCTCTGTTTATATATATACTCTATTATGGATGGTTGTGCCCATGCCACATGTTCATGTATCAAAGATATCAGTTGTATTTGTAATTGCAGGTCTTCTGAAAATGGTATTTGGTTCGAACGCGTTCTTGTAAAGCATTTCACCCCTTCCTCTCTCTCAGACCTCATGCTTTTGGGGCCATATGTTACACAGCATTTTGTCACTGTCCCTGTAATCCCCATCCCGAACATTGGAGGCTCATTTATGTGACCAAAATAAAGTGTCATGCCTTGCAAATACCATCATTGCATCCCTTGCCATGAGTACAACATTCCTTCTGCTGACAAATTCCTGAATAGACCATCAGAAACACCTATTTTTGCATTGGCACTAGTAGACCATTATGCCCTCACGCCGATTGGGAAATTAACACTGGGCCTCGTGCCCATTGGCGCTCTATCTCAGTGAGCTACCCGCGCCAACCTATTTATGGAATGTTTTTTTAAAATAGAGGCGAAGTTTCCATCATAACAAACTTTGTGGGTGACTCATCTAGAGTGTTTCGACTGAATAACCATGGCCTTCCTCCTTTGGCCTCTTATTTCCACCTTTTGGGGAAACCTCCCAAGGGATAAGGCCTCCCTTCCACTATTTTAGGGATCCCAACCTCCACCTCTTCCTCTATAAATATAGCCATCTTCCATTGATGTGCTAGCTGAAGTGAACATATTGTAGTTGAAACACTGAAGATATTTCTATACATTTGATTAGAAAAGATAGAATGGAAGAGACCCTCATTTAGAGAACTTAGACTTGTGTCTTCATCCCATTTGAATTCCCTGACGATCCACCGAGATGTGCTTCAACTGAACCCCGTTGAAGGAGGCTACAATGTCAAGGCTCCGGTTGTAACTCTTTCTTCTATTAATACATATACATAGATATTGTTTGGTTCCCATCTTGTGTAAATGTGTTTTATTCGATGCAATATGCTTAACCCTCCTTGACTGGTTAGTTGATTATGAATGAGATAATTTTTTCCTATGTTGCTCTTGTTTACTGATCTTTGTTTAGGTATCTGAGCATTGTAGCAGAAGGATTGTGACCCGTCGAAGCAGAGATCAAGAGGCCATCACCATAGCCACGACAGTGTTGGACTCCAGGTAGGTCGATCTACCCTGTCCTTTTTCATTCATTAATTAAGAAACCTACACTTTAGCTTGTTCCTTTGTTACTATACCCACTCTAATGCTAGAGGGATCGTCTTTGTCCACAAATAGGATTTATCTGCATAAAAAATTGGCAACTCCACTGGGGATCAGTGTGAGTTTGTCATTTCGCCCTTATCAAGTCGACTTCGGTCGTTTCCTTGCTTTTTTGTCTTTTTTGACTTCCTTGATTGTTTAGAAACCTCTTGTTCAACTCCATAATGTCAAGATTGACCTCTGCTCACTGTTTTTCCCATTCTCCCATAGATATCTGGCTTGGCGTGCTTTATGTTTGAACAGTCATGCCAATTGGCGCTTGTTGTCTTTGTTGCAGTAGCGCCAACCCCTGTTTAGTGTGGATTACTGCCTTACAGTCGCGTCGAACCCTGTAGGGTTTGGTTTAACCTCCCTGTTGAGTTTTTGGTCAGTTTTGCTTAACTCTGGTTTGTTTTTTGGTTTGCAATTGGGTTTTTTCGAGTTGTTTTGACTGCTTTAGGCTTTCTCTTCTCAGTTTTTTTTTATTTTCCTATCAGTGCAGTTTGTAGCCCTATGGTTCTAGGTGTATTTTGCTCACTAAGCCTTCTGGTTGAAGGTCGAATCTTTTGGCTCTTGTCAATTCAATTCCTTGATCAGTTGCCTGAGTCTTTCATGATCCTTTGAGTTTTGGTTTGTTGAATGATTACTTTGTGTTTTTTTTACTCTCATCCCTTTGTTTTCAAGCATAGATTACATTGCTTGTTTTGGGTCGTTTAGAAGGCTTTCACTTTGCTTGAAAGAGTGCGTCATTAGTTTGAGTGATTTTTGTGTTTGTATTGCTTTGATTGAATTATTCAATTTAGCTCTCTACATTTGCAATACTCAGAAATAATGTTTTATTTTTTTTTTAATGTAATTAGTGCATTCTCTGCTTCATCTCACTGAAAAATCAAAAAAAAAAATTACATCCTTTTATTTGCATCGGAAATGAAAAAGTCTTTTGCATAGCTAGCACTTGCATCTAGGAAAGATTTTTTGTTTCTCTTTTGGTTGTATTAGATGCATTAGGGGACTTCTTTGTATGTTTTCTATGTTTTTTTCTTTCTGAAAGATCTCTATCCTTTTCGTAGTTAGCATTCATCAAATGGAATGGTGTTCTATTGCATATAGCTTGCATTTAGGGAATTCGAGATCACAATTCGGTAGGGCCTTGAAACTGAAACGCTAATTCAAGATCAACTGTAAAATCAATTGAATAAAGCTAAGGAAGCATTGGAACCTAACGCAGACACTTTTAGTGGTCTAGGCTAGAGACGTGTTCCGACGTCTTTAAACCTAGTAGCTGTCATTCGCCATCTAGCTTTAGACAGCGCTAGTACGGACTTGTGCTCCCCGTACCATCGAGTAAATAAAGGGAGACCCCATTAGGTTCAAATCCTTTATCCATAGGAAGCCAATTCTGCCGCCCTGTAACTGTGATACACCGAACATAGAATTTGGGGAGACTACCTTCACGTACGTTAAGTCCTTGGTCATTTCTCTTTCATTTGATCACCAAGGTGTATATGGAAGTTCATGGAAACTTGGTACACCCTCTTTCTTAGATTACCTGAGTAGTCATTTCGATCTTTTCATGACTCTTTAAAAAGGAAAGAGATCATCGAGCACTTGTCCTTTCATGCTCGTTTAAAATTTAAAGTGAATAGAGTCATCTTTTGTCTGTTTCTCAACTCTTAAAACATGAAACAACAAAGTTTGGTTTCAAAGTCATAAAATTAATTACCCACGATCACATTCCCATTAAAAGTTTGTTATTTGGCTTGTTTTTGTTTTTCCTTAGACTTTGATCTTGAAGCCCTTGATCGGCTATCTCGTTTTCCTTCCTGTGTTGAAATATTGTCACAGTGGTGGAACCACCAGTTTCGTCGTCTTCTTCACTACTGCCTAGTGGTAGTTCTTTTCCTGAAGTTTCTTTTTAAACCCCTCAGTCCACTAGGTCTGCTGAGTTTTCGCAACCTATCCTCCCGACTGTATTGCCTCTTGCTACCTGATCTCCCCCTGAAGAGTCAGTTGAGTTCAATTGGCCTCCTCTGGGTGCTTGGTCTAGTTTTGGGGATGAAGGAGAATTCCATCCTCTTACTTTGGGATCACCATTTTTAGTTGTTGCTTTACCTCCTAGCCCTCATAGTCTTTTCGAAGATCTTACAGCTTCGTCAGACATGGATTCTTCGAGTCCTGTCGATAGTGGAGAAATGTTTGTGTCTATAGGAGAATACCAGATTTTCCCTGAAGATCTCCCATATGTCTCTGATCAATATTCCCCTCCATCGGTGTCACTTCCACCCAGTTATCGAACTTTGAGTCAGATTATTTCTGGTGTTGTTGTCCATAGCATTCTCCAGTACTTCGACTCCTCCAAGGAGTTCGGTCCTTCCTTCATTAGGACTGTCATCGTCGACACCTAGTTCGTCGGTCGTTGTTACATCTGTCCTAGTCCAACCTACCATTTATGTGGTTTCATTTGCACCATTGTTACACATCGGTCATCTAGATCTTTTTTTGTTCGTAGGTCCATCTCCATTAATCCTACGTTCCCAGTTAGGCCTGCTGCGAGTGGATCACAAACTCGTGCAGCCGAAACCCAGTCTGCTTCTGCACCCTTGGTTTCCACTTATAATTTCGATGAACACATGTTGGATATTCACCGACTGTATTCTCCCTCTCTGGATGATCTGCTATAGAACTCTCAGGGTTCTCAGCAGCCCCAAGCTCTTGTCAATCCTCCACATCACTATGATTTCTATGGAAACCTAATTTATTTTCCTCCTATTGATCCAAATCAAGCTACTTATTTGCCTATGGTTGATCCTTATCATACTATCCCTCATCAAGGGCCAGTGATACAAGGATAACCCTCTGGTCTACAAGGACAACCCCCACCAGGACAACCTTTGATCCAGTAGGGAAAACCTTATGGTCCGCAAGGGAAACCCTTACAAGATCAATATTTGGTCCAGCAACCTTATGGTCCTTCCGGTCAACCTCAGTATCAATATCAACCAGGAGCGTCTTACGTTCCTAGGGGAAAAATCTATCCACCATAGGGACAACCTCTTGCACAACAGTAGCAGCCATACATTCAATATGGCCAAAACTTTGTACAACAAGGACAACCCTACGGTCCTGCTCCGATTCAACTTGGTCATCAGGGAAAACTTGTTCCATCACAACCATTGGGCCAACCTCTTCCACAAGGGCAGCCCGGTGGCCCTTAGTATCCAGGCCAACCTGCTTCGCAAGGGCAGCCTGCCCAATCCCAGCAACCGGTTCAACCTGTTCAAAAACCAGCTCAATCTGTTCAGCATCCAGTTCAACCTGCTCAGCAGCCGGTTCAACCTATTTATCCTACTTAGCAGGGTCTGCCTGCTCAACCTCAAGGCCCTTATTACCCTCCTCAAGGCCAATATCATTCGGTATATAGTGTGCCCCAAGGTTTCACTTATTACCCTCAAAATAAATCCTAGTTGGTGTATAATCAACCTCAAGGAAATGCTTACATTTCGCAACAAAATCCATAAGTTTCGCAGCAACAAACTCAATGGTATGCTCAAAATCAATATCCTAGTCCTCAACCCCAGTATGGGCCAAATTATCAGGCATATAACCCATATGGTCAGACTCCTCTAGGACAAAACATATGGGGACAGAATTTCTCTCAGATTGGGTGGAATGTTAACATAGGTCCTTATCAAAGGCCTCCAATGCCTTTTAATCCTCAATTACCATTTCTCACTGCGTTGGAATTTCTCGATGTGTCAAAGCTTACGAATGATCTGATTCTTAATAACTCGTATTGGCCTCCAGTTTTGACTAAGATTCCTGGTGATTGTCTTAATTTTAAGGGCAAGTCCGGAGAAGACCCCCAAGCACATGTTATGACTTACCACTTGTGGTGTTCCTCTAACTCTTGGGTTGAAGATTCCATCTGACTCCGTCTTTTCCAACGGACTCTTACTGGTGCCGCTGTAAAGTGGTACATTGAATTATCTCATGGCATTTTCCAAGATTTCAACTCTTTAGCCATGGTGTTTCTTACCCATTTTCAGTTACCGGTTCGCTATGAGACTGGGACACACCTCCTCACATCCTTGAAACAGGACCAAGCTACTCACATCTAGGATCATATTCATGAATGGAGGCGTCAGCGTCACTTGATTAATTTTGATATTCCTGATCATCGTCTAACTGATTGGTTCACTACCTCCTTTTTAAATCAAATCGCTAAAGACATAGCTATGGGGGCATGTGTAACCGAAGAACAGACCATTGCTTGTGCCCAGTACCTTGATCTTGTGTATTCTCAGTCTGGCACGTTGTATGATATCTTGCCTGATGCCTCTCGACCTGGAACTTTTAAAGCACCAGTGACCCCATCCGTTGATGGTATTATTGGTTCCATGTCTCAGACTTCTCGAAAGTCTTCTCCTTAAAATCCTGGGAAGAAAAAGTCCAATCCTTCCAATGATGCTACTTCTCAGCCTACCCCGAATTATGGTAAAACCGTGGAAGTCAATGTCCTTCATGCCAATCCGGCGGATAAAACTTCCAATCGGAAAAAGAATGGTAAAGGTAAGGCCAAAGCCCATACCTCGAAATCATATTCGTCTGAATCTTGTACTGATGATGGTTCACAGCATAAGTCGAAGTACCCTTGTTTGATTTTTGATGAAGAGCACTACACCAAGGATTGTCCTCGATGGGCCGAAGTAAGTAGATTGCTCAAAGGCACCCAAGGAACTATAGTTGTTCTTAAAGAACCTTTTCCATCTCAGCAGACCCAGATGGTAGAGAAACCTTAGTCCTCTGCCCCATTTGGCTCTCAGGTGTTCTTGATGAAAAGTTCTGCGTCCATTTCTATTGCTACTCGGTCGAAATATTATACTGAATCGCGTCAAGAAGCGGGGAAAGAGATCGTTGATGGTCCTTTTCCTCCACGTTCTTCTGGCCCTCTTCAGATTGAAAGGCCCGGTACTGAGCCCGTTGTACGGTAACCTTCCAAAGGTGTACTGCACAAGTCTTCTTACAATCCAAACGCTCGTGTTGCTCAACATTACAGTATTGTTGAGGATTTGGCTCAGGTGCCATCTACAATATCTACATTAGAATTACTTCAGAGTTGTCCATCTCAACGGAAGGCTTTGCTATCTGCGATAAGCGGGATTGATCCTGCTGATACTAGCCTTCTTGCTTTCGATTTAGAGAATTTCGTTCCACGACTCCCGCACCAAATTGCGCTCATCATACAAGTTGGTATTAATGGTATCGATATCCATCAAGCAGTTTTGGAAGAGGGTGCGTCTACGTGCATCATGTCATCTTATTACTGGAAAGCCATTGGTTCTCCAGATTTGAATTCATCACCAAATTCCCTTGAAGCATTTGGTGGAAGGGAATCAAAACCTTTAGGTGTTCTCGCTAGCTTACCGATTACCTTGAAAGGGAGGACAGTCAATGTCGAGGTAGAAGTAGTTGATGCCAAGCTCAATTACAATCTTCTCCTTGGTCACAGTTGGACTCACGCCATGATGTGCATTCTGTCCACTCTCTTTCTGTCCTGAAATTCCCCCACAAAGGAAAGATTGTTACTATAGATCAATTGTATTTTTTCACCTCTTCTTCCGAGAACAATGTTCCATATGTGGATCATATTCCTACTCCCTACGTGAGCATTGGGCCAAGTCTCTTCAAATATCCTGCCCTCATGGGTATTTTTCCCCTTCCTCTGCCCAACACTGTTCATATCAATATGATCTCTCGGTCTAATGACCCGTGGATCATCCCTTCGCCTAAATAGATCGATTGGTTCGGAGATTCGATGTTGTTGAGTCTAATCGAGATTGACTATTCTGAACACATGGCGGCTTCGAAACCTTCATCTTCTGATCATGCTTCTTTGATCATGTCTCTTGACACTTATTCTCAATCCCCTTGGCTTGGCGATTCATATTTGACCGATCCCTTGAAAGAGATATTTCCCTTCGATGAATCCATCGTGGAAGCTATGTCTCTCAAGGATATTCCATGGGATGATAGTCATCATCATTCCTCGTTCATACCTAGCCTTGGGGCCATGTCTAGCTATCTTGAGAGGTTTTCATCTCAGGTTCCTTCTCCTCTGCTTCAAATGCCTATACTGACACATGAATTTTTCATAGAGGGTAAATTGAGTAACATCACACAAACGATGCCTATTGACATTTCTTTGAAACCAGGAATTGTCGAGAACATCCATATCGGGGTCACCTGTTCTTCCGATGAAGTCCAGGTTTATACTAGCCTTTTCCACGAGTTTCTTGATGTCTTTTCATGGCCCTACGAAGAAATTCCCGGTATCGATCCTAGTATAGTGGTGCATGAGATTCCTAACTACCATGGTTTGAAGACTGTCCATCAATGCCTTCGTCCTGTGCACCCTAAAAAAGATGCCGCCATTAAAAGTAAAGTTGAAAAACTTCTCAAAGCTAGTTTCATCTACCCGATTCCCTTGATAGAATGGGTCTCCAACATTTTCCCTATAAATAAGAAATAGTGTACCATTCGAGTCTGTGTTGATTATCGTGACATCAATCGGGCCTATCCGAAGGATAATTATCCTACTCCCTTTATCGATCAGATCATTGATGACTGTGCTGGGAGTGAGATATTTTCCCTCATGGATGTCTTTTCTGGCTATAACCAGATTAACATTCTCTTGACTGATCAGCGTAAGACTACCTTCATCTATCCTTGGGGTACTTTCGCATATAATAAAGTCCCTTTCGGCTTAAAGAATGTTGGGGCCATGTTTCAGTGAGCGATGTCATACGCTTTTAACGATATTAATCACATCATTCAACCTTATCTGGATGACCTTCCATCTCATTCAACTAAACGTAAGGACCATCCTAACCATCTTCTTCAGATATTTCTTCGTTGTTGATGCTATAACATCCGGAAAAATCCGCAAAAATGCATCTTCTGCGTCGATTTTGGTAGAATTTTGGGGTTTATCATGTCCAAATATGGGATTCACCTTGATCCGCTCAAAGTCGAGGCTATCATTAATATCCCCTCTCCGTCTTCATTACATCATCTGTAGAGTCTGCAGGGGAAGGCTAATTTTTTTACCCATTTTATACCTAACTACGCCAAATTCGCTAAAGGATTCACGCGATTACTAAAGCAGGGCGTCCCTTTCCTTTGGGATGAGATCACCCAAAATTATTTCGATGCTCTGAAGACGTTTCTTGTCAATGCTCCTCTGTTGCGTCCTCTGAAATATCATCGTGATTTTTCCCTCTATTTAGTTGTCACTTTAAGCACGATTGCCATGGTTCTGGTTCAAGATGATGATGATGGTGACGAGCATGTTATCTACTACCTCTCTCGTAACCTTCTCAATACTGAAACGCATTATGCCCATGTCAAGAAGTTAGCGTTAGCTGCGGTTCAAGTAGTTCAACGTTTTTGTCATTATATTTAGTTGCGTAATGTGACTGTGATTTCTGAATACAACCCCATGACCTATATATTGTCTCTAAAATTGCTGGGGGGGGAATAATAAAAGTGGATTGTTACCCTCCAAGAGTTCGATTTGGAATTTACCACTGCCAAGTCGAAGAAATCACTAGTCTTTGCCGATCTGATCTGTTCCCTCCCCTCTAACTCTGCTTCGTCTGGTTATGACAAATGCATTCCAAAAGATTCTCTTTTTTTATTAGCACCCTCGATCCTTGGTACGGTGATATCATCATATATCTTCAGACTTCCACTTTTAGATCTGAGTTGATGAAGGATGCTCACCGACACATCCGCCATCAATCGAAACCTTATCGTATAGTCGGAGATACACTCTATCACGTCGTAGTATATTCCATTATTTGCCGATGTCTGACCCTCGAGGAGGCTGAGAAAGTTCTGAATGATTGTCACAGTGGCATCTGTGGCGGTCATATGTCTAGTTATGCCACTGCACAGAATATTCTTCATGCTGGGTATTTATGGCCCTCTATTTTCAAGGATTGCATTGTCGCTGTCCATAAATGTCATGATTTCCAAGTCTATCAGCGGAAGATGTGTGTGCCACCTACACATATCCATCCTATCATTACCGTTGGTCCCTTTGCGAAGTGGGGCATCGATTTATGACGCATAACCCTCACTCAGCCGAGGGGCATGCTTATATTATCGTAGCCATTGAATACTTCACCAAATGGGCCGAACCAATGCCTACACTTTCCGCCGACAGTAAGACAGCAACTCAGCTCATATTCAATCACATCATTTCTAGGTTTGGTGTCCCTCAAGCCATTGTTACCGATCATGGTTCCCATTTTCGAAATTATTTGGTGGCGGAGTTGACTTCCAGGTTGGGCTTGCGTCATGACAGCTCAACACCATACTATCCTTAGGCCAATGGCCAGGTTGAAGTTTTGAACAAAGTTCTTGTCACCATGCTTCAACATACAATTGGGATGCACAAATCCAACTGGCATCTCATGTTATTTTTGGCTCTCTGGGCATACCGAACCTCAGTTAAGGATGCGACCGAATTCACTCCATTCCAACTTGTTTACAGTCTCGAAGCTACCCTTCCGATTGAGTGTTAAATACCTTCGCTCAAGTTGGTTGTTGAATTACTGCCCAACACTTCACCTGAAGAAGATCATCTTATCTACTTAGAAAGGCTGGATGAAACTCGTTGCTTTGCTGCTTTGGTCATCGAGGCACAGAATAAGCGGGTCAAAGCTCATTTTGACCAGTCAATTTCCCCTCGCTCCTTTGTAGAAGGAGACCTCATCCTCCTATAGGACCAAGCTCATGATAAGCTGGGGGCAGGAAAATTTCAACCCATGTGGCATGGGCCCTACATTGTTAAACGCGTTTTGAAGAATGGGGCCTATGAGCTCATTGATTATGAAGGTCATCCATTAGATCAGCCCAGAAATGGGTTGTGTCTCAAGAAGTATTATGCATGAGTCATTCATGCATGTTTTGTGTACATAGGTGTTCTTTTCATTTTTGTACATTTTTTAGCTTTGTGTGTTTTGCGAGCATCTTCTTACTTATTGGGTCATTACTTATTATGCAGATTTCTATTACCCCTTATGTCGGTTTCACAGACAATGATTCCTACAGTACCCGGAACTTGTCTTTAGCAGCCTGGGTGATTTATGATCCTACTAGTGAGTTGATAGATCTTCAAGGTTTTTGTCTAGGACTAACTACAAACAATGTCGCTGAGTATAGTGTTGTTATTGAACTGTTAACCGAGTCGATTACCCTCGGCATTAGTGCATTGGTTGTAAATCTAGACTCACAGCTTGTTGTTCCTCAACTTAATGGGCATTATTTAGTTAGAAACCATCACATTTTAAGATTGTATTTACGTGTTCATTTTTTGGAAAGACATTTTGATTATATCACATATCAACATATTCTAATACAAATGAATGCATTAACTGATACAGTTGATAACATTGTATTAGATAGACATTTGCATAATCTGTAAAATCATCATCACATGAAAGACTCATATCAAATAGGAAGATAGATGTATATATATATATATATATCGAAGGTTTGCGTCAGTGTGCACCATAAGTTTCAAAAAATATGTGTGATTTTGTTACGTCTCGAGACATCATGTCTTTCAAAAAATATGCAGAAGTAAATCCTAGGTTTCTAATCAGCATTATGATCATGATAGCATGTCACTGCCCATACAAGCCGCCTCAGCAAGCGGTGAACTTGGTTTGACACCCCTACAGTATGTCTCTGGTATGCACGAGGAACATCTTCGAATCGTGCATAGTCCAGAACTCCACGAGAGATCCCCTCTAGGTTGCGCATGATTTCCTCCCCCTCGCCTCTCTCACCATGAGGGGAAATATCAAAGTCGTGAGGGACTCACCTCGCTATTGGAGACATGCCTGTAGGTATTTTTGGTCCAACATATGCATAACACATGGATTTAATGTCAAAACATACATAATAATAAAAAATCATAATACTCATAAAAATAAAAATGAGACTTACCAAGTGCTTCATCCCAATCCTCTCCTTCCGGGAGTGGGAGGTCCGGATCACCAATGAAATTTGTGCTAGAGTAGGGCCAGTCCTCCACGAAAATTAGTTGTTGGCGGATGCAATCAAAGAACTCTGGTCTCCAGGACATCTGTTGGCTGCCCACTGACCTTGGCATCAGTGCAGCCCAACGGGCCATCCATGGCTCCTGTGCTGGTGGTGTTGGTACTATCACTTCCTGTCGTTGGAAAATTGGTAGTCATTCCAGGAAGAATGATGCCAGGATGGATCCATATCCGAACTGCTTCAGTTTTCCCTTCTTGCATTTCATCAATTGATGTTTCATATTGATCGCCACTGCCTCTGCCCAGTTGTAGAGGGTCGGTGTTAGACATTCTATTGCAAGAAGAAGCTGTGTTTTTTTGCTTCATATGATGCTTGTGATCCCGCATCTCACGTGATGGTGTGTAGCACTTATTTTAGTGCCAAGTCTGGGATAGTTTGGATATCCACATTCCCGCTTCCTAATCCTTTTCGTGCCCCTCGACATACCCTGTCGATCACCATCGTCATGTTTTCCATGGTGGTTCGGGTATCAGTTAGGACTGGTGTTGCCCCCTCCATGACAGACATGTTATGAAGTAAACATCTGAGACATCAATCTCGAGTTCCTGATCACGAAGAATAAATTTTTTCTGATCCTCATCCCAGATACTAATCAAGTATTGCAGCAGCTCCGGTTGAGCTCTGAGGCATGATGTCATGAAGAAATTTTTTAGTCTACAGTATCTAAGAGCTTCCATGCATCTCTCATTATCCATGGTAGGCTCATCTTCTTCACTGTGTTCCCTTTCCTTCCACTCGATCACCATTTTTCCACTTTACACCTACAAACATGTTCATATGGACATTATTAGCCAAATTTAAAGCTAAGATTTGTGGAATTTAGGCTTGATTACTTGCATTATGAGTTTTAAAAGGTCTGCATGGTTGGCGTGACTCTTTTAGAAACAGTCGAACCAACGGGCGTGCCTCAGTTAAAAAAATTGGGTGATTAGCGCAAGTCCGTTCCTGAAACTCACGCCAACCTTCGTGCCCTACTTTTCACAATTTCTCCCTAAAAAATCAAAATTGAAGGTTGTGGGTAATGAAATAAGACTTAAAATGTGGGGAAGGATGTCGGATCTTACTAGGAACTGACAGATTCAATATTGGTCTGCCAGATTGCTCGCTGTCGTCGCCGCAAAATCGCAGTACAAAATGGGTAACTATTGCTCCACAAGAGGTCAAAGTGAAAAGTAATTTTTTTTTACCATTTTTGGCATTTTATAACTTTTCAAAATCCTAATTAGGTTTTAATACATGTTTTTCAATTATTACATTATGTTATTTCGAGAAATGGGTTTTACGTTTTTTTCTTGTGCAGCGATAGGTCTTTAGTGAGATAGGGATGAAGTAACGAGCTGTATTTTGTACTTTTTCGGACTCGAAAAAAACACAAAAAAGTCACTACTGGAGTCAAATTTCAACTCTTTTCTGACTCTCTAAAATTGAAAATATTGCCGAGACTCTTGTCATTTTGAACTCGTTAAATGGCTACAAAATTATATCTACCCAGTATATGTTTACCTCTTTTTCAGGCTGGGATAGATTATTTACGAAAAAGGAATACCTTAGCCTATCACAACTAAGAGATTATTTCAGATATTTTTTTATACCTTTTCAGGTCTGAGAGAATATTTACGAAAAGGGACATGCTAGAGTTTTCTTTTCTGCTTCTTTTCAAACTCTCTAAACATGAAAAGATGTTGAGTTCTCCCTTTGTTAGACTCGTTAAACTCTGATGACATCGAACATCGTCACCATGACGTTCCCCGATTTCCTCCTTCCTAGGGCTCATAAAATGTACTAGGTTGGATTTTTCTGAAGGAAAAACTTACAGTACAAGCATATGCTATCCCCTCCGGGCTTGTTTTCAAAAATAATTGGGGTACTCGCCAGAAATGGTGGGGGAAAATTGAACCAGTATTTAGTTGTGTCGGCAGTATGTCACTCTTGAACATGACACTCGCCTGCATTCATTTCGGGTTGGGGACATATGATTTCATCATTTTCTGCCTCCATGGGTTTGGGTAATGTATTTTGACCTCTCATCTGCTTTTTGCCTAGTCATCATGACCTCAGATCCTCTTGATGTCAAATACTACCAAATCCAGAGTCGTGTCGCTGATATGTTCAAGAGTAGTTTTTCCTCTACAGTTTTCAACCTCCCTCTAATTCTCTGTTAGTCCTGATCCATTATCATTATATTCCTCTTTCTCGTGTAAATGATGTGGGAAACATTATGGCCCTCCTTCGACCAGATCGCTTCCTATCGACTTCGGCTCATTATCCAGGAAATTGGTCTAGAGATTCCCTACCGATACCTTGGAGCCTACATGCCTCAATGGCAAGTTCTTTGCATTAGAATACAGGTCTACATCATTGGCCTTCGATCAAGTGATTCTATGGGTGTTCGACACCAGATCATTGTTTACATTATGTGGATTGTACTTGTTGTACCTTAAGAGCCATTGTCATTATTGGTGGTTTCTCTCATGCCTGTTAATAGCTTTCATCATTGGCTAGTAATCAGGTGATTTTCTTGCATGTTCGACTTTAGCTCACATATTCGCATGCTTGAATTTGTACTTGCTTGGCTCGAGATGGAGCGCAAGACGCTGGGTTTTTTTTTATAAGATCCAGGCTGCGGGATATTGTACTTTAGCATGGCTTATTGCATGACTCTTTTGATTGGATGGTTGCGACCATACCTGAGTCTACTTTTTTATCCTTACTGCTGGATGGCTACATCCATACCTCGAATATTAGTTTATATATATACTCTATTATGGATGCCTGCACCCATGCCACATGTTCATGTATCAGAGATATCAGTTTTATTTTTAATTGCAAGTATTCCGAAAGTGGTGTTTGGTTCGAATGAGTTCTCGTAAATAATTTCACCCCTTCCTCTCTCTCGAACCTCATGCTTTAGGGGTATCTTTTACATAGAATTTTGCCGTTTTCCCTGTAATCCCCATCCCAAACATTGGAGGCTCATTTCTGTGACCAAAATAAAGTGTCATGCCTTGCAAAGACCATCATTACATCCCTTGCCATGAGTACAACATTCCTTCTGTTGACAACTTCCTGAATAGACCATCAAAAACACCTGTTTTTTCCTTAGCGCTAGTAGACCGTTATGCCCTCGCGCTGATAGGGAAATTAACACTGGGCCCTGCACCCATTGGCGCTTTGTACCAATGAGCTACTCGTGCCAACCTGTTTATGGAATTTTTTTTTAAAATAGAGTCGAAGTTTCCATCATAACAAACTTCGTGGGCGACTCATCTAGAGTGGTTCGACTAAATAACCACAGCCTTCCTCCTTTGGCCTCTTGTTTCCACCTTTTGGGGAAACCTCCCAAGGGATAAAGCCTCCCTTCCACTATTGTAGGGATCCCAACCTCCTCCTCTTCCTCTATAAATATAGCCATCTTCCATTGATCTGCTAGCTGAACTGAACATATTGTAGCTGAAACGTTGAAGATATTTTTGTACATTTGATTAGAAAATATATAATAGAAGAGACCCTCATTGAGAGAGATTAGACTTGTGTCTTCATCCCATCTGAATTCCCTGACGATCCATCGAGACGCGCTTCGACTGAACCAAGCTGAAGGAGGCTGCGACGTCAAAGCTCTGATTGTAACTCTTTATTCTATTAATACATATACATGACTATTTTCTGGTTCCCATCTTGTGTAAATGTGTTTTATTTGATGCAATATGCATAACCCTCCTTGACTAGTTAGTTGATTATGAATGAGATCATTGTTTCGTATGTTGCTCTTGTTTGTTGATCTTTGTGCAGGTATTCGAGCATTATAGCAGAAGGATTGTGACCCATTGAAGCAGAGATCAAGAGGCCATCACCACAGCCACGACAGCGTTGGACTCCAGGTAGGTTGAACTACCCTATCCTTTTCATTTATTAATTAAGGAACCTACACTTTAGCTTGTCCCTTTGTTACTAGACCCACTATAGGGCTAGAGGGATCGTCTCTGGATCCGCAGGATAGAGCTAGGAAAAGTGTGGAATTAGAATTTTAAGGGTTTTAATGAGATTTTCTCCAATTCCAAGACTTGGTTTAGGAACATTAAGGTTTTTGACCTCTAAGGGAGCACAATATAGGTAGTTGTAATATCCCAAAATGGGGAAGCATCAATATATGAACATAAAACTAGAAATAGCAGTGAATAACATTACACCAAAATGTATGAAAACCATGGATCCATTTTATTATGTAAATCAGCAGCAACTAATTACAATATAATTGGACACAACTCAAGTAATCAAGGCAAACAAGCCTCCCAAGAATACATATGCCAAAAATGAAATGCTGCTACATAGCATAATGCCCAAGAATAAGTACAGTGCAGTTTTAGATGGTGCACTTCTACTAGAAATATGCAATATTATGGATCTGAAAATGTATGGCTCAAAAAGTATCGGGAGTAAAGATCTAAGCTCCCAAATACATTTTCAAGACAACCCGAGAAGGATTTCCTGAAATATGCAAAAATACAAAAATTCTGTAATACAGCCCTAGGGCTGAATAGCAGCTGCAACTCAATAACTGGATGAAGTTGGTTTTATATTATACATATCTTAAATGGTTCTTCTCCAATATATCGTTTAGGTGAAAGGCTGGTCCTATCACTGAAGATCTCACCCTCCAATCAAACACTGAAACCCCTCACTGCAATTGCCCACTGAAATAATGCAGTCAAAGAGGGATATTGCGTTGTAGATGATGGGAATATGTTGGTCTGGTGCCAAGATGTGAAATAAAGCTCAATATCCTTCCTTTCTGATCTCCCGAAGAGAATAATGCTTCCTCCTCTGAAAAACTAGCTCCAGAAGTGGGTTTCTCAACCCTCCACTGCAACACCCTGCAACACAACACAATACTCTGTAGAAAATGCACTATAGTTGAAGACTGATGCTTGGCCTTAAGCCTGAATGTGGAAAATGAAGTACAATTCTCCCCCAAGAGGCCTCTCAAGAAAGGAGATGGGATTCCCGCTCAGGAACACCCGGTGCTAAATAGCACAGCAATCTCAACTAAACAGCTAAAGAATGCACAATAGTCATGCAGACCATAAAATCAATAATCAATAAAATGCCTCACTATGGCTGCCTTGCCCTCCTTATAAACAAGTGTGAGCCTTCTTACGTTGGGTCCCACTCATTAGGGTTTCCACCATCATGGAATCTTCCTCCCACTAATATTGTGTTGTCTCTATTGATGAGCTACTCTATCCATACCAGCATTCTTGACTTGGTCAAGCTTGACCTTGTCCACATGTATTTACCCCTGTTCACACATGAGGGTGCTAGATCCAGTTATTATTATGATCCCTTTTCATATCAAGAGGAATTTTATGTCTGTTTAAGATATTTATGGGCCTCCTTACCCATTTATTCATCTAACTAAGTGTTAAAAACAAAATTAATATTCCTATTAGTTGCATGCTAATTTAGGAATATTACAGTCCTCCCCTCCCAAATGTTGCTTGTCCTCAAGCAACTGCAAGGGTAGAACTGAAGAGCCTCCTCTCCTCCTCTTGTAGCATCCTCATATGATACACTCCTCTAAGGAAAAAGATGATGTCTCATCAATACATCTCCAATTTTCCCCTCCCAACTATGCAAGTTAGCTTTTGGTGACCATCCCAAATAGCTATCATCATGAAGAAGTAAAATACCCATGGAGGAAACAATGTGTTGTCTAGAGGTCCTCTTGAGGCATGGAATCTGAAATACATTGGTAACTATCACTCCCATGTGAAACCTCCATCCCCAAGCTATCATCCATACAAAATGAGCCACATTCCAACATGGAAACTCATGGAAAATTCCCTCCACTTGATGCTCCTGAAAAATTGGTGGGCTGCATAGCTGAACATGATGGATCAAATTGTCCATCCCACGTTATATATCTCTCCACTTATGAGAAGTGTAGAGCTGCTGCTAAATTTGAGCTGCAATGATGTTGCCTTTATGAAGTAAAAAGGTAGTTGGATCTTCAAAGATCCACTCTTTGGTTCTTGCCCACACCACCCCATATAAATTGAATATGGCTTTACCATAATGTGGGATCCAAATGAGAGAGGTATTGAATATTTTTCATAGTTCTGGAAAGTACCAACAACCTCCCAAGTAGTTACAGCGCAGTTTTTCTAACTGTTGTTTCAGAAAATAACATGGCAAGTTGTTTCTTAACAAACTGCTAGTTGTGTATGTCATCACATGTACTAGTGAATAGTAAATGGCTCCATATATCAACTGGGCATATAGAAAATAATAAAACACTTGCCCAAAACCATACAATAGATGGCTATCCCCATCATAGATGTTGGCCCAAATTTGACCATGAAGCCCAAGAAGAGGCTTGCCTTCTTGTGAAGCAATGCACTGTATAGAAATGGTAAGAGAATGAAAATACTCTGCTAGATAATCAATAAATTCAAAAACATAATTCTTACCATGTACTGGGAGTAAGATTATCATAATATCCATGAATAATTCCTCCATAGTGGTGTGACATACTTCCATGAAGAGGAATGAACCATGTTTTGCATAAATATCTTTCTTCTTATGCTTGGAAATCCAAGTCAAGAAGATCTTATCACGGTAATAGATGTCTCCATCCACTATTCCATCACACGCACCTCCTCCTTTCCCATCAAGTGCATCATATGTGAATTGATCCTAGGGACACTCCATTAATAAACCCAAGCTCCCAAGTGACAGCGATGTTGGCCTTTGCAATAAGGCTCTTGTCATCTCATAGCTCCATTATTTGACATGTCCAGTGTCAAATTAGTCTACCATAATGCTATTGTATATGGGAGATTCCTTCCAAAGTGGAAGTACCTCATGATCTTCCAAGGCTAAGGAGTAGCCCCTTTGCACCATGATAGTGACATCACCTACTCTGACAGCATCATGCCAAGCATGGGAGAGGATCAACCCATACTCTCTCAAGAATAACTAAGGTAACAACATCTCTTGATGCTCCCTCATCTCTCCCTCATACAAGTCATGGAGTAATATTATGATGGTTGACTTGTAGAATTCCCCATACAACCAGATATTTTTCTACCATAATACATGGGTGCCATACAATGCCTCAACCCATAACATACCTTCTAACAAAGCATATGTCACATGATGGCCAAACTCTTTTAAGAGTAGCCAGCGCAGCCTTGCCTCCTCTTGCCTTGTGTCATAGATCTGCAAGTGGATTTTTAGCCTCTTTCTTATCAACATCACACATCCAACCAATGGTGAGTGTATATCATCATGCCCAGCATTTGCATCCTCCCAATTAAGAATACCATCATAGTAATGGGAGACAAGATGTATCCCATCAATCATCTGCATATACCCTACTACACATGTGGGATGGTCATTGGAATGGCCCACTAATGGTTGGGCCCCCAACTCATCACTGCTACTCAAGCACATCATTGCTAGTCTCCATGATGGTGCACCTTTTGTTTCAAGATCATGTTCACTGCTAAACACATAGTTCCGCATTGCATTTCCCAGGACAATGCTCATTTCATCCTCCAAAAATCTACACTCCAACCCCAAGAGTTGTGTGCATCTCAACAATGAGTAACCAGGATCAATGTTCATCTCTTCCTTGAGTCTATCAAGGCTCCTTAGTGCAGTGATAGTGTGTTGCTCCAAATCAACAGTGTATCTTGACCCTAGCTCATGCAATAGCATATTTCCACAACCCTCCATGAGATTTGTTGAAATAACAGGAAATGGAAACTTAGGCATACCTTGGTGAAGCTTGGGAACATATTGTATGGCTACAATAGTTCCTTCCTCCAATGTGATGGTTCCCCCAACTGTTGGTGTTGGTGGCTTCTCCTCCATAGTTATATCAGTGCTGGTACAAGTCTCCTCAAGTGGTGGTGAGGGCTTCTCCTCCCCTGATTTCTCCTTGCCAAATTTTTTAATCACCCTTTGAGTAAAAGCAATCACTCTTGCATGACTCAAATGGCTGAACCACCAAGTGTTTGCTTCACCCTCAAGGTGCAGCGCTTCAATCTCTACAGCCTCTCTTTCTACCACTGGATGTAGTAGGAAGAATGCATCTAGATTCCTTGTCCAAGCCCTTACTATACATGTGGATGACCCATCAAAAGTATATAATAGAAATATATTGTCCCTGATTCTCCTATTGTTGGAAGGTCTCCTTTCTTCCTCAAGTTGTATGAACTGTGGGAGAGTTAGAGTCTCCTTGAAAGCTATAGGTTGAGATTTATATTCTACAAGGTATTCACTTAGAATCTCATGATCCAAGTGTCCTCCATCTCCATGCATTTTGTCTTCTTCTTCAAAAGAAAAGGGCATAGTGTATTTCTTTGGAGCTCTACACAACACCGGTTCCTCCTTCTGCTGATAGGAAGTACATGGACCTTCCTTATCTTGAAACCCTAGTGTGGTTTCATGGCTTCTATCTACTCTTCTTTTCTTGACCTCCTTGGTGAGGTGCTTCTTTGGTCTGAAAAGAGATGAGATAAAACTCATTCTTCCCATCATTATGATATCTTCTTTCTTCTTCTTATTCTCTTGATATCATAATGGTTGAGATCCGCAATTTGAGCCAAGATTATGCTCTAATACCACTGTAATATCCCAAAATGAGGAAGAAGCAATATATGAACAAAAACTGGAAATAGCAGTGAACAAAATTACACCAAAATGTATGAAAACCCCACCATTTTATTATCTAAATCAGAAGAAAATAAGTACAATAGAAGCAGGCACAACTCAAGTAATCAAGGCAAACAAGCCTCCCATGAATACATATGCCAAAAACGAAATGCTGCTACATAGCAGAATGCCCAAGAACAAGCACAGTGAAAATTTAGATGGTGCACTGCTACTGGAAATGTACAATATTATGGATATGCAAATGTATGGCTCAAAAAGCGCCGAGAGTAAATATCTAAGCTCCCAAATACATTTTCAAGACAACCCGGGAAGGATTTCCTGAAATATGTAAAAATACAAAAATGTCGGAATACAACCCTAGGGTTGAATAGTAGCTGCAACTCAATAACTGGATGAATATGGTTGTAGATTATACATATATTGAATGAATCTTCTCCAATAGATCCTTTAGGTGAAAGGCTGGTCCTATCACTGAAGATCTCACCCTCCAATCAAACACTGAAACCCCTCACTGCGATTGCCCACTGAAATAACATAGTCAAAGAGGGATACTACACTGTAGATGATGGGAATATGTTGGCCTGGTGCCAAGATGTGAAATAAATCTCAATAGCCTTCCTTGCTGATCTCTCGAAGAGAATAATGCTTCCTCCTCTAAAAAACTAGCTCTGAAAGTGGGTTTCTCAACCCTACACTGCAACACAACACAATAATCTACAGAAACTGCGTTGTAGCTGAAAACTAATGCTTGGCCTTAAGCCTGAATGTGAAAAATTAAGTAAAATTCTCCCCCAAGAGGCCTCTCAAGAAAGGAGATGGGATTCACACTCGAGAACACCCGGTGCTAAAAAACACAGCAATCTCAACTAAATAGCTGAAAAATGCACAATAGTCATGCATACCATAAAATCAATAATCAATAACATGCCTCACTATGGCTGCCTTGCCCTCCTTATAAACAAGTGTGAGCCTTCTTACCTTAGATCCCACTCATTTTGGCTTCCACCGTCATGGAATCTTCCTCCCACTAATACGGTGTTGTCTCTATTGATGAGCTACTCCATCCATACCAGCGTTGTTGACTTGGTCAAACTTGACCTTGTCCACGAGTATTTGCCCCTGTTCACACATGAGGGTGCTAGATCCAGTTATTATTATGATCCATTTTCATATCAAGAGGGATTTTACACTTGTTTAAGATATGTATGGGCCTCCTTACCCATTTATTCATCTAACTAAGTGTTAAAAGCAAAATTAATACTCCTATTAGTTGCATGCTAATTTAGGAATATTACAGTAGTGATGAACCTATATAGACAGCCAAATGTCATGGTGAAAAAATAACGTGTAACAATGAGGGAGCATCTACATGCATTATGTCTCTAAACTGTTGGAAGTCACTTGGCACGCCACGCCAATCTCAATCATCAACAACACTGAAGTCTTTTGACAGACGTACATATAAACCTTGCGGTATTATCAATAACCTGCATGTTGAACTAGGGGGAAAACTAGTGAATTTGAATTTGAGGTTGTTGAAATACCCCTTGACTACAATATTCTATTTGGAAGGCCATGGGTATATGCAATTATTGCAATTGTTTCTACATATTTTAGAATGATCACCTTTCCACATAAAGGTGTTATCACAGTCATCAATCAACTATCCTTCTTTGCCTCCAGTTCCTAGGTAACTGGAAGTATTCTGTTAGTTCACGTACCCCAACTTGCATTTCAGAAAATTGGTGTAGGACTCTTAGAGGATTCCACTCTCATGGGAACCTTTGCATTACAGCCGCCTGTGACGTCGGCAGAAATTGCAAGCATAGAAACCTGCTACATGATCTCTTCCACTCCATCTGGCTTAAGGGAGAGTACGGGTGATTCTGAAATTATCACATTGGATGAATTTATACTGCCCAACCCTATTGAATTGGCATAGCAATCAATCTATCTGGCTTGGGCGGAAAATCTGAAATCATCGTCGTTGGTTGTTTGGGTTGATCGTTCATTAGACTTTGGTACTCCATCTAATCCTTTTTTCTCAACTTTCTTGACAGATGAGAATATTTTGGAAACCATGATGTTAGAAGGATAACCATGGGAATATTATAATCATCGTTCCCATCTTCCTGATTATGAAGAATATAATCTTAGTGAATTATATCACCCATTGATCAAAAATTATTTTCGAATTATTTTCCTATTATTGCAATCGATTCCGAGCGAAATCTATCAAATATTGAAGAAACCATTTCTATCGATATTTCGACCAAACCTGGCGTTGTAGAAAATATTAATATCGGCATGTCTTGTTCTCCATCAGAACTCGAAACCTACTACTCTCTATTTCATGAATTTCATGACGTATTTGCTAGGTCTTAGGAGGAAATGCCAAGCATAGATACTAGTGTCGTTGAACACACTATTAATATATACCCTAATGTCAAGTCAGTACGTCAATGCCTTTGTCATGCTCATCCGAAGAAGGCTGCTGCCATTAAAGCAGAAGTTGAAAAACTTTTGTGTGTTGGTTTCATTTACCATGTTCCACTAATTGAGTGGGTTTCCAACAGTCATGAAAAAACAAGGAACCACCAGAGTGTGCGTTGATTGTCAGGATTTCTATCTTGCTTATCCAAAATACAACTATCCTACTCCCTTTATCAACCATATTATTGATGATTGTGCTGGATGCGAAATATTTTTGTTCATGGATGGATTTTTAGGCTACAATCAAATCAATATCTGCCCAGAGGATCAATATAAGACAACATTCATCTGTCCATGGGGCACATTCGCTTATCGAAAACTCGCGTTTGGTTTAAAGAACGTCGAGGCCACTTTTCAGAGAGCAATGGCTTATGCTTTCAATGACATCAAGCACATTTTTCAACCCTATCTAGACGATTTACCCATGCATTCACGAAATCAGACTAATCACCCGATCCATTTGAGAGCCATATTTTTACACTGCCAAAACTACAAAATACACCTCAATCCACATAGATGTGTGTTTTTTGTTGGTTCTGGTCATTTTCTTGGATTCGTCATCTCAAAAGAAGGAATTCGAATAGACCCATTGAAGGTCTAGGCCATTATTAATTTTCCTGCACCATCAAATTTACTTCAGTTACAGAAACTTCAAGGACAGGCTAAATTCCTAAGGAGGTTCATACCCAACTACGTCGAAATGGCTAAAGGATTTACTCGGCTCTTGAAAAAGGGGATTCCCTTCCATTGGGATCAAGTTGCATAAGCTTATTTTGATTTTTTCAAGGATACTCTTGTCTGGGTGTCATTAATGTATCGCCCCAATTATCAGAGTGATTATTTCTTATATTTTGTCGTGGCTAATACGACCATTGTTATGGTATTGGTCCAAGTAGAAAATGGGATGGAACATCCGATATATTATTTGAGTCGTAATCTAAATAATACGAAAGTGAAGTATTCGTACGTAGAAAATCTTGCCTTGGCAGCTATTCAAGCTGTCCAATATTTCGCCACTATATCCTGTTTCAAAAAAACCATTGTCATTTTGAACTGCAACCCCATGACTTATATCTTGTCACATCAATTGCTGGGGGGCAAGTATTCAAAATGGATTTTCATTTTGAAGTAATTGGATTTGGAATTCATCATATCCAAGTCAAATAAGTCTTTAGTTTTGGTTGAGATTCTCTGTGACCTTCCCTCTAATAGTACTGCTACTACATCGGAACCATATATTCCTGATGAGTCTATGTTTCTGATCGAATCATCTGATCCCTTGTATGGGTATTTTATCATTTATCTCCAAACCCAGACTTTTCGGCCTGATACCTCTTACTATGACCAGCGATGTATTCTATACCAAGCCAAAGATTATCTGATCGTCAGCGATACACTTTATCGTCGTGGTGTCGATACAATTTTAAGAAGGTGCCTCACTCATGAGGAGGCCAAAAAGGTTTTAAATTATTGTCATGCTGGGGTTTGTGGTGGACACTTGTCTAGATACGCTACCGCGCAGAAGATACTCTGCACCGTTTACTTTTGGCCTACCACATTTCGCGACTACATCCTCGTGGTCATAAGTTTTCATGCGTGCCAGATATTTGATCGTAAAATCCACAAACCGCCAGTGCCATTGCATCCTGTTGTCTTTGTGGGACCATTTTCAAAATGGGGAATTGACTTCATGACCTATAACCCTCGTTCATTTGGGATGCATGGTTATATTATTATTGTAGTAGACTACTTTACCAAGTGGACCGAAGCGACGCCTACATTCAACAACACAGGACAAATAGCTGCATTGTTTTTCTTTAATCATGTCATTGCACGGTTTGGGTTCCCACGAGCTATAGTCACATATCATCAGAATCATTTTCGCAACCACATGATGACTGAATTGACTCCCAAGTTAGGATTGTCACATGATAATTCTACTCATTATCCACAATCAAATGGACAAATTGAAACTATCAACAAGATTATTAAAAGTATGCTTCAATGAATGATAGGAGTTTGTAAAATAAACTAGCATTTGATCCAGTACTCAGCCTTATGGGCGTACCGAACCTCGGTGAGAAATGCAACCAGATTTACTCCCTTTCAATTGGTGTATGGTCTCGAAGCTATCTTGCCAATCCAATGTGAAATACCCTCATTAAAAACTGCAATCAACTTGTTACCTGACACCTCAGATGAAGAAGCGTGTGTTTTTAACCTCATCAAGCTTTATGAAACGTGTCGTGAAGCCCAATTGGCCAACAAAGTGCATTAGAGACGTATAAAGGCGCAATACGACAAAAATTTCCAGCCTCACATTTTCTCAGAGGGCAACTCGGTCCTTATTTATGAATAAGAAGATGATGTAATAAATACAGGGAAATTTGAGCCGTTATGGCATGGCCCCTATATTTTCAAAATATTTCTTGCTAAGGTTGCCTATGAGTTTTTGGATTATGATGGAATTCCGTTGGCGTAGCCCCGAAATGTAATATTCCAAAATTCCTACAATAAATTGGAATATTAAATTTTGCTAATTTCACTTATGAGTTGAATAATTGGGTGAGGAGGCCCATACATAATAAAAACATGGATAAAATCCCTCTTAATATGAAAGGGGATCATTGATGGAGTTGGATTTCACACCCTCATGTGTGAAAGAGGACATTTGCAAGAAGACAGCGTCAAGTTTGACCAAGTCAAATAGCGCTGAGGTAGGAGGTGGAGAGCATCTTGTGGGACAGCGTAGTGAAAGAGGAGGGAATTTTCCTTGATGGAGGAAACCCTAAAGAGTGGGACCCATGGAGAGGGAGCTCTCATTTTTTTTAAAGGAGGGCAAGGCAGCCATTGTTACTCATGCATATGATTATTGATTTCTTGTCTGCTTAGACTATTTGCAGTCTCTGGTTGTTTAGTTGAGTTGTAGTGCTATTTAGCACGAGGGATTCTTGTTTAGGAGTTCTTCTCCTTCTTGAGAGGCCTATTGAGGGATTGCACTTCATTTCTCCACATTCAGGCTCAAGGCCAAGCCATTCCTTCAGCTACAACATTATTTCTTCTCAAGTATAACGTTGTGTTGCAGGGTGTTGCAGTGGAGGTTCCACAACACCATTCCTTAGCTTGTTTTTCAAAGGAGGGAGCCTTGTTTCCTTTGGGAGATCAGTAAGGAAGGATTCAGAGCTCATTTCAGATCTTGGCACTTGGCCAACACTTTCTATTCCACCTACAGTGCATTTCCCCTCAGTATCTGCGTTATTTTCAGTGTGCATCTGCAGTGAGGGTTTGCAGTGATTGTTAGAGGGTGAAATTTTCATTGATAGGATCAGCCTTTCACCTGAAAGATCCATTAGATGAGATTCAGCCATATGTTGCAGCATCTTCAGCTATCTTCATCCATTTCTAGTTTTGAGTTGCAACTGCTACCCAGCAACTTTGGCATTTTGCCAATTTTTTATATTTCTGCCAATCCTTCTAAGGATTGTTGTATTATTGTTTTCAGGGGTTGAGAGCTTGCTCCCCCTTATTTATTGAGCCATATATTGTCATATATTTCTATTTTTATTCATTTTGCAATATTTATCCATCATAGACTACGCAGTCATAGCCTGGGTTTATACATATATAGAAGTGCTCTTCATTTCCTTGTACGTGTGTTGCTGAGGCTTACATTGCTTTTCTTGAGTGATTGTTTCCTCAAGAATTTGTACTCACTCACTGCTATATTATACATTTCTTGTCTATCTACATCTCCATGTGTTCTGGGTTATAAAAATAATGTTGTTGCTCCATTATATGTGCTTGCATTTGCTGCAGTCCCTTCAACGGGCACTTTTACAAGGTAACTAGGTGTGGGAGACCTGTTTAACCCACCTAGAGGGATTTATTTGGAGCCTCCTCTTGGATTTTGTACTTAGATACTCAGATATAAGGAATCTAGGTCTTGGTTTCAAATCTTGTAGCATCCATTCCTGGAAAATGCGTTTTCCAATCATGCCTTGCTAGCAGATCCTGTTTTGGGATATTACAGTGGTATCAAAGCAGCTTTCTTGGCTCAGCTTGTGAGTTTCAGCCAAAGAATATCAGAATGATGAAGAATATGAGACTACTCTCATCAGTTTTCAGACCTAAGAAGAGCCTCTCCAAAGAGTAAGAGTAGAAAGAAGAGGAAGGACCATGCACTTCCTATTCTCATGAAGAAGAAGAAAACAAGCATGAAGGATACTTGGATCATCAGATTCTAAGTGATTACCTTGTTGAGTTCAAATCTCAACCTAAAGCCTTTAAGGAGACTCTAGCTTTTCCACCATTCATCCAGTTGACGGAAGAAAAGATACCATGCAGCAAAAGAAAAATCAAAGGCAATAGATTTATGTTGTCTACATTTGATGGATCATCTACAGCAAGAGCTTGGGTGAGGAAGCTGGAAGCATTTTTCCTACTAGATCCTGTAGTGGAGAAAGAGGCTATTGAGATATCAACGCTACACCTAGAATTTGAAGCCCACATTTGGTGGTTCAGCCATTTGAGCCATGCAAGAGTGTCTACTCTTGCTAAGTTTTCTTAAAAGCTGATCAAGGAATTTGACAATAGAAGAACAGAAGAGGAGGAGCCCTCACCACCACTTGAGGAGTTTTGTCCTAATGTTGTCACACTCATAGAGGAGCAGCCACATGCATCAATAGTTGGGGAAGCCAACACATTGGAGGAAGGAAATCTTGCAGCCCTACAAGAGATTCCCAAATCTCATCAAGGTATGAAGGAATTTCCACTATCTATTGTTGCAGAAAATTCTTTTGGTAGTTGTGGAAATTTTCTTTTACATGAACAAGGGTCAAATCCCATTGTTGATCTAGGGCAACATGATTTCACTACACTGTGAAAATGTTTCGAGGAGGAGATGAACCATCATCCTCATGCACCTTTGTTGAGTTGCACACAATCCTTCAAGTTGGGGTGTGAACTTTTGGAGGATGAAACAAACCATGAAACTCGTATGAAAACCCATGAAACTATCCTTAAGTTGGAGTATGAGACAGCCATTGCATCCTTGGAGAGATTAACAGTGTTGTCAAACAATGTTGGAGAGTAAATTTTATCTTCATCATATTTAGATCCTTGTGGATTCAACCTAGTCATGGGTGAGAGATCTTCTCTAAGAAATCTCCAAAGAGTTGCATTTCAAACTTTCATGAAATGAAAGGAGAGAGATTTGGTTTGGAATGATGGTAGCCCTCATGAGAGGAGTACCAAGGGGAAGAGAAGAAAAAGATATCCACAAGTGATTGAGTGGTTGTGGTTGAGGAGCAAGGAGCTGGGAGGCTACTTGCAATTATATAACACTGGGCAGCAAGAGGCTTGGTTGCGCTGGCTCCTCTTAAAGGAGTTTGGCCATCACATGGCATGTTCTCTTCCTAAGGGGATGGGGATGGAGAATAGGTGATAGGATGCTTACATCATTGGGAAGCATGTGGTATGGATGCATGGTGTCAATGTGTCTTCATCACATGAGTTGTATGATGGGAGCACAAGGAGGCAGCAAGCACTTTGGTTGCTTGAGTTGTACTTGAGAGAGCAAGGGCAGATTTTCTCTCACATGTTATGTGATGTTGCAGGAGTATAAGAGGGCACTCTCATGGTGCAAAGGGGCTACTCCTTGGCCTTGGATGATCAAGAAACACTTCCATATTGGGAGGTATTCCATGTTTGCAGCAGCATTACTAGAGGAGTCTTTGACAAGGAGCATGTCAAAGAACAAAGCTTTGTATTGGCAAGAGCTTATTTGCATGATCTCATAGCACCGTCACTTTGGAGCAAGGACTTATGGATGGAGTGTCCCCAGGATCACTTCACATTAGATGCACTTGGTGAAAAAAGAGGAGGTTAGAATGATAGAGTAGTGGATGGATACATCTATTACTATCACATATTCTTCTTTACTTGGGGTTCCAAGCATAAGAAGGATGATCTTCTTGCAGCACATGGTTCATTCCTCTTCATAGCTTGCCAAAACACTATGGAAGACTCACTCATGGATCCATGTATCATCTTACTTCTGGCATATGGTAAGAAATCTGTTTTCACATTTATTGATTTGCATACTCTTACCATTATTATGCAGTGCATTGCTCCACAGGAGGGCAAGCTTTTCACATTGCGCCATGATCAATGTTGGGCCAAACTATATGATGGAGGCAACCATATTTTATGTGGCCTTGGGAAAAAAATTTCTCATTACATGTTTTTTCAGCTGTTATATCTAACTATTTGCCATATGATGACATACATGAGTAACTATGTAACAAGAAACATTTTTGCTTATGATTTTCTGAAGCAGCAGTTTGTAAAACTGCAATGTACATACTTGGGAGACTGTTGGTATCTTCAAGCACAAAATGAAGCCATTAGTATTTCCTTCATTCTTGCACTGATCATGTCTTCATTTTCTGATATTGTTTCTATTCTTATTGAGAGCATGATTGGGAGATTGACACATGAGTTGGATGTGTCCTTGAGGGGATAGAATTCCCACATTTTCTGCACTACATGTTCTAATGGGAGCATGGCAGGGGATATGGCCACCACAGCCACACATTTTTTCTCTTTTGGGGTGGGCCATGAGTTTGATAGCTATCCATTTTATAACCATGGGAAAGTGTTTGATCATGTATTGTTGACACATTTAGCCATTTTCTATTCATTAGTAGATGTGATGGATTTTGTATCTTACTTGCCATGTTATTTTCTGAAGTTGCAGTGGATGAGACTGTGTTGTGTCCTTTTGAGACATTGTTTGTATCATATATCATCATGTAAAACCTTCAGAAAAATTCTCATTAGGATTTTCTATGATGATCATGTCCTATTCATCATGGATGAAATATTTTGGGCCAGCTTGTTCTTCAATGTTAGAGGGGAAATCCTTGGAGGATTGTTCTTCATTTTTCCACTTGAGGGCAATAATTTTGCAGCCTAGGATCAGCACATACTCTACACTCATCATGAGTGGAGAGGAGGACAGTGTGGGGTAGGCTATGATGCTTACCATATTCATATTTTCAACCCACCTTCATTTCCAGAGCTTGAGGTGGAAGGAGGTTTTCAAGAGTTACCATGTTGGGAGGTGACTCATTTTGTATGGATGATTGCTTGGGGATGGAGGATCCATTTGGGAAGATTTTTTCCCAACAATTTTCATTCTTTTTTCCTTGGAGGAGACTCCTCAGTTCTATCCTTTCAGTTGCTTGAGGACAAGCAACATTTGGGAGGGGAGGACTGTAATATTCCAAAATTTGCCTACAATAAATTGGAATATTAAATTTTGCTAATTTCACTTATGAGTTGAATAATTGGGTGAGGAAGCCCATACATAATAAAAACATGGATAAAATCCCTCTTAGTATGAAAGGGGATCATCGATGGAGTTGGATTTCACACCCTCATGGGTGAAAGAGGACATTTGCAAGAAGACAGGGTCAAGTTTGACCAAGTCAAACAACGTAGAGGTAGGAGGTGGAGAGCATCTTGTGGGACAGAGTAGTGAAAGAGGAGGGAAGTTTCCTTGATGGTGGAAACCCTAAAGAGTGGGACCCATGGAGAGGGAGATCTTATTTTTTTAAAAGGAGGGTAAGGCAGCCATTGTTACTCATGCATATGATTATTGATTTCTTGTCTGCTTAGACTATTTGCAGTCTCCGGTTGTTTAGCTGAGTTGCAATGTTGTTTAGCATGAGGGACTCCTATTTAGGAGTTCTTCTCCTTCTTGAGAAGCTTCTTGAGGGATTTCACTTCATTTCTCCACATTCAGACTCAAGGCCAAGCCATTCCTTCAGCTACAGCGTTATTTCTACTCAGGTATAATGTTGTGTTGCAGGGTGTTGCAGTGGAGGTTCCACAACACCATTCCTTGGCTTGTTTTTCAGAGGAGGGAGCCTTGTTTCCTTTGGGAGATCAGTAAGGAAGGATTCAGAGTTCATTTCAGATCTTGGCACTTGGAAAACACTTTCTATTCCACCTACTGTGCAGTTCCCCTCAGTATCTACATTATTTTCAGTGTCCATCTGCAGTGAGGGTTTGCAGTGATTGTCAGAGGGTGAGATCTTCAGTGATAGGATCAGCCTTTCACCTAAAAGATCAATTGGATGAGATTCAGCCATATGTTGCATCATCTTCATCTATCTTCATCCATTTCTAGTTTTGAGTTGCAGCTGCTACCCAGCAACTCTGGCATTTTTCCAATTTTGTATTTTTCTGCCAATCCTTTAAGGATTGTTGTATTATTGTTTTCAGGGGTTGAGAGCTTTCTCCCCCTTATTTATTGAGCCATATATTGTCATATATTTATATTTTTATTCATTTTTCAGCAGTTATCCATCATAGACTACGCAGACATAGCCTGGGTTTATACATATATAGCATTGTTCTTCATTTCCTTGTACGTGTGTTGCTGAGGCTCACATTGCTTTGCTTGAGTGATTGTTTCCTCACAAATTTGTCCTCAATTAATGCTATATTATACAATTGTTGGATATCTACATATTCATGTGTTCTGGGTTATAAAAATAACGTTTTTGCTCCATTATATGTGCTTGCATTTGCTGCAGTCCCTTCAACGGGCACTTTTACAAGGTAACTAGGTGTGGGAGACATGTTTAACCCACCTAGAGGGATTTCTTTTGAGCCTCCTCTTATAATTTGGACTTAGATACTTAGATATAAGGAATACAGGTCTTGGTTTCAAATCCTGTAGTAGCCATTCCTGGAAAATGCATTTTCCAGTCATGCCTTGCTAGCAGATCATGTTTTGGGATATTACACGAGATGGGTTGTATCTGAAACATTATTATGCTTAATCATGAGCATAGTCATTTTTGTATTATATTGTATATATACGTTGTTTATTTTCATTCATTGTCTTAGTTTGTTTTTTATATTTTTCTTGACGTTAGTAATCCGCTTTAAATTTCATTGCAGATGTCTAAATCTTTGGAAACATTTGTTGGATATGTTGATGGTGCTAGTCGTAGTACACAGAATCTATCCTCTGCAGTGTGGGCCATTTTTGCTCCAAACGGCGAGTTAGTGAGTTTTCAAGGGATTTGTATTGGTATATAGACAAACAATATCGCTGAGTATAGCGTGTTGATCAAACTTCTCTCTGATGCCATTTCATTTTGTATTAACCACATCATCATAAGGTTAGACTCACAACTTGTGGTATTACAACTTACTAGTGTTTATACAATTATAAATCCAACACTGCATCATTTTTCCTTAAGAGTTTGACTTTTGGAAAGACATTTTGATTTTATTCAATAACAACACATTTCCAGAAACTTGAACACATTGACTGATTCTTTAGCTAATCATGTTATAGACCGAAATTTGCAACACATGTAAAGAAAAATTCACCTAATTGAATAGGATTGCGCAATAAACATAGGAAAACACTGAAATCAAATAGATAGATAGATATTTATAGCTTTTTAAAAAAAAAAATTCCTGAGACACATTGGTCATCTGACCTCAAAATGTATGCAACATGTCAAAAGTAAACTAGTGATGCTCAAGTTAACATGCTATAGGTCTAGCTATCCTACGCAATAACCGCATCCAATGGTTAGGAATGCATGTAGTATGGTGTTGCAGTCGCATGGGTAACTCTTCGATCTGACAATATGGAATCCCGAGGGTCAACCCCTCTATGTGTTTCCTAAGCTTAGACAGAATCTCAGCCATGTCTAAATCCTGAAGGACTGTTATCCCGATAGCCATCTCTGCTAGCTCATCTGCTCCATGCTCTGGTTCCTCCACCGATTGAACTTGACCAACATCTGCATTACATTAAAACTTCAGTTTAGTCTTGGGAAAACATAAAAATAAAAAAAACATTGTATAAACCTTAGAAAAATAAAAAAACATGGTCAAAACATTCTTACCTATTGCACCCCACTGAGCACCTTCTGGTAAAGCTAATTCTGGATCTCCTCGGAAATCGACGTCTACGTATGCATACTCATCGATGGCGATAACCTGTCGCCTGAACCAGGCAAAGAATGCAATCGAGAACACAATGTATGATTGGCTTGCATGCCTAGCGATTAGTTCTGCCCATCTCTGCATCCTCGGATCTCTATGGTTAGACACACCCAGTGTCACATGCTGAGGCTGCATTGGTGGAATCCACTCTAAGGAAAATAAAATGAGGATGGAACCATAACTGAAGTTTTTCTTCCTTCCTCCCTTTGCCTTATTTATTTTTTCTTTTATTTGAGAAAGTACATCTTTAGACTAGTTGAAAATTGTTGGCTCCATGCACTTTAGTGCATACTGCATATAAGATCTATTCGCTACATGTAGTGTAACGGTGCCGAAAAGCTTTGCGATCATGAATATAATGGTTCTCAAAGGAAAATCACGAACGTCATGGATGTTTATTTTCCCATCCTTGCTTTGCTCTACCCCTGGATAGAAATATTGCAAAACATAATTCTCACCGTCTCTCCTCCGAGAGAAGACCCTGAGAGAGAAATGGGAAAGCCTCTCCTCGACAAGCCTATCAGAAAATATACAACCTCCACTATAATAGAAACCACTTTGTTCCTAATGTGAAGTGCCTCAATTTCCAGATCCCATGCACAAACTAGGAACTCCAAAAGTTCTATTTGTTGCCTCATACCTGACAAGCGGAAGTACTTTAATAACCCACAATCTCTTAGGGCTCTTACAGTACTTGGATCATTAAGGGAAATAATTTTTTTTTCTTCATGCTCTCTTTCTTTCCAAGTAATCGTCATTCTAGTCCGATGAATCCCTAAAACATAACCATAAGACTCATTAGATTCCTTTTCATGCAAAAAATTAGGCAAATTTTTGGTACAATGCAATAGTCAAGAATGTAAATTGCACCCAACACAGCCCTGAACAACATACAGTGCGTTGCATATGCACCTAGGCTTCATTTTAGGTGCTCCACAATGCAGTTTTCGATGTTCAAGGGTGTGTTTCCCTCTTTGGAAAAATAATTTACCCTAAGGGGCCAAAATCCCTAAAAATTTGCAATTAAATGAAATTAACTAACTACTAAAAGAAAGAGAGGGTTTATAGCACCAACCTGGATCAAACGGCGATGAAAACCGTCCACAAATCAATCGCAATCAACGGCTGAAGTTTGGGGGAAAAAACAGGTTCAGAGCTCCAAAATGCAAATGGTAACGTTCAAATGGTAAAAATGAATATTAAAACTCTTTTAATTAGTCATGTTATTATTTGCAAATCATATTTATTGCTATGACTATGGTTTTATTCTATTTTTATCATGAAATAGGTATTTTTAATCCATTGGATGTTGTTCTGAACAGGTTTTGCAACTGATGAGCAGATTAGTCGTGCAGATTTATTTGACCACAAAGCATACTTTTATCCTTATTTTTTGACCTTTGATAAAAATGAAAAATGACTTGAAGTGCACTTTTATCTCTTTTTCAAGCTTCGATAACATCGAAAAAGGAACCCCTTGAGTCTTCTTTTAGCTCTTTTCAGACTCCAATAATGTGAAAATATGGCCAAGCACTTGTCTTTTCGAGCTCGTAAAAGTAAATGAATTGATATTTACTCAATATAATTTTAACCCTTTTCTGTACTGAGATAGATTATTTATGAAAAAGGAAGGCCTTAGTCGAAATTGGCTAGGTGGTTCTCTCAGATATTATTTTACACTTTTTTTGGATCTGAGCAAAAACTTTACGAAAAAATACTAATGGATTTTTCTTTCTTCCTCTTTTTCAAACTCTCTAAATATGAAAAAGGATCAGGTTGTCACTATCATTAGGCTCGTTAAAACATAAAATAGTGACAGGCTTGTTGATCATGGCAAGAATCGAGTTTCATTCATCGCTAGACTCATTAAATTATTAAATAGTGATACATTATTCGCCCGAAGGGTTGAATTATAGATCAAGCATATGTTATCCTCCTCAAGCTTGTTAAAAAATAAAGAGGTATTGGTTGACAAATGACCAGGGAAATTTTGGGAAAGTGAATAGAACTTTTTACGGTATCAGGTCGCTCTTGAACATGACACTTCACTCCATCCTCGTGACTGTTTGGTTTGGGTAATATTCTTGATGGTTCATCATACCTTCACTTCGGTTTTGGGTCAATGCTGCCAACTCATCTCAGTGTCGTCGATATGTTCAAGAGAAGTCATCCAGTGAATACTCATCCTTCTGCAATACTCATAAACCTTCATTCTCATGACAGTCATCCTTGAACATTGCTATATAAAGTCACATTTTGTCTCTGAAATCAGTAACTCCCGTTTCGCAATAAAGTGACTTCCTATCGATGTCAAATCATCATCCAGGAAGTTTACTTAGAATCATCATCTTCCAGTAACATGAGGCTTGTTATAGCATCGACAAGATCCTCGCTTCCATACTTTTGACCGAAATATTTTGTTTGGCGTTCGACATCAAATCATCTATTCACGCCTTATGAAATGTACTACAGTACCTTGAGGTACATTGACACCAATGGTGGTTCTCTTGCGCTTGTTAAAATCTCACATCATTGGTTGGTAATCAAACGATGTCTTACCATGTTTGACTACAAAGAATATATTCACAGGGCTAGACTTGTACCTGAACGATCGAGTGAACGAGATAAGAAGACCCCAGATCTAGTTTCAGCCATATAGGCTGCGATTTTAGGATTGTTGTACACATCATATATACGGTAACCTTACATAATATAGATCGTCATCCGAACATGGGCCTATATCAGTAGGCATGTTTGTATTGGGAAACATTCCAATATAGACGACTTTTTTCACTATGTACATGTTATTAGATATTTTATGTGCAGAGCATGGGAATTCCTTCCCTCAGAAATTCGTGATCAAGAGGATATATCATGTTGTAATGTATTGTAAGATTGATGCAAGTCACCACTCCGCTTCAATTCCAGCCCATCACAATGTAAAGCATCTCATTCAAAAAATATTGTTATTATTATTCTGACTTCATGCCTTAGGGGGCAGCTGTTATAGGTAAATTTGGGAATCATTCCCAATGACCTGGTTAAACTGGACATCATCCACAGAACCAATGAAATAGGGTCTATCATCCCCTATCATTTCATTTGCTACATGCCCTAAGACAAGAACAAGAACAAATCATCCATGACTTCCATTGTTAGGTTTCCAAGATTTGAAGTACATGTTATATCACCTATGATCTCACCAATGCAGCCTCTCAAGGGACTAACTAATTTGCATATGCAGTTACCTCCATTCAAGGGTGCTCTTCAAAGCACTTCCCAACATTCAAGAGTGTGTTGGTAAAATGGGAGTGAAATTCTCATTGTTCCAGAATCTCCACATGGCCAGTGCCTTCTAGAAGAGTCCATATGTGTCAAAATTCAAATCCATGTGTCCATCTAACACCTCTGAGCTTGGGAACATGTCTTGCCTATTATTAGACATTCATTGATTAAGAAATTACCCTCGGCTACTCTATAAATTGAGCACAGATCCTAGTGCTTGAAAAGGAAGAAATTGGGTAAAGAAATGATGTTGGATTCTCAATTGAGTGTGTGATTAGAGTGATATGTTGCTGGAGAGATGTTTATTGTGATGAGGCTGGGATGAATGCTGGAGCTGGTGACATAAAATAAATCCTTGGTTGTAACCTCCCCCTTCTATCCATTAATAAAGATTATTTCTCATTTTCCCACATATGTATCAGTTTATGTTTCTATCTTTCATATCATGGATTCTTAGCTGATGTATATGTTTCATGTTTCATTGATTTAACTGATTAAGATAAATCCATTTGTATATTGAAATCTCTTTACTGTTTAGTGTTTATACTTGTAGGAACTATTCTGGCGATCAAAGTTGGATTGGAAACTACAGCAAGAGCGACAGAAGGAGAATAGGAAGTGTTTGGATCACAGGTAAGTTTCTCTATCTTTCTATGACTCTACTTACTCTTAGGAAAAGTGTCTGAAAATTCTTTGATATGTTTTTCTAAATGCATAGAACCACATTTAGGGAATGTGTTTTATCTGTAATCCATAGTTCCGCATAACACATGGTACGCCTCCTAATTCCTCATGGTTGAGTTACGCCTATTTGAATATTGGAGCCCCATTCTTGGTCAAGAAGCCCCAAAGGATACACCACAAAAAAATTGTTTTCATTCAAGAAAATAAAAAATAAAATGGGCCTAGTCAAAAGATGATTTTATCAAATGGAAAAAGTAACCAAAATTAAACTGTAGCCGACCTCCAAAGGGAAATAATTTACTCCAAATTTAAATTTTGAATTATAAATATTTTCCCTCCCATTTGCATAAGTTGACTTGCCCCTTCTAGATGTATCTTCAGTCAGTCTAAATAGGGTTTTCCTACCCTCCATTTGATCCAGTGTTGATAATATCAGTATTGGAAAAATATCAGCGAGGGTCCAAAAAACATCTTATCAGCAATATCGGAAATTATCGGCAAGCATAAAAATCATTTTTTTCAGATTTTTAAAAATTAGCCAATATTTTTAAAATATCACTGTTGAAAATGCAGCAAGATGATGGAGCTTAGTGAAATGAAGTCGCCTTCACTAAGTGGGCCCGCAGGCTATTTTTGGCGCAAAGTCTATTTTTAGACTATGTCTATTTTTAGACATATGGAGCATGGTCTAGGGGTTGCAGTATGTTATTCTTGGAGTATTGGTCGTGTTGGTAAAAATAGATGGACCTCTATTTTTAGACATTTAGGTCGAAGTCTATTTTTAGACTGCCTATCCTAAAAATAGAAAAGTCAAATATTATTTACCCTTAATAATATTTGGACTCTAAACTTCAGTTTACTCTCTTGGAGCACTTCAGTTCGAGCTACAGAAGTGGCTCATGCATCTGACAGAGGAATTATGTTATTCCTAGGGGTTTGGTGAGCTCATGCATGGTTGACTTCAGTTAGGACTTCAGTGGCAGAAGTTTGGTGGAGTTGATGAGACAGTTGGTGGAGTTGTGTTCAGTTTAACTTAGTTGAACTGGTTGAGATTAGTTTAACTAGCTAATCAACTAGTAATGAGTGGAGTGAATTAAATATTATTTAATTCACTAATTATTAACTCATTATTCAACTCAAGAACACATCAGTTCACTACAGTGCATGGACAGTTCAGTGGAGACCAGTGAACGAGGTAGATGAAAGGGTTGAGATAGCTATCAGTTGTGACATCAGTTGTGCATGAGATTTGCACCACACTTGGAGGAATTGCCCATGAGGATTGCGCTATCAAGCCAAGGAGATTCAAACCTTGGATCTCTCATTAGACCAGCCTTGATTGCGCAATAGAGGCAGGCAATTAGTGGATGAGTTTTGAACCTGTGACTTGTTCAAAACCAAGCTAGTTTGTGTGTAACTTGATGAGATAGTATTGAGTACTTGTGAGGAGTATTGTGCTATGTATTGTTACATGTTCTCTCCATTATAATATACAGAATAGCTGAGGGTTTTTCAGCTATAATATTTCCCCATACATACTGTGTAATGTGTGTGATGTTTTGATGATCTTTTGATCGCATACCGCTTGTTTTATTTCCGCATGTGTGATGATCTGACTGGAAGAGATTATGTGTTGCATATGAATTCGAATTGATATGTGATTAGGATAATCTCAGTGGATAAATCTTCATTATTCAGTAAATTTCTACATGGTATCGGAGCTATCGGAGCAGAGATTGATCATCACAGTGATTACAAACTTATTTCGGTAGACAGAGTCTGCATGCGGGCCAGGTAGCCTCTGGATCCATCCTTTCCTTTGAAAGGTGCTACATCCAGTAAATTCCCCTGCAGTCGATCTATATGCTAGAAATAATTTGTTCTCACAGATCAAGAGCGGTTGAGCTTTGAGCTTGGAATTCAAATTTTGCAGCAGTTTGTTTTCTTGGTGCCGGAGTTGAAAATGTCTTTCAACGGTTTGCGACTCGAATATGCTCTTGAAGGCAGTTTGAATTATGTTGCATGGAAAGATCACATGGAGGCAGTATTAGAAGATAATGGACTGAAGGAGTTCATATATACGGATGTCCAAAAGCCCACTGATCCTGCTGAAGTCGAAGCTTGGCAAAAGAAGATGGCGAAATGTCGAAGGATTCTGTTGGAGGGCGTGAAGGATCACATTGTATCCAGCCTGCATGGAAAATATTCTCCATATTTGATGTGGAAAGCGTTAACAGATCTATTCCAGAGTAAGAGCGACCAAAGGAAGATGGCGCTCAAGGATAAGCTCAGAAACATTAAGATGGAGAAAGGCGACAGTATCGCCAAATACCACACGAAGTTCACTCAATGCAGAGATGAGCTGGGAAGTGTGGGGGTGACTGTCAAAGATGAGGACATGGTAGACCTGGCTCTCCTTGGTCTTTCGAAGGCTTGGCATTCATATCAAGATAGTGTCAATGGTCGGGAGAAGTTTCCGGGATGGGAGCGCCTTTGGGCGGATCTCATGCAGGAGGAGATAAGGAGGACTACTAGGGACGGATCTTCATCGAAGGTATCTGATGAAGAAAATTACGCTTTGGCTACCAAAGAAAAGAAGGGGAAGAGCAAGAAGGCTTCTCAGTCTGGTGCGAAAGGCAAGAAGCAAGACATGTCCAAGGTGAAGTGTTTTCACTGTCACCAGCACGGACACTATGCCACAAATTGTCCGCAGAAGAAGAAAAATAAGAAGGCTGCCGGATCTGCAGCGGGAGAGGCATTAGCTTCTCAATTCGAACTGGATTTTTCACTGATCGCATGCTTGGTCTCAAGTGTGGCAGGATCAGTTTGGTTCTTGGACAGTGGTGCGTCATTTCACATGACCGGAGATCGAGATCTGTTTTCAGATCTGGAGGAAAAAGATCTTGGAGTGCACATCGAGATGGGCGATGATGGTAGATACAGTGCGACTGGTATCGGTACCATTTCCTTTGAGAGGGAGTCTGGTAAACCTTTCATATTGAAGGAATTTTTGCATGTTCCAGGATTGATGAAGAACCTGATCTTTGTGGCGATGTTGGAAGACAAGGGGTATGATGTGGTCTTCAGCGAAGGAAAAGCTTTCCTGCGCAGTAAGACTACTAGTGAGACCCGGAAGATAGGGGTTCGAGTCAAGAACCTTTATCAGTTGCAAGTAGATGGCTGCGCAGCAATGGCATGCAAGGCGGGAGAAGTGGTGAGCCGGGATGATGAGGGCGAACTATGGCACAGGAGATTGGGCCACCTTCACCATGGAGCTTTGAAGATACTGCAGTAGATTTCTACTGGGATTCCTAAGGGCACTCTTGCACAGTCAGATTAGTGCAAGGGGTGTACCTTGGGGAAGTATGTGAAAGCTACCTTTCATGAGAAGGATAGTCGCGCCACGACGATCCTTGAGAGAGTTCACACAGACATGTGTGGTCCTTTCTCTGTAGCTTCGACAGCAAAGCACAAGTAATATGTTATCTTTGTTGATGATTTCTCTCGGAAGTGTTGGATCTTCTTCATGCAGAAGAAGAGCGAGACATTTTCTAAGTTCTGTGAATTCAAGGCGCTGGTAGAGAAGGAATCGGGGAAGCATGTGAAGGCTCTTAGGAGCGACAATGGTGGTGAATTCATCTCGGTTGAATTCAAAGACTTTTTCAGCGCAGAAGGGATTCGGAGAGAGCTCATCGCACCCCATAACCCACAGCAGAACGGGGTGGCTGAGCGGAAGAACAGAACGATCGTGGGTGCTGCACGGGCGATGTTGCATGATCAGGGCCTACCCCTTCACTTATGGGCTGAGGCATGCAATACAGCAGTGTATGTGCAGAACTGTTGTCCTCACAAGATTCTTGGCATGAGTACACCGGAGGAGGCGTTTTCTGGCAAGAGGCCTGATATTTCTCATCTGAGAATTTTTGGCTCACCTGTCTACATGCATGTGACGAAGGATGCCAGAAAGAAGCTGGATCCGACCACAGAGGTTGGAATATTTGTGGGGTACACTGATACACCTCACAACTATCGGGTGTATTTTTCAAACAGTCGCAAGATTGTTGTGCGACGAGATATCAAGTTTCAGGAGGAGAAAGCCATGCAGTGTTCGCTTGAGAGGGAGCTACACTTGCATGCAGATGAGGAGCTGTTAGTTCCTAAGGAGGAGCTTCCGGATGTGGATCAGCCACAAGAGGAAGTTCGGGAGGTGGAAGAAACCACCCATGCAGCGCCAACCATCAGAGGGAGCATGCGCACTACAGAAGCTGAGCGACTGGCTCGAGATGCAGAGAAGGTTGTAGGACCACCTACAGCACAGCGCAGACAGAGACAGTCACCGGATCGGTACACTGGATACATGGCTCTTGTGAGTCAATGTGTTGTGATGGAGCCATCCTCTTTTGAGGAAGCCGTGGAGGAACCCGCATGGGTTGATGCCATGATCGAAGAATATGATTTGATCATCAGGAACAGTGCATGGGAGATTGTCCCAAGACCGGTTGGGAAATCAGTTGTAGGTTCGCGATGGATCTACAAGGTGAAGCAGGCGGCTGACGGGAGTGTGGAGAAGTACAAGGGGAGATTTGTCGCCCGTGGCTTCTCACAGATCGAGGGGATTGACTATGAGGAGACTTTTGCACCTGTCGCAAGGTACTCTTCCATACGGACGATCCTTGCTCTCTCAGCGCAGATGGGGTGGCACATTCATCAGATGGATGTGAAGACCGCGTTCCTCAATGGAGTCATTGAGGAGGAGGTGTACATAGAGCAGCCTGAAGGTTTCGAGATCTTCAGCAGTGAGTCGCATGTGTGCCGACTCAAGAGAGCACTGTACGGGCTGAAGCAAGCACCTCGTTCTTGGTACACACGGATAGACAGTTATTTCACTGGGCTTGGATTCTCCAAGAGTGAGGCGGATCCTAACCTGTACCAGATTGTGGTGGAGGGGAAGTTGCTGATCATTGTACTGTATGTAGATGATCTGATTTTGACTGGTGATGAGCTGTTGATACTTTCATGCAAGGAGGATCTTGCTAGAGAGTTTGAGATGAAGGACTTGGGCCTCCTTCATTATTTCATGGGATTGGAGATTTGGCAGCGCAGTGGTGGACTGTTTGTTTCTCAGGGTAAGTATGCCCGGGAGATACTGGAGAGGTTCAACATGCATGGCTGCAAGCCTGTTGATACTCCTCTTCCTGGTGGTTGGAGGAAGGAGGATGCTACTTCAGCAGAGGTAGTGGATGCCACTGTCTATCGATAGTTGGTGGGGTCGCTTATGTATCTGGTCAATACACGACCCGATATATGCTATGCTATTAACCAGCTTTCGCAAGCTATGGTTAAGCCTACCAAGCTCTTCTGGAAGGCAGGCAAGCATGTATTGCGTTATCTTAGTGGCACATCGGGATATGGTCTATGGTACAGACAGGAGGATGGAACGAAGCTTTCCGGCTTCACTGATGCAGATTGGGCAGGGAGCCCAATGGACCGAAAGAGCACATCTGGAGGAGTTTTCAGCATTGGGTTGACTGCAGTTTCTTGGTACAGCAGGAAGCAGAGATCCGTGGCACTCATTTCAGCAGAGGCCGAGTACATGGCAGCAAGCTTAGCTGCATGTGAGGCTATTTGGATGAGGAAGATCCTCGTTGGATTGTTCGGGTTGCACTTGGAGCCTACAGTGATTTATTGTGATAACAAGAGTTGCATTAAACTCTCGGCTAATCCAGTATTTCATGATAGATCCAAACACATCGACATTAGGTACCATCATATCAGAGATTGTGTTCAGCGGAGAATCATGTTACTTTCATATGTTCCCACGGAGGATCAGGATGCTGACATCTTGACGAAGGCGCTCACCAGGAGCAAGTTCGAATTCCACAGAGGCAGGATAGGGGTTGCAGATAATCCATATCTTGTTGAGAGGGAGTGTTGAAAATGCAAGAAGATGATGGAGCTTAGTGAAATGAAGTCGCCTTCACTAAGTGGGCCCGCAGGCTATTTTTGGCGCAAAGTCTATTTTTAGACTATGTCTATTTTTAGACATATGGAGCATGGTCTGGGAGTTGCAATATGCTATTCTTGGAGTATTGGTCATGTTGGTAAAAATATATGGACCTCTATTTTTAGACATTTAGTTCGAAGTCTATTTTTAGACTGCCTATCCTAAAAATAGAAAAGTCAAATATTATTTACCCTTAATAATATTCGAACTCTAAACTTCAGTTTACTCTCTTGGAGCACTTTAGTTCGAGCTACAGAAGTGGCTCATGTATCTGACAGAGGAATTACATTATTCCTAGGGGTTTGGTGAGCTCATGCATGGTTGACTTCAGTTAGGACTTTAGTGGCAGAAGTTTGGTGGAGTTGATGAGACAGTTGGTGGAGTTGTGTTCGGTTTAACTTAGTTGAACTAGTTTTGATTAGTTTAACTAGCTAATCAACTAGTACTGAGTGGAGTGAATTAAATATTATTTAATTCACTAATTATTAACTCATTATTCAACTCAAGAACACATCAGTTCACTACAGTGCATGGACAGTTCAGTGGAGACCAGTGAAAGAGGTAGATGAAAGGGTTGAGATAGCTATCAGTTGTGACATCAGTTGTGCATGATATTTGCACCACACTTGAAGGAATTTCCCATGAGGATTGCGCTGTCAAGCCAAGGAGATTCAAACCTTGGATCTCTCATTAGACCAGCCTTGATTGCGCAATAGAGGCAGGCAATTAGAGGATGAGTTTTGAACCTGTGACTTGTTCAAAACCAAGCTAGTTTGTGTGTAACTTGATGAGATAGTACTGAGTACTTGTGAGGAGTATTGTGCTATGTACTGTTACATGTTATCTCCATTATAATATACAGAATAGCTAAGAGGTTTTCAGCTATAATATTTCCCCATACATACTGTGTAATGTGTGTGATGTTTTGATGATCTTTTGATCGCATACCGCTTGTTTTATTTCCGCATGTGTGATGATCTAACTGGAAGAGATTATGTGTTGCATATGAATTCGAATTGATATGTGATCAGGATAATCTCGGTGGATAAATCTTCATTATTCAGTAAATTTCTACAATCACGATATTTTGTCGATATTTTCAGGCTGAAATATCGTTTCCTTGAAAATATCGCGATATTTGCGATATTTTCGTGAAATATAGCTAATATTATCAACACTGATTTGATCCATCTCTTGCAATAATTTAATCGAGATATCTCCACAGCCAGGGGAAAAATGTTACAACAAAATAAGGCTAAGTTTGTAGATGATCTGGGTTTATTTTTGTTTATCTTTCGATGGATGGATTTCGTTGGGTTTCCTAAGACCATGTTCTAAGGCTACTGCGGTCTTATTTCTGAGGAAACTCTGTGATATTTTCTAAGGCCCCTTTTTGTGGTTTTACAAAGGCACTTGTGGTACATTTGCGGTCCTCCAAGGGTTCTCTTCTGAGACAATGTTTTGAGGATATTTTGCCACATGCTCTGAGGGCAAAGCTCGGCCCTAGAGAAATTACATTATGTTAGCAATTGTCCATTGAATTGAGGTAGTATTTGTTGGACCTAATTCATGTTTCTTGTGGGATATTTTACTATTAACCTAGCCCTAATACAAGCACTAATCAAATGTTTATCTGGGAAATTTTAAAGGAAAGTTTGTTAACAATTTGAGGACCCTCTTTGCTGATGATCCTAAGACAACCCTTGATGAGAAGTATAATCTCTATTTTGGTTCTAAAGAAGTGACTTGTTTATGCAAATTCAAGAATTATTTCACAATGATTTGGAGGCATATGCACACAAATTTTGAGCATTATTTTATGCAGTCCCCTCAACATAGATATATGTGACTACCATCCAAGCTCTGGACTAATATTGGTTGGGTATGTTACCAACCACCAATGGGTGACCCCTATAGGAGAAAATTTCTCCCAGATTTGTCTTCAGTCAATAGCCAACATCCCCTTGTAGCCACCAGATGGCTCACTGTGCCACCTGAGCCATCCATTATGTGCCCTCGCCCATTTTTTATGATCGTATGTTTGAAGGTGGGCCTTCCAACCCCAAAGCTATGACTTTTCATTATGTAATCAGGTGTTTATGCTTTCTTTTCTTGGGAACATTTGGAGATGGATTAGTGGGGGGATTCACGAAAAGAATGGGCTTGGATTGTACTCTTGATCCATTTTCCCAACTTGGTGGTTAATATTGTATCCTAGTCTCGTGGGATCTCCTCTATTGGTTACTAGCTTTAGGAGTGTAACTACATGAGAAACCCTAATTTTGGTTGTGTGGTCCCACTTCCCGACACCATATATCTCACTCACATTTGTTCATTATAACCCCTTTTCACACTTTCCCATATGATTCCACATTCGACCATTGGGTCCATAAGGCGTTATCCTCCCCCTCCCCTTATCCACATTTTGATTTAAGCCTAGAACAATGCCCCAGAGGTTGAAGCAACTAAAAAGAAAGATAAAAGCACAATTTGGCCACTTAAAATAGGAAATGAACCACAATATGCAAAATATGGTCGGGACATAAAAATTTAGCATGTGGGAAAAAGCCAACCATGATCTCTAACCCCTATTATTATGGCCATCACCCTAGTTCCTAGGACCCCAATGAGTGCCCCCCTACATCATTAAGGAACCCATAATTTTCCCAAACCCTGGTGGGTGATGAAATTCTCTACCTTAAGGGGGTAATCAATGCTTCATCATAGACATAATTCTCACATCACCTAGATCCCCAAGCAGTAAAAGAAAGAAAAATTAGTAAAAGGAAAAAGGCATATGAAGAAGGGTGGAAAAACAAAGGTCGGGGTAACTCATGTGCCAAAATTGCTCCCTCCTACATTCATATACCCAAGGTGTGGGCTTCCCTCATTATATATTCCCTTGTACCATGGCATGTAGCTTGGAGCCATCCATATTACTCCACCCCATTCCATTATCACTTCACATGACACATGTCATTAGGTGAGTGTACCATGGGTCTGTTAGTTCCTTAGAGGTTGAAATTGCCTAATAGGGTCCATTAACCTCTCTTGTCGAGCAAGGTAACACATGCATGTTCCTAAGCCCATTTGGACGGGCATTCCATTATGTAGTATGAAGTGTCCACTTTTGCCCCTTATTAGAGATCTTATTTACTCAATTTCACTAATGATTGGTTGTACTAGAAGGTGATGAGACGCAGTGTATCTTATACATGATTGAATGTGGGTCTCCATCTTGGACTTGGGCACCCTATATGGGATCCAAGCCTTCGAGGGAGTCATAGTGGCAACTGTAAAGTGAGAGTTGAGAACCATGGGCCTCCACCGCAATGGAGCAGTGATTGCCATGCCATGGGCTTCTTCAGCACCACCAATTTCTTGTTCATGCCCCAATTATCCAGAGATGATGATGCACTTGGACCACTCTTGTAGAAATTTGAATAATTGATATATTATTCACCGAGATTCTCCTGATCACACACTATTTTAGCTTCATGCACAATACAGAATCTCTTCTACCATTTATCATTACATGTGGAAATAAAATCAATTGCATGCGCACATTAAAACCATAAACATTCACACATATGAACACAGTATTTCATGGGAAAGCTTAAAGCTGAAAACCCCAAATATCTGTATATTATATGTCATAGAGATCATGTAACAATCATTGTACAAATCTCCTCACAAGCTCTCAACACAACCTCCAATTGCTACACACTAATCAAGCTAGATCTAGCAAAACACATGCTCCAATCTCTGCCACCTGATAGCCAGCCTCTATTGCGTAATCAATGTTGTAGGATAGCTCATTAAATAACTTGAACCACCTGGCTTGTACTGCGCAATCCTCATTAGCTTCTCCAATCACTGGTTGTTGCAAATATGCAACAGTATAGTCACAACTGATAGTTAACCTACTCTTTCATCTATCTCTGCACTGGTCTCCACTGAAACTGTCCATGCACTGAAGTTAACTGATGTATTTTTTAGTTGATTAATGAGTTTATAATTAGTGAATTAATTAATAATTAATTCACACCACTCTCACTAATTGCATCAATCAGTTAAACTAGATAAAAATAGCTCAACAGAGTGTAACTGAGTTAAACTGAATACAACTCCACCAACTACTTCTCTAACTCCACCAAAATATGTCACATGAGTTCTAACTGAAGTCCTCATGCATTAGCTCTAGTAAACCCTTAGGAATAGTGTAATTCCTTCCAATAGCTCACAATGCCACATACGCATGCACTTAATTGAAGTGCTTGAGAATAGATAATGTTTATTGTCCAAATATTATTAAGAGCTAATAATATTCGACATATCTATTTTTATTTAAAATCTAAAAATAGATTACGCTTAATATGTCCTAAAAATATAAGTAAATCTATTTTTTCCAACTTGACCAACCATCCGAAGATATATCATCCTGAAACTCATAGAACATGATCCTGTGTCTAAAAATAGACATAGTCTAAAAATAAACTTTGCGCCAAAAATAGCACAGGCCCACTTGGTGACGACTTCTTTCCACTAAACTCGTCATCTTGTTGCAATATCGCACTCCCTCTCAACAAGATAAGGATTATCTTCCACCCCTATCCTACCTCTGTGGTATTCGAATTCGCTCCTGGTGAGCGCCTTCGTCAAGATATCAACATCCTGATCCTCCGTGGGAATTTATGAAAGTAACATGATCTTCCGCCGCACACAATCTCTGATATGATGATACTGGATGTCAATGTGTTTAGATCTATCATGAAATACTGGATTAACCGAGAGTTTGATGCAACTCTGATTATCACAATATATCACAGTAGGATCTAAGTGTGAACCGAACAACCCGACCAGGATCTTCCTCATCCATATAGCCTCACATGTAGCCAAAATCGCTGCCATATACTCGGCCTCTGCTGAACTGAGTGCCACGGATCTCTGCTTCTTGTTGTACCAAGAAACTGCTGTCAACCCGATATTGAAAATCCCTCCGGATGTGCTCTTTCTGTCGGGTTAGGCTCAGCCTTGTCTGCATCCGTGAAGCCACATAGCTTCACCTCATCAACATGCATGCCATAATCCATATCTAGATGTGCCTCGAGATATCTCAATGCCTGCTTTCCTGCCATTTCAAAATTTTCAAAGAGCTTGGTAGGCTTAACCATAGCTTGTGAAAGCTGGTTAACAGCATAGCATATGTCAGGTCGTGTATTGACCAGATACATAAGCGACCCCACTAACTGTCGATAAACAGTGGCATCCACTACCTCCGCCGAAGTAGCATCCTCCTTCCTCCATCCACCAGAAAGAGGAGTATCAACAGGCTTGCAGCCATGCATGTTGAACTTCTCCAGTATCTCCTGGGCATACTTTCCTTGAGAAACAAACATTCCATCACTGCGCTGCCAAATTTCCAATCCCAGGAAATAATGGAGGCCCAAGTCCTTCATCTCAAACTCTTTTGCAAGATCATCCTTGCATGAGAGTATCAAGAGCTCATCACCTGTCAAAATAAAATCATCTACATAAAGTAAAACGATCAACAACTTACCCTCCACCACTATCTGGTATAGGTTCGGATCCGCCTCACTCTTGGAGAATCCAAGTCCAGTGAAATAATTGTCTATCCGTGTGTACCAAGCATGAGGTGCTTTTTTCAACCCATACAGCGCTCTCTTGAGCCTGCACACATGCGACTCGTTGTTGAAGATCTCGAAACCTTTGGTCTACTCTATGTACACCTCCTCCTCAATGACTCCGTTGAGGAACACAGTCTTCACATCCATCTGATGAATGTGCCACCCCATCTGCGTTGAGAGAGCAAGAATCGTCCGTATGAAAGAATACCTTGCGACAGGTGCAAAGGTATCCTCATAATTGATCCCCTCAATCTATGCAAAGCCTCGGGCAACAAATCTTGCCTTGTACTTCTCCACACTCCCATCAGCTGCTTGATTCACTTTGTAGATCCATCTAGAACCCACCACTGATTTCCCTTCTGGCCTTGGGACAATCTCCCATGCATTGTTTCTGGCAATCGAATCATACTCTTCCACCATGGAATCTACCCGTGCGGGATCCTCCATAGCTTCCTTGAAAGAGGATGGCTCTGTCACGATACACTTGTTCATAAGAGCCATGTATCTAGTATACTGATCAGGTGACTGTCTCTGTCTGCGCTGTGGTGTAGGTGCTCCTACAACCTTTTCTACATCTTGAGCCAGTCGCTCAACTTCTGTAGTGCGCTTCCGCCCTCTGATGGTTGGCGCTACATGAGTGGTCTCTTCCACTCCATGAACCTCCTCTTGTGGCTGATCCACATCCTGAGGCTCATCCTTAGGAGCTAATAGCTCCTCATCTGCATGCAAGTGTGGATCCCTCTAAAGCGAACACTTCATGGCTTTATCCTCATGAAATTTTATATCCTGTCGCACAACAGTCTTACGACTGTCTGGAAAATACACACGGTAGTTGTGGGGTGTATCAGTGTACCCCACAAATATCCCAACCTTTGCAGTCGGCTCCAACTTCTTCCTGGCATCCTTCGTCACATGAATGTAAACAGGTGAACCAAAAATCCTCAAATGGGAAATATCAGGCCTCTTACCAGAAAACGCCTCCTCGGGTGTACTCATGCCAAGTATCCTGTGAGGACAATGATTCTGCACATATACTGCAGTATTGCATGCCTCATCCCACAAGTGTATGGGAAGGCCCTGATCATGCAACATCACCCGTGCAGCACCCACGATCATTCTGTTCTTCCACTCAGCAACCCCATTCTGCTGTGGGTTATGAGGTGCTATGAGCTCTCTTCAAATTCCTTATGCACTGAAAAAGTCCTTGAATTCGCCAGAGATGAATTCACCACCATTGTCACTCCTAAGAGCCTTCACCTGCTTCCCCGATTCTTTCTCAACCATTGCCCTGAATTCACAGAACTTTGAGTATGTCTCGCTCTTTTTCTACATGAAGAAGATCCAGCACTTCCGAGAAAAATCATCAACAAATATCACATAGTACTTGTGCTTTGTTGTCGAAGCCACTGAGAAAGGTCCACACACGTCTGTGTGAAATCTCTCAAGGATCGTCGTGGCGCGACTATCCTTCTCGTGAAAGGTGGCTTTCCCAAATTTTCCCAAGGTACACCCCTTGCACTGATCTGACTGCGCAAGAGTACCCTTAGGAAGCCCAGTAGAAATCTGCTGCAGTATCTTCAAAGCTCCATGGTGAAGGTGGCCCAATCTCCGGTGCCACAACTCACCATCATCCCGGCTCACCACTCCTTCTGCCTTGCCTGCCATTGTTGTGTAGCCATCTACCTACAATTGATAAAGGTTCTTAACTCGAACCCCTATCCTCTGGGTCTCACCAGTTTCCTTACTACGCAGGAAAGCCTTTCCCTCATTAAAGACAACATCATATCCCTTATCTTCTAACATCACCACAAAGATAATATTCTTCTTCAATCCTGGAACATGCATCACTTCCTTTAATACGAAGGGTTTACCAGACTCCCTCTCAAAGGAAATGGTACCGATATCGGTCGCACTGTATCTACCATCATCTCCCATCTTGATGTGCACTCCAAGATCTTTCTCATCCAGATCAGTAAACAAATATCGATCTCCTGTCATGTGAAAATATGCACCACTGTCAAGAAACCACACTGAACCCATCACACTTGAGACCAAGCATGCGATCAGCGAAAAATCCAGCTCAAACTGCAAGGCTAAGGCCTCACCAGCTACAGATCCAGCAGCCTACTTATTTTTCTTCTTTTGTGGACAACTAGTGGCGTAATGTCCGTGTTGGTGACAGTGAAAGCACTTCACCTTGGACATGTCCTGCTTCTTGCCTTTCGCACCGGATTGAGAAGCATGCCTCTTGCTCTTCCCCTTCTTTTCTTTGGTATCCAAAGCACAATTTTCATCATCATAGTTCTTTGATGAAGATCCGTCCCTGGTACTTCGCCTTATCTCCTCTTGCACAAGATCCGACCAAAGTCGCTCCCATCCTAGCAATTTCTCCCGACCATTGATAGAGTCCTGATAGGAATGCAAAATCTTCGAAAGCCCAAGGAGAGCAAAGCTCACCAAGTCCTCGTCATCAACAGTCACCCCCACACTTCCCATCTCATCCCTGCATTGGACAAACTTTGTGAGGTACATGGGCATACTGTCGCCTTTCTCCATTTTTATGTTCCTGAGTTTATCCTTGAGCGCCAACTTCCTCCGATCTCTCTTGCTTTGAAATAAATCTGTCAAAGCTTTCCACATCAAGAATGTATAAGCTTTACCATGAAGGCTAGATACTATGTGATCCTTCACACCTTCGAACATAATCCTTCGACACTTTTTTGTCTTCTTTTGCCATGCGTCAAGTGCAGCAGCATCGCTAGAAGTCGGTTTTGGAATTTCTGCATCTATGAACTCCTTCAACCCATTGTCATCCAGAACCGCCTCCATCCTGTCCTTCCATGCAATATAATTCGAGCTGCCCTCAAGGGCATACTCCAATCGCAATCCATTGAAAGACATCTCAACTTCGACACCAAGAAAACATTGCTGCAAATTCGAATTCCACCAGCACAAAACTCAACCGCTTCAATGTTTTGCAATTGCTCCAATGATCAATATCGCTCTGATACCATGTAGAAATTTGAATAACTGATATTTTATCCACCGAGATTCTCCTGATCACACACTATTTTAACTTCATGCACAATACAAAATCTCTTCTACCATTGATCATTAATTTCGGAAATAAAAACAATCGCATGCGCACATTAAAACCATAAACAATCACACATATGAACACAGTATTTCATGGGAAAGCTTAAAGCTGAAAACCCCAATTATCTGTATATTATATGTCATAGAGATCATGTAAAAATAATTGTACAATGCTTCTCACAAGCTCTCATCACAACCTCCAATTGATACACACTAATCAAACTAGATCTAGCAAAACACATGCTCCAATCTCTGCCACCTGATAGCCTACCTCTATTGCATAATCAATGCTGTAGAATGGCTCATTAAATAACTTAAACCACCTGGCTTGTACTGTGCAATCCTCATTGGCTTCTCCAATCACTGGTTGTTGCAAATATGCAACAGTATAGTCACAACTGATAGTTAACCTGCTCTTTCACCTATCTCTTCATTGGTCTCCACTGAAACTGTCCATGCACTGAAGTTAACTGATGTATTCTTTAGTTGATTAATGAGTTTATAATTAGTGAATTAATTAATAATTAATTCACACCACTCTCACTAGTGTATCAATCGGTTAGACTAGATACAACTAGCTCAACTATGTTTAACTGAGTTAAACTGAATACAACTCCACTAACTTCCTCAATCAACTCCACCAAACTCTGTCACATGAGTTCTAACTGAAGTATCCATGCAATAGCTCACTTAACCCTTAGGATTAGCATAATTCCTTAAATCATCTGTGCCACATACGTACACTTAGCGAAGTGCTCAGAAAATAAGATAATGTTTATTGGCCAAATATTATTAAGAGCTAATAATATTCGGCATATCTATTTACTAGGCTAGCGATATAAAAAGTAGTTGCCCAATATGTCTAAAAATAGAAGTCCATCTATTTTTTCCAACTTGACCAACCATCCACAAATATCATCCTGCAACTCATAGAACATGATCCATATGTCTAAAAATAGACTTTGCGCCAAAAATAGCCTGCGGGCCCACTTATTGAAGGCGACTTCTTTCCACTAAGCTCATCATCTTGTTGCAATCTCAACAACGCTACTCCAAACATTTGGCAGTTGATCCAAGGCCAAAAAGAGGATATGTTTTGTCCGAGAAGACATGGGAGGGCATGTGTCATAATTCTAGCCCTTATTGATGGAGCATCGACATGTTCGATCCATTTGGAAACCTATGAGACCATTACTTTTGTCCAAGATCCACTTTGGAGCACCACTTGATGTTTTTATTGGAGATCAAGGGGCCACCCCCTTGACCATTTTTTATGGAGCCTCATCACTCATCATGACGCTTGAGGAGTCTATTAGGATTTCCATGGCCCTCTTTCAACATTATTGTACCATTTTGGCCTAATTTGGATGGCTTAGTTAGCACATTTGAGCTATTTGGTGGGCTTTTCACCAAAGTAATGTTATTAGGCACACTAAAATAATGTTAGGGGTGTTTTAGTTCATTTTATGAACTCATATGACATGTATAAATAGATGAGACCTTGTCTTTTCCAAACCATCAAACTTGGGATTTTCATATGAGTTAGAAAATAATTCATACCTGCAATTTGGGAATATTTTTTATGTTCATAAATACACTTTGATATTTGGAGTTGTTTTGGAATCATTTTGGAGTCTCTTTTTCATGGTATAATGGATGGATATACTTCTCATTGTCTATTAAGTGCATTCTCTTGTTGAATATCAAATGTCTAATGCATGGAATTAATTCTCATAGTGAAGATGTATGCCCTAATTTATTTGACATGGTGTTAAATTGTGATCTTGGGAAGTTTTACATGTGTTACTCATTGATGATATGAAATGAATGTTCCTAGTGGAGAATTGTTGTAATTTGTCCTTGAAACTCCATTAACTTTGTTTAAAAATGGTAATTGTTGAAAGTGGCAGTTAGGGCTTCTAATTTTGGCCTCCTTAATGATCTAATTAACTCATCTAAAGCATTTGTGACTCCATACACCTGATGTTTTAGGTACTAGTCTCGTCCCTTGGGGGTCAAACTCAAATTTAATCCATAAATTTTTCCCCTTTTCCCCTCTCCTTTTCTTCTCTTTAAAAAAATTCGGCCTCTAACCTAGACAACCTTGATAGGAACTATTTTTCAAATCCACTTGGATAGGCTACTACGTTGATGTCTCCTCTAGTGATCCTCGAGGTTTCATGCCATTCCCACGGTTCATTCTTGAGAAATCTCAAGCCCTACCTCCAACTTTGAAGCTCATCTTAAATGTTTATGTGTGTTGGCTTTCTTAATGGTTTTTGCACGTAGTATTCGGTGAAAAAAATCATTCTAAAACCTTTCTCCCATCCCACCTTGACCTATAGATCACTTTGAAGAGTCTTCTCCCGAGATTATACATAAACCCTAGGTCTTTTGTGGTCCTAGTCTAGGCTTCTCAAGGATAGAAAAATCCTATTTAAAGGCATATAAGCATCATTCAAATATTCCTAAGAGGTCATAATCATCTTAGGAGCCTTGATTTTGAGTATCCTTGCCATCATTAGATATCATTAACCCTAGGTCTAGGTATCCTCATGGGCCTTTCTTGGAAAGCCTTTTTTCTTCTCTTCAATCATTGAGCCTTTAATTGAGCCTCTCCTTTGAATAAGCCTTGGAAATCACATCGTATCTAGTTATTGGTTCTATCATTAATAGTGATTTCCCTTGTATCTGGACTCCTCCCATCGGTGCAAGTACGTAAAGAGAAAGCGACACTGATTGAGGCGACAGTGGGTCTTTGTCCCATTGTTGTCATTTGGTCTATTATTTGTCCCTTAGGTACCCTCCTTGGACCCCTGCTAGATTATGTGGCAACATGATACATTGTAAATCAAGATCAAGAATCCTTTTAAGACATTTTCGGTTATATTTTGTAGGAGATCTGTGACCTAATTCATGCAAACTAAGGGTTGTCCACCCATGAATTATTCGCATAAGTTTGAAGCTCTTGTGGACAGTAGTCAAAAATTAATGAAGTTTTTCTCTCTGAGTTCTTCAAATCTTAATTGTTCTGGAGCATATTTTACCAGAACTTCACTAGTCCATAGAAGTCAATTTTTGGCATATTTTTGGTGATTTGGCACACGTTTTGGACTGATTTACCTTGAAAAATCTAAAGCAAAGCATCACTGATTTATTCTTCTCAAAGACAGAAGTAAGGCAAACAAAATATCATCCATACGCAAAAATTCAAGGCATGTTTTATTTCAAGACCTAAGAGTGGTTTAGGGTTTGCAAAGGTTAGTTTCTTCACATATATTGAGGTGTTGGACTTGTTAGAGACCATATGTGTGTATCTCGTGTGGTCATTTTTCAAGACAAGGAAATTCAGTGATTAATCTTTGAAAAGGCTTGTTTATGCCCAATCTAAGACTAAGTCTAAGATTGATATATGGAGGTCTGTTATTTGAATCATTATTGAACTATTGTTACGTTTGAATTTGAAGTTAAGTAAAGGCTAAATCTGAAGCAAGTGTTGAAGAACATCATTAATAGAAAGCAATGTTTTAAACATTGTGCAACTTTCAGACCACTCAAATCCTTAGGCAGAATACTTGGAAAATCTGAAGCAAAATCAATTGGTTTATCTTCATCATCCAACTTAATAAGGTATAGAACAAATTTGAAATAAAGTGTTTGTGAGTAAGTTGTGGTTGACAAAAGAATATAAATAGATATCTAAAGTCAGCCATTTGACATACTATAGTTTATCAGTGTACATTTGAGTTTACATCAGCAAAAAGGGGTTGTTGATCATTGACATGCATACATTGTTGCATCTCCAATTTTCATAAGAGAATTGTATCAGTATTATCCCTTATATATGCCACTCAAATGTGTTAGTCTGGATGAATTTACATGAAGATATATGGCTGAGAAATAATTGACCAGCTAGGGTTTGGTGCTCTATTAATAATATCTTGAGCTATGTATTGTTAGGGTTTTACAAATGAATGATTTTGTTGCAAAGCTTTTTGATACATAGAAAGTTTTAGTATGTAGTTGATGCTTCTATAGGGCTGACAGCAAGAGGAATTACGTTGCAATAAAGAGCTAGATATTGATGTAATGTTGAACCAGGGTGGTTGAATGTTTGATAACAGGTTGATGTATCTTAAGTAGAGGCTAATTGAGCTTTTATGAATCTAGGGTTTAATATTTTGAGCAAAGGAAGTTATTATTGTTGTTGACAACCTTGTGCCAATATTGTAGATCAAATAAGTCAGCAGATTATTTTCAATGTCATTTATTTTGATTTGAGCACAGGTGGATCAAATTTGAAAATTGTGAAATGTTGTCTGCTTACCGAGAAGGGTGGCAAGGTGGTGCTAAGACAGGTTGGAGCCTATGCAGGGTGTTAGATCTCCTTCCAGTTGGAGTTGGTAAACCAGCATGTTGGAGCATCCTTCCATTTTGAAATGGTCAACCAAGGCGTTGGAGCATGCTTCCAATTGGAGCTGGTAAACCAAGGCGTTGGAGCATCCTTCCAGTTGAAGCTAGTAAATCAGGGTGTTGTAGCATCCTTTTATTTGGATCTTTATTAATTCAGGAGCAAATGAATTGAATTAAGCAGAAGTAATAGCAGTAGTGTGGGTTTGAATTCAGAATGAAATTGTAATTCCTAGAACAAAGTATTTGTTTGTAGGTTTTATTTCAAAGCATGAGTGATTTATCACTTTGAGCAAGTGTGAACATAGTTTGAATTTATTCTAGTTTTTTATGCATGACTGTGTTATATTTATGGATGAGTTTATTATTTTAGAAATTGAGTTTCCTTCAAATCATATTTCAAATATAGTGTAATGTGTGTGTGTGTGTGTGTTAAAATTCATTTTTCAAAGAGTGAGATTGATTTATAAGTTTGAGATTTTTATTGGTTGTGTGGATTTAATAATTAGATATAATTTTATATGAGTGTGGTCATCTTTCTTAGAATTAGTCTCAATGAATAATCCAATTATGTGCAATAAAAATTTAATTCAACTTATATAACTAGGATTCCTAGCACATATAGTGCACTTACACTTTGTCAGTTTACTAGCCCTGGTCAAAAATTTATGTAATCAATTTAAGACAACTAAATTGACAAACATATAGCAAACCTAATTTTTCACTATTTTGTTACCTTTAACTCTTCATCCTTATTTACACATCCCAATGGATATGGGCTTGGATGATCATGAACTTTTAATCCCAATTTATTGACTAGCTTTGTAGCAATGGCATTTTCTTGCAATCCTTAGTCAAATAGAGCATCAATCTTTGTCTTCTTGGCCTATATCTTTATGTGGAAGCGTCTGGTCATTTCATTCTCTTCTTGTTTTTGAAGGTTGGTCAAATTCACCTCATTATTCACTTATGTAAAAGTTATATTCTCATCCACATCCAAGCTACTTTCAACCTGGTTTCTTGAATCGATGGCCACGAGATTCTTCTTCTTGTTGTCTTTTTTTTTTGTTCTTTGGGTTAATCTCTAGATGCAAATTCAAAAACTTCCCCTATGTATGACCATCAATATTATAGCGGTTGCAGTGGTTATTGGGATCCTTACACTCATGTGTTATGGATGTGATAATATTATCTTGTTCACCTTTCAACTTCTTCTTCCCATCCTTAAAAGCATCCTAATGCTCCTTTTGCTTTGATCCACTTGATTTCCCTTTCTTTTGACCTTTGTTCTCTAGTTATTGTGCCTATACACAAGCCTCTTCCACTCATCTAGGCTTAAAACAACATCACTTTCTTCCATAAATGGTTATGTAAACCCCCTAGATACTTGAAGGGTACATATGGGTTCTTTGGAGAGATACCCAACATCATGGCCACCTTTCTAAAGTTTGCGGTGTGCTCCTGTGCACTTTTCCCCTACTTCTACCTAAAGTAGTGCCACTATATACATTAATCCTCTACATACCTCATAGGTTAAAATCGTGACTTTACAAGTATTTTTAAAGTCCTCCACCCTCAAGGTATATGTGTGGATTTCCCACTAGGTCAAGGCATGGGCCTTTAATTTCTCTCGTGAAATTGAAATATTATGTTCTTCCTCTATATGATCAACATTGAAATAAACTTCTCATTGTTTAGACGAGTGATTTAAATTCAAATAATTGATCTCACCTTGGTACAACTTGATATCAACCTTTGCTTCCATTTTAAATAGGGACTATGAATGGTTCACGACCCTCAAACTATGTTGATCTTTTTTTATCCTTTATTTGGCTCATTCTCTATTTCTTCCTTATCTATTGATCTTTGTTATGATTAGTTATATGTTTGAACCCCCATATTATCTAAATAAATCAAGCTTATTACTTAGGATCCACTCAAGGAATTTCACATTACGACTTATATCTGCAACTTTTGCTTCCAGCTGCGAAAACCTCTCCAATCAAGGTGTTTATTCACAAATTTGTTAGCCGTGACTAGGGTTTTATAAATTTTGGCTAAACCAATCTTGATTCCCCAAAAATATCCTAAATATACCCAAATAAACTTGCTTTGATACCAATATGATACTAAAATTGTCAACAATATTCCACTGGACAATTCATGAAACCAGATCTAATAAAACTATACTTAAAAATTTGAAAATCTACATTATTAGGGTTTATTCCTCTTTAAATTTTTGGATTTGTAGATTATTTTTTATTGCGTATGCATGGAAATTAAAATTTAAGCATAAAACAAAGAACACTAAAATAAAAACTCATGGACCATGATTTGACATAATATATAACCTGGGAAACTCTTTCGAGATAAAACCCAGCAAGAAGGTAAGGTTGTTATGCTCACTTTATTTGAATAGAAAATGGATGCAAGTAAAAAGAAGTAAGGCCTATGTCTAATGGGCTACTATAGTACACCAATACTATGTGTGTTCTCTCTCCCTATCCTTATCATCTACTTTAATCATATATGGAACAAATGCACTGGAAAAGAATGGAACCCCTTTTACTCTTAGTGGCCTGATTATAAAATAACCCAATAGCCTACAGTGGTAAGGTTTGACTCCCTCAACTCTTACCTAGAGTTACAATATGAAATATTATGGATTCTTCTTAATCATGATCACATGGCTAGTCCATTTTCCTTAAGAAATAGGGGTTGGCATGGCATCCTCTCAAATTATGGTAGCCAAAACATGAAGGTAAACTTTCGAGTGGTATAGCTTTTTCATAGGGACTCTGATTGAGGTAATTATTCTACCATTGGAAAGGAATTTATGCATATAATAGAAGAAAAAATTGCTACCCTACCAAATTTTTAAACCCAAAAAACATCTTTTAATGCCACAAAATTCTCCCAAAAGGTTTCAAACCCGAATCAACCAACCTACGTCCCGATGGTAAAAATGGTCCTGTGAGTTGATTCCTCCAATTTTTCCACTTTAAAAGCTTTGATATGAATTACAAGTAATATATTGTCCAATCTGTATCCACCCCTCCCTCTTCCCCCCAACCTAGTCGAAGGGTTTTTGTTTGAACCCAAGCATCATTCTAAAGTTTTCAAACTTTGTTTCGAGCACTTTGGTGAAGATATCCACAATTTGGTCATTTGTGAAACAATGTATCAAATTAATAGTATTGGCCTTTACATGATATTGAATGAATTGACACATCGTGTTGATGTGTTTATTTCAATAATGTAATCTAGGATTCTTAGCCAACTTGATTGCTAAAGTATTGTCAGGAGTAGAATTTAATTTTTTTTCCCACAAATCTTCAAGGATTTTCCTGAGCCACACAACCTTCTTTGTTTCTTCGTCAACTACCACATATTCTGCCTTTGTTATGGAATCTTTTAGAACTAACAGTTTGTGTGACTTCTAGGAGATAGTTATTGATTCAAGACTCATGAGATAGCTTGAATTTGACACTTTATTTTATTTGTATCCATCAAAGTATGAATTAAAGTATTCAATATAACTTAAGTTATCCACCTTATAATACTTAATTCCAAAATGTTGATTTCCCTTCAATTATTTCAAAATTATTTTGGTAGTAGACCAATGTCCTTCACGAGGATTCTGTGTAAACCTAGAAAGAATCCTAACATCAAATTAAATATCTTGTTTGGTGGTAGTGACGTAGATAAGAAATCCCATTTGTTGTTTATACTTGGTTTTATTCTTAATTTCATTTGATCCATGAACTGCCATGGATATTCCATTGGACAGTTCATCACAACATATTTGTGAAAATAAATTGAAATATCTAATATGAAGGTTAATTCCTTTTATATTCAAGATTTTTTATTGTCGTTTTACTACTTATGCATGCAATAGATAATATGTGAAATATATAGGACGATGAAAATAATAACATGCACCAATCACAATGAACACGAATATACAATCTGGGAAATCCTTTTCGTATAAAACTAAGCTAGAAGGTGAGGTTTTTGAGCTCTCTTTTTTCTATAATGTGTTGAGATTGCAACAAGATGATGAGCTTAGTGGAAAGAAGTCGCCTTCACTAAGTGGGCCTGCAGGCTATTTTTGGCTCAAAGTCTATTTTTATACATATGGATCATGTTCTATGAGTTGCAGGATGCTATTTGTGGATGGTTGGTCAAGTCGGGAAAAATAGATGGACTTCTATTTTTAGACATATTGGGCGGAATCTATTTTTAGATTGCCAATCTAAAAATATATATGTCGAATATTATTAGCTCTTAATAATATTTGGACTCTAAACAATATCTTATTCTCTTGGAGCACTTCAGTTAAGTGCACAGATGTGGCACATGAGCTGACAAAAGGAATTACACTATTCCTAAGGGTTAATTGGAGCTATTGCATGGACACTTCAGTTAGAACTCATGTGACAGAGTTTGGTGGAGTTGTAGAAGTAGTTAATGGAGTTGTGTTCAATTTAACTAATCTAAACATAGTTGAGCTATTTGTATCTAGTTTAACTGATTGATACAATTAGTGAGAGTGGTGTGAATTAATTATTAATTAATTCACTAATTATAAACTCATTAATCAAATAAATAATGCATCAGTTAAGTTCAATGCATGGACAGTTTCAGTGGAGACCAGTGCATAAATAGGTGAAAGAGCAGGTTAACTATCATTTGTGACTATACTTTTGCTATTTGCAACACCAACATGACATTGATTAAGAGAAGCAGTTAAGAGAAGCCAATGAGGATTGCGCAATTACAGCCAAGGGAATGTACAAGCTAGGTAGTTCGAAGTTATATGAGCCATCTACAGCATTGATTCTACATGATAGAGGTGGCTATCGGGTGGCGGTGGAGCATGTGTTTTAATTGTTTTACTAGATGTAAGCTCACCTAGTGTGTAGCAATTGGAGGTTGTCTTTGAGAGCTTGTGAGGAGCTTTGTAAAATGATTGTTACATGATCTACATGACATATAATATACATATAGTTGGGGTTTATTTTAAGCTTTCCCATGAAATGTTTGTGTGTTCATATGTGTGATTTTTATGGTTTTAATGTGCACATGCAATTGATTTTATTTCCGCATGTGATGATCAATGGTAGAAGAGATTTTGTATTATGCATGAAGATAAAATAGTGTGTGATCAGGAGAATCTCGGTGAATAATATCTCAGTTATTCAAATTTCTACATGGTATTAGAGCGATATTGATCATTGGAGAAATTGCAAAACATTGAAGCAGTTGAGTTTTGTGCTGGTGGAATTCGAATTTGCAGTAGTGTTTTCTTGGTGTCAAAGTTGAGATGTATTTCAACGGATTGTGATTGGAGTATTCCCTTGAGGGAAGCTTGAATTATATTGCATGGAAGGACAGGATGGAGGCGGTGCTGGATGACAATGGGTTGAATGAGTTCATAGATGCAGAAATTTCAAAACCTACTTCTAGTGATGTTGCTGTGCTTGACGCATGGCAAAAGAAGACAACAAAGTGTCGAAGGATTCTGTTGGAAGGTGTGAAGGATCAAATAGTGTCCAGCCTTCATGGTAAGGCTTCTCCATTCTTGATGTGGAAAGCTTTGTGATTTATTCCAAAGCAAGAGTGACCAAAGGAAGTTGGCGCTCAAGGATAAACTCAGAAACATAAAAATGGAGAAAGGCGACAGTATGCCCAAGTACCTCACGAAGTTCATCCAATGTAGGGATGAGTTGGGAAGTGTGGGGGTTACTATTGATGATGAGGAATTGGTGATCTTGGCTCTCCTTGGGCTTCTAAAGAGTTGGAATTCCTATCAAGACTCTGTTAATGGTCGGGAGAAATTTCCAGGATGGGAGCGACTTTGGTTAGATCTTGTGCAAGAGGAGATAAGGCGAAGTACCAAGGACGGATCTTCATCAAAGAAATCTGATGACGAAAATTGTGCTTTGGCTGCCAAAGCAAAGAAGGGGAAGAGAAAGAAATCTTCTCAATGCGGTGCAGAGTCAAACGAGGACATGCCCGAGGTGGAAGTGCTCCAGCATGCCAGCTTTTCTGGACATTACATACTAGTTGTCCTGAAGAAAATAAGCGGTACTAGAATCTGCATTGGAGAAGGTATACTTAGCCTTGCATTTTGAGCTTCGTTTTCACTAATCGCATGTCTCAAGTGTGATGGGTTCAGTGTGGTTTCTGGACAGTGGTGCGTCTTTTCACATGACAGGAGATCGAGATTTGTTTACTGATCTGGATGAGAAAGATCTTGGAGTGCACATCGAGATGGGCGATGATGGTAGATACAGTGCGACCGGTATCGGTACCATTTCCTTTGAGAGGGAGTCTAGTAAACCCTTTGTATTGAAGGAAGTGATGCATGTTCCAAGATTGAAGAAGAATCTTATCTCTGTGGCGATGTTAGAAGACAAGGGATATGATGTTGTCTTTAGCGAGGGAAAGGCTTTCCTGCGTAGTAAGGCAACTGGTGAGACCCGAAGGATAGGGGTTCAAGTTAAGAACCTTTATCAATTGCAGGTAGATGGCTGCACAGCAATGGCAGGCAAGGCAGAAGGAGTGGTGAACCGGGATGATGGCAAGTTGTGGCACCAGAGATTGGGCCACCTTCACCATGGAGCTTTGAAGATACTACAGTAGATTTCTACTGGGCTTCCTAAGGGTACTCTTGCATAGTCAAATCAGTGCAAGGGATGTACCTTGGGAAAATTTGTGAAAGCCACCTTTCACAAGAAGGATATTCACGCCACAACAATCCTTGAGAGAATTCACACATACGTGTGTGGACCTTTCTCAGTAGCTTCGACAGCAAAGCATAGGTACTATGTGATATTTGTTGATGATTTTTCTCGTAAGTGTTGGATCTTCTTCATGTAGAAGAAGAGAGAGACATACTCAAAGTTTTGTGAGTTCAAGGCACTGGTTGAGAAAGAATCGGGGAAGCAGGTGAAGGCTCTTAGGAGCGACAATGGTGGTGAATTCATCTCTAGCGAATTCAAGGACTTTTGCAGCGTAGAAGGAATTCGAAGAGAGCTCATAGCACCTCATAACCCACAGCAAAATGAGGTTGCTGAGCGAAAGAACAAAAATATTATGGGTGTTGCAAGGACGATGTTGCATGATCAGGGCCTTCCCATACACTTGTGGGTTGAGGCATGCAATACTGCAGTATATGTGCAGAACCGTTGTCCTCACAAGATACTTGGCATGAGTACACCCGAGGAGGCATTTTCTGGTAAGCAGCCTGATATTTCCCATTTGAGGATTTTTGGTTCACCTGTTTACATTCATGTGACGAAGAATGCCAGGAAGAACCTGGAGCCGACTACAGAGGTTGGGATATTTGTGGGGTACACTGATACACCCCACAACTATCATGTGTATTTGCCAGACAGTCGCAAGACTATTGTGCGATGGGATATCAAATTTCATGAGGAGAAAGCCATGAAGTTTTCGCTTGAGAGGGAGCCACACTTACATGCAGATGAGGAGCTATTAGTTCCTAAATATGAGCCTCAAGATGTGGATCAGCCACAAGAGGAGGTTCATGGAGTGGAAGAGACCACTCATGCAGCGCCAACCATCAGAGGGCAGAAGCGCACTACAGAAGCTGAGCGACTGGCTCAAGATGCAGAGAGGGTTGTAGGAGCACCTACATCACAGTGCAGACAGAGACAGTAACCTGATCGGTACACTGGATACATGGCTCTTATGAGCAAGTGTATCGTGACAGAGCCATCCTCTTTCGAGGAAGCTATGGAGGATCCCGCATGGGTAGATTCCATGGTGGAAGAGTATGATTCGATTGTCAGAAACAGTGTATGGGAGATTGTCCCGAGGTCGGAAGGGAAATCAGTGGTGGGTTCTAGATGGATCTACAAAGTGAAGAAGGCAGCTGACGGGAGTGTGGAGAAGTACAAGGAAATGTTTGTTTTTCGAGGCTTCTCACAGATTGAGGGGATTGATTATGAGGAGACCTTTGCACTTGTCGCAAGGTATTATTCCATACGGACGATTCTTGCTCTCTTAGAGCAGATGGGGTGGCACATTCATCAGATGGAAGTGAAGACTACATTCCTTAACGGAGTCATTGAGGAGGAAGTGTACATAGAGCATCCCGAAGGTTTCGAGATCTTCAGCAGCGAGTCGCATGTGTGCAGGATCAAGAGAGCGTTGTATGGGTTGAAACAAGGACCTCATGCTTGGTACACACGGATAGACAGTTATTTCAGCGGACTTGGATTCTCCAAGAGTTAGGCGGATCCGAACCTATACTAGATAGTGGTGGAGGGTAAGTTGCTTATCATTGTACTTTATGTAGATGATTTGATTTTGACAGGTGATGAACTGTTGATACACTCATGCAAGGCTGATCTTGCAAAGGAGTTTGAGATGAAGGACTTGGGCCTCCTTCATTATTTCTTGGGATTGGAAATTTGGCAGCGCAGTGGTGGACTGTTTGTTTCTCAGGGTAAGTATGCCCGGGAGATACTGGAGAAGTTCAACATGCATGGCTGCAAGCCTGTTGATACTCCTCTTCCTGGTGGTTGGAGGAAGGAGGATGCTACTTCAGCGGAGGTAGTGGATGCCACTGTTTATCGACAGTTGGTGGGGTCGCTTATGTATCCGTCACACAACCCAAGATATGGCGATAGGCGGTGGTCTGGGCTCACAAGCTATGGTTAAGCCTACCAAGCTTCCCACTGAAGGCAGGAAAGCATATATTGAGATATCTCGCAGGCACACGGCCATGGACTGGTGGTACAAACAATGAGGATGAGTTGAGGCGCATGGCTTCATGGATTCAGAGGATCATAGTTTTGATTGCGGTGTGCGTGGAAGATCATGTTACTTTCATGCATTCCTACCGGAGGATCAGGATGATGATATCTTGACGAAGGCGCTCACCAGGAGCAAATTCGAATACCACAGAGGCAGGATAGGGGTGGCAGATAATCCTTATCTTGTTGAGAGGGAGTGTTGAGATTGCAACAAGATGATGATCTTAGTGGAAAGAAGTTGCCTTCACTAAGTGGGCCCGCAGGCTATTTTTGGCGCAAAGTCTATTTTTAGACTATGTCTATTTTTAGACATATGGATCATGTTCTATGAGTTGCAGGATGCTATTTGTGGATGGTTGGTCAAGTCAGAAAAATAGATGGACTTCTATTTTTAGACATATTGGGCGGAATCTATTTTTAGATTGCCAGTCTAAAAATAGATATGTCGAATATTATTAGCTCTTAATAATATTTGGACTATAAACATTATCTTATTCTCTTGGAGCACTTCAGTTAAGTGCACAGATGTGGCACAGGAGCTGACAGAAGGAATTATGCTATTCCTAACGGTTAAGTGGAGCTATTGTATGGATTCTTTAGTTAGAACTCATGTAACAGAGTTTGGTGGAGTTGATTGAGGAAGTTAATGGAGTTGTGTTCAGTTTAACTAATCTAAACATAGTTGAACTAGTTGTATCTAATCTAACTTATTGATACACTAGTGAAGAGTGGTGTGAATTAATTATTAATTAATTCACTAATTATAAACTCATTAATCAACTAAATAATACATCAGTTAACTTCAGTGCATGGACAGTTTCAGTGGAGACCAGTGCAGAGATAGGTGAAAGAGCAGGTTAACTATCAGTTGTGACTATACAGTTGCATGTTTGCAACAACCAGTGACTGGAGAATCCAATGAGGATTGCGCAGTACAAGCCAGGTGGTTCGAAGTTATTTATGAGCCATCCTACAGCATTGATTACGCAATAGAGGATGGTTATCAGGTGGCAGAGATTGGAGCATGTGTTTTGCTAGATCTAGCTTGATTAGTGTGTAGCAATTGAAGGTTGTGCTGAGAGCTTGTGTGTAGCTTTGTAAAATTATTGTTACATGATCTCTATGACATATAATATACATATAGTTGGGGTTTTCAACTTTAAGCTTTCCCATGAAATACTGTGTTCATATGTGTGATTGTTTATGGTTTTAATGTGCGCATGCAATTGATTTTACTTCCGCATGTAATGATCAATGGTAGAAGAGATTTTGTATTGTGCATGAAGCTAAAATAGTGTGTGATCAGGAGAATCTCGATGAATAATATATCAGTTATTCAAAATTTCTACATAATGGAAATAATGCAAGTACAAAGGAGAAGACACTCTCTAGTGAGTTCCTTGTACTTGTGTCCCATGGGATATTCAAAAACACAAGACCCCTTTATTATTCTCTCTTTATCCACACTCTGCTACTCTACTCTATTATGGAACAAAATTCTAGCAAATAGAATGGAACCCCTTTTCCTCCTATTTACCTGGTTATAACACAACTCGATAGCCAATTAGGGGTTAAAATTGACCCATTCAACCCTTAATATGACTTAAAAATTGAACATCCTAGATTATTCTCCATATTATCCAACTAGGCAGCTCATTTTCCATGAGTAACAAGGGCTGACATGGCAGCTTTTCAAATAGTGGTGGTGAACCATAATAGGTCAACTTTGAGAATGCATAACTTTTGCATCTAAACTCTGATTGACATTATTCTTGCATTGTTGGAAAGGTATTCAAATATATAACAATGTAATGGGGTCCATGATTAAGAAATAAAGTTTTAATCCCAAGAAATTCCATTTAAATCCTCAAAATAACCTTGGAAGGTTTAGACCCCACTTTTCAAATATGGGTCCCATCAATAAAACTACTTGTGTAAGTTGATTCCTTCATTTTTTCCACCTTGAATTCATTAAGATGGATGAAAAAATATATAATGACACAATATAAATCACACTTTCCCATTTTGGGAGGCCTTAGATCCCTAAAATATTTTATTGAATAAGGTGAGGAAATTTTCCTATACCTTCTCCCTATACTACTATTTAGGTTTGTTTAAAATTTTCCCTTTCAAACCAATCTACCAAATGTCATGCTACCCATATCTTGTAGTTTTGGACCTATTTTAAAAAAAATTATCCTTTATCAACTTTGCTTGAGAATCTAGTGCTAAATATTCTAAGGAAGGAAGTACATACTCCTCTTCTTGATCCAACATGGAAATATCATAGAGTTCGAGATTTTCCACATTCACCACTGGATAAATGCACATTTATGTAGGTGGACTGAGTTTTTAGGCATTATCTTCCAACTTTTATAGTATCTCAAAAGGACCATATCGTATAGCATTGATTTTTTTTACCAAGACCCTATAACCTCTCCTTGTTCAATTGTAACCATACTTTGTCTCCCACTCTAAAGGACCTCTATTCCCTATGTTGATCATGCCCGGTCATGTATTTATCATGCAACATATTCAACACCTCCTATACCTGTAAATGGATATACACAAAAAAATTTGAGCAAAATTTTTTCTCTTAAAGCATCCCTTATGAGATCCTCCCCTACTCCTCCTTGTTGGTCTTATACTACATTCAAAAGTGAAGGTGGAAAATATTCCAAAAAAGTCCCAAATGGTGACTTACTAGTTGAAGTGTAGACCATAATTTTTTAGGAGTCATTATTATAAACCAAACTTTCATTCTAGATCTTTGGATTCTTCCGATTATAACACCTAAAACTTTGTACTGAATTTGTGTTGACTACTTATATTTCCCCATATGTCCATGGATGGAATGTTGTAAACCTCTTCAATTTTGTATCCATATTCTCCCACAACAGTCCAAAATGCATTGAGAAATCTAGTGTCGCTATCTGAAATGACGCTCCTTGGTATCCCAAAATACACCTAGAGTTTTTCAATGAAAAAAGTTGTTGCTTCTTGCCCATTGGTGGTCTTTTCATAGGGTCATGAGAATGAAAATATTGTTTAACATTTCAAGTACTACAAACATGTAATGATGTACCTTCCTATTTGTTGATAAAACTCCCACAAATTCCATGGAAATTATTTCCCAAGGATGTGTGAGTACAGGTTAGGGATGGCCTAGACTTTGTTTCCTATTACTAGGCTTGACAATACAACAAAGCATACATCCTCCAATGAACTTAGCTACATCTTCTTGCATCATGGACCAATACGCATACCTATGCAAATTGGGAACTATCTTCCCAACCCAAAATTCCTTGCAATCTTGGAGGTGTAAGCCTCTCTAATCACCCGTAGTCGCTCATATTTAGGAACACATGAGTTTTCCATCGTGTAAATTAACATGTTATATATATGGTATTCAATTGTGTTATTACCATCATCGACATGACTCTAGCCCTGTAACTATTGATACACCTCCCTAAAGTTATCAAAAATTTTATATGCATCTCTATATGCACCATGGGTGAAAGGGTCGATGTGCATCATAGTCCCAAAGCTGTAATTTTTTATGTTTGTTTTCTTGACAGCATGTCAACTATGTTGTTTGTGCTTCCCTTTTTGTACTTGATCACTGAATGAATTTTTTATAAAAACCCCATCAACTTATAATTTATGGTATATTATAACTTACTCTAGGCTTGTACGTATTGTAGTAGTTGGTGATCTATTTGGATGATTATCTTTGTTCCCATTATATAGTGTTTCCACTTTTTGATAACTCATACCAAAGCATAGAGCTCCTTGTCATATTTAGGGTAGTTTAGAAGCTCCCAATGAAACACTTCATAATGGTATCATAGAAGCCTTCCTCATTGCATCAAGATCGCTCCCATAAAACAACCACTCACATTTGTCTCCACATCAAAGGGGTGTTGCAAGTTTGGTATTGCAAGAATGGGTGCTTGACTAATTTTCTTCTTCAACCCTAAAAAGGCCTTCTTTTGACCATTCATCCACTGGAAAATCTCTCCACTCATTGTTGTTGCATTAAGTGGTGCAACTATTGTTGAAAATGAGGCCACAAATTTCCTTAGGTGTTATTTTACCAAACACTTCATGATGGCCTCCATATTGGAAGGATATATCTTGAGCTCCCCTCCACTAATTGCATACCATAAATACACCAAATATTGTGTGCAAACTCACATTATTGAGATTTCTCAACAGTTTTTTCTTATTCAAAGTCTCTAGTACCTACATCAAGTGTGGCATATGATCCTCCAACATAGTATTTTAAACTAATATATCATCAAACTAAACAATAAAAAATGAATCTGGATAAGGGCACAATACATCATTCATTAATTTCATGGATATAGCTCGCACATTTCATGGACCAAATGGCATGACTAACCACTCATGAAAACCTTGTCTAATTTTGCAGACAATCTTCTAGGTATCTTCTTCCTTGACTCGCAACTATGATACCTTTATTTTCAATCTAGATTTTTGATGTATTTCACTTGTTGCAATTGGTCCAACGAGTCATTAATCCTAGGCAGGGGTTACATGTTCTTGACCATAAATTTTGTTTAAAAACCTATAATCAATGCACATTTACCAAGTCCCATCCTTCTTTGGCACAATTATGATGGTGACCTACATGGTGAGGTACTTGATCGAATAACACCCTACTCCAATAATTTTTGCAACTACTTCTTCTCTTCATTTGCATCTAGAATGAACTACCTATATTTCTCTTAGGAATTATAAAACACACTTCTTTCTAGAACTGATCAATTTCTTATCTTGATTGGAATTTACCAACAAAATATTTGACTTTCCTTCATGCACATTGATTATGAAGTATTTTCCATATTTGATAAGACAATAATGGCCGGATATTTGCACGAATATTGCATTTTTCATGTACATATGTGGACTCCCAAACACAACTCCACACACATCAAGTGGAACTACATCCAAATCTACTTCATAAATAAAATCAACATTTATAGAAAAATTATTTTTACATGGTTTGGTTACCTTTATCTCTACCTCCTTATCAACCCATTCAAATGGATATGGGCTAGGAAGATCTTGAAATTCCAATCCTCTTTCTTTGACCAACTCTATCGCAATGATATTTTCTTGTGTACCTAAGTTGAACAAAGCATCATTCTTTTTCATCTTCACCTATATTTTTGTATGGAAGAGTTTGGTCATCTCCTACTCTTCCTATTCATAAAGGCTACTTAGATTCACCTCGTTCTGCACTAATGTGTAGAAAATATTCCCATCCATGTCAGAGCTACTCTCCACTTAATTTCTTAAATTTGTGGCTATGATATTTTTCTTCTTCATATCCTTTTTACACTTCTTCAAGTTGATATCACTACAAGGAAAAGACCCTCTAGCAGAGGTTATAAAGGATGTTTTTAGTGTTATAAAATTGGCCAAAATTGTAAAAAAAACATTTGCTACAACATCTGTTTTTGGTAATGAAGGTTTTGACGGAGCTACTATCGGAACTTCAACACAACTAAAAAAAATTGGGCAACCAGAGGTTTTTACGAATGTTTTTCTTATCGATGCGTGCTTGATGTGTGAACACATTGGTGCATTTTAAACGGTACGCATTGGTGCAGTAAACATACCAAGCATCGGGAAGGAAAACAAAATTTATGAAGCCCTGGGGCATTTACATATGCAACGTCTCGGTGCATGTCACCAATGTTATTCAGATTATATTTGTAAATCACTGAGGCATTTAATGTAAAAAATACTGGTGCGTTACAAATACGAATGCACCAGTACGTTGAGGCCAAATAACACCGGTGCATACACCTTTTATCCTCCTGGTGCATATTGGTTGTGTACACGCCCCAGGTTGTTAAGATGTAAAACCGCACTGGCGCGTTAAAGGAAAACCATAACGATGCATGCAATGCCTATGCGCTTGGGTCGTAGTCGTCGATAAATCACATCGGGCGTTCTAATTGGTATTGGTATTTTGTGTGGTGCTCATAGGTCGTAGAAATGCACCGGTGCACTGTATCATACACACACACCGGTGTTCATTTTCTATTTTTTAGAAACATCGACCTGTGATAGTGCAATTATTGTGATTTTTTAAAATTCATTATTCATCAAAAGTCGACATATATCTTATAACAGTATTCATATCAATTAATTTTTTATTAGTGCATTTGAATTTGATCTTTGGATGAATTTTTTATATAATCAGATTTCGCATCTCTTCATTATATCATTTAATCATCCATATATTTAATCAGTGGTGTAACATTTCACAACGACAATGGAGAAAACAATAGAATAAATTAAAATGTATTTTATTATATATGAATAATAGACTCTTTGTCATACAAAATGGGACAGTTATTAGTAACCCTTTGTCTGTCAATTGGGATACTGTGACCATTACATTAAACAAAAGGTCTGATTTCATGACAAATATTTCAAAAAATACAACGCCTTGCTTTGTTATCCAAACATATTGATCATCATTCTTCCTTGGAACTGTTGTCACTGCTCGAGCTACTTCCATGACTTGGATTATTTGGAGGAATGTTTTTTTCATTGTGTTTATTGTTTTCTTCTTCTTCAAGTTCCATCTAAAAACATAAAAATAAAGTGTAACGAGTGTATCTACATTGGTGAGAATAATAAAAATAGAAATGTTAAATAATATACATCAATGTAAATCAAAAATAAATGTACCATAGCAAGAATTGACTCGTGAACTATACACATTCTTTCAAAACCAAATTTCATGCCTTCTTTCAACAATTCTTTTGTTGGCGCAGTTCCATACTTTGTTTCCTGCAAGTTTTATACCCCATAACAAATCATAGATTTAATATAAAATATTTTTTTGTTCTATTAATTATATACGAAGCTAAGTAAAACAAGATAGATACTTACAAATCCCATAATTAATTTCTGATATGCCAACATAAACTAAAAATCCGTATTTAACCCAACGTCAATCAATTCTTCTGATGGTTCTTCTTTGTATGTTAGCACCTATTTGAAGACATTCAATGATGATTTTTGTAAAACAACTTAAAATATACAAAAATGAAATTTAGTTAAGTTGTTATAAGGAAGTAAAAATTACTCACAAACTTAGATATCAACCATTTTATTTCTTGTCGTCATGTTTTATGTGCTGAATGGGTTCCATTGTCTTTTATTTTTTGCAAGAGAATTCTTGAAAAATAATATTTAATGCTAAATTATTTGATTATTGTACCTAATCGAAAAATTCAATGATTGCATATTACATTTGAAGCACGTTGCTGTTGAGATGGCTCCTTGTGCGATGCAATTATGTCCATTTCTTTGACCATATCCTTGTACACCTTTTCGGAAAATCCTACTAGCATATCTCTGATATCATCTCATTCATCCTTTGATATTTTCATAATCTTAATGAAAAAGTAACATGACAATAAACTATTTAATTTTCATATTTTCATATGAAAACTAAATATAACAAAAGTGATATTTATAAATGATTGCTTTGTAGTAATATATACATATAATTCTAGAAAAACATTTAAAGGAATATTACTTTTTCAATGCTTCTTTTTTGTTGTTGTATGTTTTTGCTATTAAAAGTCTAACATGTATCATTGACCAATTCTCTAGAAACTCTTCATGTATTTTAAATAAAATTTGGTTCTTGGAATCATTGGATTGATTTTTGTATTGTAAGTGGAAAGAAAGTCTATACATTCGTTCCACTAGCTCCCTCAAAGTTTTGTAAAAGTTTTCCCCCCTTTCATTAACCTCTAACACCAATCCATATGAGCTAAGGAGAAATTCATTTTCATTTACATGTTCTATTTTTTTTCTTTTCTTAGAACAGCATTCCTTTCCTTTGCCGTTGGTCCCTGTAGAACGCTAAATATATCTAAATTAATAGATTGTTTGAAACATGTTATCTAATATTTTTAAGTATATTGTTAATGAAAATTCAAAAAAGAAACTCATATTGGATCGATAGTATTTTTTCATTCACCTGATTCATCCTTCTACAATTTTTCCATCAATATTTCACGTTCTTCTTGTCTTAGATCAGAAATAATCTTATTGAGCTTCGTCATCTTGTGGCTCTACATGACACACACTAAACAATACATATTAGTTAAACTTACATATAGTTGAAAATAGTCATTTTTGTAAAGAATTTACAAAGAACTTGTATTTTTTGCTTTTTTGGATGTGCTATCAGTATTTTTGTTACTTGAACTCTTGTCAGCAATTTTTTTATCAATATAAAACCTATACCAATCATTAATATATTTTATAAATAAATCACATGCTTTTCAGGTAAAAAAAAAAATCAAGAAACAGTGTGTCTATCTAAATTAACGCCCAGTGCGTTTATCGTTTTAACCGCACCAGTGCGATTCACATTTTAGCACCGACAACAAGAAAAACAAAATTAAATGATAACGGTGTGATATGCTATTATAAATGCATGGCCACTCCAGTAGAAACATTATACGGTGCTCTTTGTCAATAGGAGACCTAGTGTGTTATATTAATACAGGAGCATCAATTAACAAAAGCGATTATTTTGAAAAATAAACTTAAATGAATGGAAATTGATTTTATCTAACTATGCTCTTTGTCATTATGCGCCCAGTGCGTTATACAAAAAGAGCGCATCGGTGCGCTATATTAAACAGGGCACACTGATTAAAAAAAATCATTTTTAAAAAAATCAAGAAATGGCCGACAGTGTTTGGGATCCAACTCTACAAGTGGCCCCCTGGGTTAGATGTCAAACGCCTATATATAGTAATACAAAACTTATAAATCTAAAATGAAAATCCCTGATTGTGAATTTTTGTAGTCACATAAATAAGAAGAAGCAAGGGTTTAAAGTAAGAATGGATTTTTTTTTATTTTTTTTTCTGAATTTTAAGTAAATCTAAATAGGAATAGAGACTATAAATGATTTTATTAGTAAAATGCACAAAAAGTTTTAAATTTTTTACTATGCATGTATTAAATCTAACAGAAACTGTAAAAAAACAATTATTACAGTAAAATTTAACATTTTTACTATACTACAGGGTTTTTGTGAGAATCACGAGATGTTTCAAATTTTGATTCTCTGAATAGTGTTGTTGTTCGAAAGTATTTTGCTGCTCCACAGTGCTCTTTTTCTCTAGGTAAGTCTCTCATGAAAATCCCTCCCTAAAAATTTTGGCAAAAATAATGAAATAATGAATAGATTTTACTATTTAAAGAACTTGTTTTGAAATTAGATTTCCAAAAATCATTTGCCGCTCATTTTTTAGTTTACTGATTTTTTTTTCACTTCAAAAAAATAAAGTCACTTTTTTTCCCCTACATTTGATGCATTTGTTAACTAATCGCACTGGTGCATCCAATAATAAAACCGCACTGAAATAACAGTACATTAGCAGTGATAACAATAACTCCTTTTTTAACGAACTAAAATTACTTTTATATACGTACACCAAAACTTAATGTTGATTTTGCTCGGATGCGGGGAGAAAATCTCATAATTATATCAAATGGACAATTCTTCAAAATTCATCTCGTTCCATAATATTTCTCAAAGTCCATCGCAGAGTTCTCCCTATACATCTCCAGACATAATTACTTCAGATTTTATTTATATTTTCATTATCTAATTGATTTTTTTTATCCATGTCAATCTTAATAAAATTAATGTATACAAATTTGCAGGTTAATGCAGATTTAGAATCGAGTTCAGATGCACAAATTATTCAAATAGATACAAAAAGTCGGAAGCTCTTATCAAGACCAAATATCGCAAGGCACAGTTGGTAGATGAAAATGGAAAAATGCTTCACCTTTCCAATTGTAACATGCCATCTTCTAGCCACAATACTAGGACAATGATGGTAATAATTGTTTGGTATAATGTAATTATTTCAACGTCAAAACAATTAATCATGCATTAATGTGCTTACTAATTGATATCATCGATATTGTACTAATCATGTTCAAATATATTTTTTGAAATTATTAGGATTCTAGTGATGATGAGCAACCTACCTACCATCTTCCGTTGCACCCCACGACAATGTCAAATCGAGAGAAGGTTGAATTATGAGAAAAAATCGGAGAGGAATGATACCAGGAATGGTTGAATCAACCACCTATTCAATTCCCACTACGTCCAGTTTCACCAATTAGGGATGAATACAGCAATAGTATTTCTTCACAAGATGGAAATGGAGGCAATCAAATAGAGGTTGGTATGGATGATTATGACTGCCATGGAGACAATGTTGTTAGATGCATTCCAAAATGATGATCAACTAGGGGATGATGCTCATATCGTTGATACCTTTTTCGAAAGCCTTAAATTTACTTCCACCACCCCTCTCTTTGGACCTGGCGGTCAATCAAGGTCTACCCAGTTGGGGAAAATGATGTTACTGTACAACTTGAAAGCAAATTTTGGCTTGTTGAATGCATGTTTCTCAGAAATTTTGAGGTAATTGACCATCAAGTCCCTTATATTTTGAGAAATCTTGTCACACAATCAACATTACAAATAGTCAATTTTATGAACCTTAATAATTATTGGCATTGTACATTTAATATTTTCCACCAACTACAAGTTATTCAAAAACAAGGTTCTTCCAAGTGATAATGTCCCCCCGGGTAGCTGCGAAGAGGCAAAGAAATTGTTGAAAATGTTGGGTGTTGAGTACATATCATATCATGCATGTCCAAATAATTGTATTCTATATAGAGGAGTATATGTAGACAAAGAGATATGTCCAAAATGCGGGCATGACAGGTACGATAAATAAAAAAAGAAGGATAAATCGTGTGGTCCTCCTCTTAAGATAATGAGGTACATGCCTATAATCCCAAGGATTCAAAGGCTCTTTCATTGCAAATAATTACCTATGTTGCAGGGATGGCATGCGTCACACAGAAGTGAGTTGGGAGTTATGTGAATCCCAGCATATTCAATAGCCATGAAGCATATACAAGATACATGGCCCGAAAAATTCAAGGATGAAGTACAAAGTCTACGACTCAATATAGCCATGGATGGCGTCAACCCATATTCCCTCCAAAACACCAACTATTTTGTTTTTCCTGTAGTATTGATCAATAACAATATCCCCCCATGGTTGTCCATGAAAAATGAACATCTTATGTTAGCTCTCATAGTCCCTGGTAGAATACAAGTGAAGAATATGGATGCCTACATACAACCATTGGTAGATGAATTAAAGGAATTATGGGATGGGATAAATCTATATGATGTATCAAGACGCAGCAGAGAGGAGGTTTTTTTTGTATGGAATATGTGCTTTCACCACACATGATTATCGAGGCTTAGTATTTTTCTTTGGTAAATTACATGTTTATTGATTTGTTTATATACGTAACAATATTATTTCGTATATTAATTTAATTCGTTGTAATTGTTCTGACCTTCATGATATTCTTTAACGTGCCATGCATATTGTATACAATAATTACGCAGGTCTTGTAACAAAAGGGTATTATGGATGTAAATATTGTGGACCTTCTCTGAAATCTAGATGGTCCAACGACCTACGAAAGCTAGTGTATGACTGCTCCAAGGTATGCCTCCCAGAATAACACCCTTACAGAAAGAGAAACATCCGCTTTCAATGGTAAATGAGAGAAAACCCAAAGGCCTACAATAACGACACCAGCTGAATGGCTTAGAGCGTATGAGAGAGAGAAGGAGAATGAGTTCATATGGGGAGCCTATGTTCGATGATCCAGAATTCTTCAACACCTATGTTGAGAAATTTCCCATTGGAATGAAAAGGAAATATATTTTTTATAAACTCCCATATTGGGAGCATCTTATGATTACCCATTTACTAGATCCCATGCATATATTCAAAAATGTTTCATCTTCTTTATGGAAGCACATATCATCGAAAAAAAGTGACACATTGGTTGTTAGGAAAGATTTTGATCCGGATTTATGCAGGAACGCAACAGAATAAACATATAAACATAAATACAGAGATGCAGCGGAAATAACACTTCATTTCATTAATATCAAAGAACTGAAATTTGCTTACAGACAGAATGGAAATAAAACTAGCTAGGGCGCCGGTAGCTATCTCTGAGAAGAGATGTGGCGGCTACAGGCCTCTGAACTGAGTTACAATGAGGCTCGAGGGCCTATTTATTATTTAGAAACAATGGGAAATCCTAAATAGCCAAAACCCTAACCCTAGGAGATGAAGCGCCAAAACTATGGGCCCCTTTTGGGTAAATTGGTGTTTCAACTTCCCAGGGGCGTAACTTTGGCATACGATCTCCGTTTGACGCGTACCATACCTCGTTAGAAAGATCTATCCGAGGACTACAAATTTGGAATGAGCAACATTGGTCCATGGACCCATGTTGCTCTCCGTTTTCCCAAAAAACGTCGTTTAGGGCCTCAAAACGGCTCCGGAAGTTTAGGACCCGAAAAACTGCTAAAAATAGTAAACTGTGCCGAAACTGAAAAACTGAAATAGACAATGGTGCAGCCCCAAGTGGAATAGCGGGTGACCACCAATATCCACCTGGATCATTCCTCCCCCCTTAGGAAGCAATGGTCCCCATTGCGTTAATTTCCTCCATGAGATGAGGAAATTTCTGCTGAACTTGGTCCCTGGTGAACCACTTTCCTTGGTGCAGGAGTTGGCCAGCTTTGACAACCCGATATAGTTGGATCTTCTGCCGGCGAGTGTTCTTGATTTGCATGTCCATGATGCAATCTGTGGTGGCCTGTTCCATGCAGTCTGGATTTAACTCAGTTGGTGTGAGTTGTTCTGCAATGTCCGAGGTGTCCAGTAGAGGTGGGAAGTAAGGACGAAGGCGATCCACATTGAAGACTGGGTGCAGACCAAGGAATGGTGGAATACTAAGCTCGAATGCATTGGTCCCTACAGCCTTGGTGATGGTGTACGGCCCGTATCGGAGCGGGCGAAGCTTGCGGTGGGGTCCAGTGAGGCGCTCCTTCTGCAAATGTAGCCATACTTTGTCACCCACCTGGAAGTTGTGTGGCACCCGGTGTTGATCATGGCGTTTCTTGTACTTGGCATTGGCTCTGTCCAATATATCATGAACCTGTTGGCGGATGTGTTGAATGCGCTCGATGAAGCTACTGGCTTTGTCAACTTCAGACTGGACATGAGATGAATTGGCCTGAGCAGCTGCAAATGGCATGGCTACGTCAATGGGACATAGTGGCTGGAATCCCAAGCCCACCTGAAAGGGGCTATGGCCGATTGAACTGTGGAGAGCTCGATTATAACTATGTTGTACATAGGGGAGGCTCTCGTCCCATGTGCGTGGATTCTTTGAATTTTACATGCGCAGAATGTGTACAATCATTCTGTTGACGACCTCTGTCTGGCCATCTGTTTGGGGATGGAAAGCTGTGGACTTGGTGAGCTTGGTATCCAACATCGACCAGAGGCTGGACCAAAATGTGCTGAGGAACCTGCTATCCCGATCTGATATGATAGACCGTGGGATCCCAAAGTGCACCCACACTCGTTCAAAGAAGAGTTTAGCAGTGGCTTCTGCTGTGATATTCTTCTTGCAGGCCGCCATAATGGCCATCTTCGAGAATCTGTCGACGACCACAAAAACAGAGTCATTTCCCTGCTTAGTAGAAGGCAGGCCCGACATGTAATCCATGGAGATGGATTCCCAAGGTCGACTAGGGGTAGGTAGAGGAGTATATAGGCCTTGCTTCTTGATGGTCGGTTTGGCATTGGCACAAGCAGTGCAGGATCTGATGTGCTTCTCGACATCCTTTTGAAGGTTCGGCCAATAGAAATACTTCTGCAGGATTGCTACTGTTTTCTCGACCCCGAAATGCCCAGCGACTCGACTGTAGTGTGCTTCCCATATCATCTTGGCACGCTCGCTTGAAGGAACACAAAGGTGTCCCAGGTGACATCAAAGTGCATCTTGGAGGTGAAAATTTGGAACTTGCGTGCCCCCCAAGAGTGCCTTGTAAGTGTGGCCGAATTCTGGGTCACTCTCATAGAGAAGCGGCCAATCAGAAGTCTCGTGCCCACAAGAGTTGAGCACAGTGGTGAGCGCCACGATCGGTGGTCGGTTGAGGCAGTTTGCAACATGATTGGTGCTACCCTTCTTATACTTGATGTTCAAATGAAACTGTTGCAGATATGTAGACCACTTCTGATGGCGATCATTCTGCAACTTCCCTTGTGTCTGTATGAACTGCAGGGGCCTGTGGTCTGTGTGGATGATTGTTTCCTTCCCCAAAATGTAATTCTTCCATTGTCGACAAGCTTTCACAATGGAGTACATTTCTTTGTCATATGTGGGGTACTTGCGAACTGTGTCAGACAATGTCTCACTGTGAAATGCCACTGGATGTCCCTGTTGAGTAAGAACTGCCCCAATAGCATAGTCAGAGGCATCTGTCTCGATCTCAAATGGCTGTTGCAAGTCTGGTAAAGTGAGCACTGGGGAAGAACAGAGGCGGTTTTGCAGTTCTTTGAACGCCTTCTGTTGAGGTTCCGACCAAAAAAAATTTGCTCTCGCTCCTCCCTTGGTGACTTGACTCAAGGGCCAAGTGATATGAGAGAATCCCAACACGAACCTCCGATAGAAATTAGCAAGACCCAGAAAGCTGCGAAGCTCTGTTATAGTGGTTGGGGCTGGCCAATCCGGAATGACTTGGATCTTGGCTGGATCCACATGCACCCCCCTTTCATCAATAATGTATCCCAGATATTGAACCTGGGTCATGCCAAAAGTGCACTTCTCCAAATTGGCACACAACTTGTGTTGCCGCAGTGTTTGGAGGACTTGTCGGATGGGGTGAAGGTGCTCTTCCCAAGTCTGGCTGAAGATCAGAATGTCATCCAAGTACACCACTACAAATGAGTTGGTGAATGGCCGCAAGATGTCATCCATCATCCTCATGAAGGTGGCGGGAGCATTCGTCAACCCGAAAGGCATGACCAGCCATTCGAAAAGGCCTTGAAGGCAGTCTTCCACACATCGGAGGGTTCAATTGGTACATGGTGATACCCAGACTTCAGGTCGATCTTGCTGAAATATTTTGCACCTTTGAGTTGGTCCAGAAGGTCATCAATCCGTGGGATTGGGTACCTATTCTGGACAGTGATCTTGCTCAGCGCCCAATAGTCAATACAGAGTCTCCACGTCCCATCCTTCTTCTGTACCAACACGATCGGGCTCCCACGGGGCGATGAACTTGGTCTGATGTGACCTTTCTGCAACAGCTCCTGAATCTGCCTCTTGATTTCATCATTCTCCAGAACAGAGCGCCGATAGATCAGTCCATTAGGTAGCGGCGCACCGGGGGTCAGATCAATCGGGTGCTTGACCTGACAGTGTAGAGGAACCCCTGTGGATGAGGTGAATATGTCCCCGTACTCCTCCACAACCTTATCCATTTGTTGTTGTTGTGCAGAGGAGCCCTGTCTGGAGGTCGTGGCCACAGTCTTCTTCTTGCCCTGGGGGCGGATCATCAGGAAAACAAATTTCCTGGTTTGGGAGATGAGCTTACTGCATTGTTTTGCAGTAACCAAAGAGATAGCGGCAGGAGGTGGTACCTCTGGTATCCTGTACAACTTATTTCCCAAAGTAACAATAACAGCCCGAGGCCGAGACTCATACACAGCATGACGCTTCCACAAGTATGGTTGTCCTAATAATACATCAGAAACATCAATAGGAGAAACGTCACATAATACCTCATCCGTGAAGGGCTTGATGCTATAGGGAAGACGACACTGTTGGCTGACGCGGAGATCTCGTCCTTGGTGAAGCCACCCGATGGTGTATGGATGTGGGTGAACTGTGGTCGGCAAGCCCAACCGCTTCACGGCGTCTGCTGAAATGAGGTTCTTTTGGCTCCCATTGTCGACAATGAACTGTACAGGGGAGCCCTTTACCCACATCTGGGAGTGGAAGAGACGTTCCTCCTCCTCTGGATCTTCCGGTTCCTCCTTCTGGACCTTTGTAGTGGCAACGGTGGCGTTGGGCTCCGCATCAATAATCTGTTTCCCTTTTTCATTCCCCGTTTCAGGTTCTGATTCGGAGTCAGAGCATGCATCTGACTCAGAAGCCCTCATCTCGGCCACTAGCGACTGCTTGGCCCGACACTCACTTGTGTTGTGAGTGGAGCTATTATGGAACTCACACCACTTTCCCGTGTCCTTCTTTGGCTTTGCGGTGCTGTTCTTTTCTTGTGGCTTCGATGAGTTGTCTTTAGCCACCATGCCTTGGCTCGGTCCTTTGTTCTGCGGTTTGGAAGCACCTTTCCCTTGCTTTTGATTCGCAGATCCAAGGTCTCGCTTCTTCTGCTTGAATTTCTGCTCAATCTTGGCAGCATACCGGTATGCCGTACCAAGCGAGGAGATGTCAAGGAACTCCATTTCCTCCTGAATGTATTTGTGCAGGCAGCTGCGATACTTTAGCACCAGATGTTTCTCTGAATCTTTGATACCCAACTTTGTGCGCAGGGTATGGAACAGATTCGTCAGCTCATGCACATCTTGATCCCTTTGTTGTCGCAGCGTGGTCCATTGTATGTACTTGTCCTCATAGCTCCCCACGGGATAGTACTGTTCCTTGACGGCGTCTCGGAAAGAATTCCAAGTTGGTACAGCCGAGAACAGAGAGGGTTCTGTCTAGTCCTTGTTCTCACAGTAGGTTTCCCACCAGTCCTTAACATGGGGGGTAGCTTTGAGGAGTGCAAAAATAATCTTCTCCCGATCTGAAAAGTCATGAACCGAGAAATATCCTTCTAACAGATTCAACCATCTATCTACGGCATCTGCATCTATTTGACCCTCAAATATGGGAATGTCAAAATTTACTTGTACCTTAAAAGGAGTCGCGCCTCCCGAGTGGCTGCTGGATGTAGATGCGCCGCCGGTGGGTAGCCGTTGAAGGATCTGAGCAAAGTTATCCATCATCACGTTCCTTTGTCTTTCGAGGGCCTCCTCGAGCAATATTTTGATAGGATCTCCTGCTCCCTCATCTTTCTTTTCGTCCCCAATGGGCGTCCGTCGAGGTTTGCGAGGCTGATCTTGCAAAGGTTCCACCAGATCGAGCCCTAGCTCCTTATACCCCGACCTCGTTGGGGACATGCAAAGAAGGATCGAGAAAAAGCAGACCGCTCTGATACCACTGATCCGGATTTATGCAGGAACGCAACAGAATAAACATATAAACATAAATACAGAGATGCGGCGGAAATAACACTTCATTTCATTAATATCAAAGAACTGAAATTTTCTTACAGACAGAATGGAAATAAAACTAGCTAGGGCGCTGGTAGCTATCTCTGAGAAGAGATGTGGTGGCTACAGGCCTCTGAACTGAGTTACAATGAGGCTCGAGGGCCTATTTATCATTTAGAAACAATGGGAAATCCTAAACGGCCAAAACCCTAACCCTAGGAGATGAAGCGCCAAAACTATGGGCCCCGTTTGGGTAAATTGGTGTTTCAACTTCCCAGGGGCGTAACTTTGGCATACGATCTCCGTTTGACGCGTACCATACCTCGTTAGAAAGATCTATCCGAGGAATACAAATTTGGAACGAGAAACATCAATCCATGGACCCATGTTGCTCTCCGTTTTCCCAAAAAACGTCGTTTAGGGCCTCAAAACGGCTCCGGAAGTTTAGGACCCGAAAAACTACTAAAAATAGTAAACTGTGCCAAAACTGAAAAAATGAAATAGACAATGGTGGAGCCCCAAGTGGAATAGGCGGGTGACCACCAATATCCACCTGGATCAGATCTTATTACTTCAAAAACTAAAAATAAACATTGGCCAACATGATTAGAAAGTACAGGATCAGAATTTGGTCCCTCTAATTGGTATTTCAAATAAGGTGATGTCCCATGGATTTTTTAAAAAGATGATATTTCTTTGGCAAAGGAAGTTATAATCGGTGTGAGGGTGCCATATTCATATGGGTCTTTACTATGGTGTTGCTTCACCGTGGAATACCATTTGTCGGGGTTGAAATCGCATGACCACTTGAATCTTCTAAGAGTACGTATAATGTCAAAATCATGATTTTATTATTTGTTATATTAATAAATTTTATTCCATGGGATCATAAAACACAACTAATTTTGTGTGCATTTGTTTATAACTCTGCAGTGTCATTATCCTTTGTTTGTGCATGGGTGTGTGAAACATGACTTCCCCCAAGACCTAGGACATGCAATATCTAAGTTATCTGCATTTGTACATTGGATCACGTCAAAAGTGGCTAGCATTCCATGGTGGTGTCAAGAGATAATTAATATTGTTTGTAGGTTTGAGAAGGAACTATCGATGAGTTTCATGGACTTGCAGGTTCATCTTTTAATCCACGTAGTAGATGAGGTTGAATTAGTTGGGGTGATTTCTTGTCGTTGGGTGTTCTTCTTAGAGAGGTACATGAAGAAAATGAAAGGTTTTGTTTGAAAAAGGGAAAAACCCAAGGGGCCTATGGCAGAGGGGTACATATCGTATGATTTTTTCTATTATGCAATTGAAATTGAAGCAATCGATAAATTCGTTCTTTATAATTCCGAAGTGGCACAATCATGGGTCACATTGCACAAACAAAAGAGCATGAAATGGGATAGTGATAGTAAATCATTCAGATGGTTTAATGGTAGAAGCGTGCCTTATCCTGATCATTGAAAATAAAATATGCCAATTATATGCCCAACGGTTGGGTTGTTGACCAAGTCAGAGAGAAATACGGTGCAACCAGTCGTTACCCACATGCTCAAGAGGATGCACTAAACGTAGGGATTGGGTGCAGCAACTCGGTAATAATCTATTTATGTACACTTTAAACTTAATAATTCACCTTTGAAATGTAACATCTATATTTTATATTTTAACAGTTGGGTTATTACACACATGACACTGTATTTTTTTAACTTTTTATAGGTGCATTTGTTCCCATCTATGTAGGCATATGAACACCATTTTCGCACAAAAAATGCTGATGATGGACAAATGACACAACGTTGTGGAGTGGAAGTCAAGTTCGATAAATCTATTCGAGCTAGCCACCATGATCAAAACTTAGTACGAGGGACATTAGGTTACGTCAAAAAGATATAAGATATTATTGAAGGGGACTTCTCTTCTTTCCAATGTGTTATTTTTAGGTGCAAGTGGTGGGACACCGTTGATCGGAATAATGTAAAGGAAGATCACGATAGTAGGCTGGTATGTATCAACTCTAGAAAGATGTGGGATGAAGCTAAGGAGCCTTATGTTTTCCCCAAACACTGAAACCAAGTGGTTTTTACCCATATGTGTTGGATAGGGACTGGTGGTTCCTGTTAAGACATGACCCTAAATCAAAAAATATTTTTTAGAATAATAGTGTTATCATGCCAAGCGAACTGGAAGATAATGAGGGTGATGAAAACAAAGAGTGATATGGTACATGTGTTATTTCATCATATATACTATTTAAGATGACTTTTTATAAACAATAGGACTTAACCTTATAACTATGACTCTTTTTTTCCAAACATTATAATATGTATTTTGAATTAATTGGTTTGCATTGTGTTAATGTTAAAATCATTTCAATTGATAATTTGCAATTATGTTGATCTTGAAAGCAATGCACTATATCAAATTCTTTATATATATATATGAATGGTATCTTCAAAATTTTAAAAAAAAAATGTATTAATGTAGACTGTCATTTTTAGTATGTAAGATCATAATAAAATAATGATAATGATAATTCTAAACATGAATTTATTTGCATTATTTTCTAAACTTTATTATGTTACAAAAATACATATTATTCTATATTTATTATATACAATTATTTATATTCTTACAAATTTACGAATTTACAATTTTACAATTATGTTAATTTAACAATATGTACGGTATACATTTTACGATGATTCAATTTTATGGTAGTTATGGTTCAAATTTGAAAATTAATTTACAAATTTACAAATTTTACAATTTTAATAAAATTGAATCATCACAATACATACAATTACAATTACGATTTTATAATTTTACAATTTCACAATACAATTACAATTTTACAATTTGACATACAATTACAATTACAATTTTACAATTTTAGATACAATTACAGTTACAATCACGATACATACAATTAAAATTACAATTTTAAAATTTTACAATTACCAATACATAATATTTAATAAATATCATGATTTAATATTTAAAATAAACATCACCATCATGATAACCATTGTACAAACATCATATTCTAAAATACACATTCAAATTTGCTAACATCATCTAATCATCGTAATCATGATCATCTAACAAAACACAAGCATTGTATGACATCATCACAACACAAACATAAAATATACATCTCATGTCAAATAACCTCTATAACATACACATCTATCTGCAAGCACATTAAATGAACATATATAACATGACCTAACAATATACACATCATGATGAACACCCAACATGTATATTAAGTACATCAACATGAACACAAAATACATGCACTATATATATATATATAGTGCATGTATTTTGTGTTCATGTTGATGTACTTAATATACATGTTGGGTGTTCATCATGATGTGTGTGTGTGTATATATAATGTCAAAAATATACATTTGTAATAGAATTGCATATAAATGTCAAATATTTGGTGGTACATGAACAATACTATAACTAGTTGAGGTCTACTCAGTCGATGGTGCATGCTCAAATGGTGCATGTTGAGGAGGTGCCTGCTCAGGTAATGTCTTCTCAGGAGGTGCCTACTCAGGTGGTTCCTGCACAAGAGGTGTCTGCTCAGATGGTTCCTGCACAAGAGGTGCCTACTTAGGAGGCGTTTCCTGCTCATGTCCTCGAGGTGAAGGAGGCGGAGGTGGAGTACTAGAATGATCACTCCCCTCATGATCATCATCCGAGTTGCTATGTGGCACATCTACATGGTGAATATCCCTCCTCGCTGCTAGTGTTCTAGAAGCTCCAATGATATGACGCAGTAGCCTGGAAGATTCGTGAGTGTACTATCTGTTGGTGTCCCGTGCTTTGATAGTTTGGAAAATCCAAAGACAAGGCAACATCAAAACCAATCTTTAGAGTTCCAGGATCTAGTCCTTCTGTTCTCAGAGAGGGATCTCTCAAATGTTTGTTTGCAAAGGTTTATCTTGTGTGCTTTGAGTATTGGTTTTAGAATAGTTTTTAAGTGCAGGTGTTTATTTGTTTGTTTGGTTGGGTTGGAATGATACAACAGAACATGAAAGGCCTAGGAAAGATATATAGGACAGAGAAATATCTGGTTCATTGGGCAATGGAGTCAAAAAGAGGTCATAACAAACTCATCAATGGATATGGGATATCAAAGGGCAAATCTAACTTGGCCACAAGATTCTTTTGTTTTGGAATGAGATGAACATTAATTATTTGGAAAGAGAGGTTTAATTATCAACAAAGGGAATTCGAAAGCATAATTTGAACAATAAAGAGTTCTTTGATAGACAGGGCTAACCATAAATTCTACAAATCATAGCTTTAAGAAAATAATGATTTCAAAACAACTTTTAAAATGAAATCTAAGATTCGGGGAACACCCTATTTCCTCAAAGATTTATTTTAAAGGACTTAGAAACATAAAATATTTACTGTTAATTACAGTCATAGAAGAGGGAACACCTAAAAACATCTATGATCATAATTATAATGACCTTTAAGCCAACTTTTTAAGTGAGGACAAATGGCAAGATCAAAACAGACCTCTTTGATTCACTGTAAGCAAAGAACTTCAAAGGGAGACTTCAATAACAGTTTTTGAGTGGCAGCAGACAAGCAGGGAGAACCATAAATCATGTTGAAACCAACTGTTTGAACTATTAAGGAAATAAAAAAGCATGAATATTAAAGAGAGAGATTAAAGACTCTAAAATACTTCAGCAGAAGAAAACATGAAACAGTGAAGGATGAACAGGTCTAAGGTGCTTCCAGGAGTCATTTCTTAGCCTAATACTTTCTATCCTACTGTAGTAAGGAATTATGGAACATAATGAAAATAGAGGAAAACATAAAACAGTTCAGAATACTTCACCAACAGCCAAGCTCATGGATCCAATGATAGAGCCTTCTCAGGAACAAGCATGCAACAACATCATCAAGGTTTCCAAGACTTCGGTTTCTTCTTCAACTTCAACGGACTATGTATTTATTTCAGAGAGTTTCAGTATTACAACTGGTGATCAAACAACAACCAACAACCAACCCCTCACTCATCTTCTACAGAAGTATATATAGAAGAATGAGGAGGTGAGATCTGATAAAAGATCTCTAATTACAATTAATACAGACTTAATGGCTTCTTGGCCTTTGGGGGGCTCAATGAAGAAACTTACATGGGTGTACTATGTATTAAATGTTTTACATAACAATTTAAGCTCGGTGGGAGCTTTTGTTGACCTTTGAGGCTCTGTGTGCGTCGAAGTAACTCTGCAGATGTTTTGTCATTAAGTTCCTTGGCAGAATTTACCCTTTGGTTGTGTTTTGAGACAAATATCTGATCCTGATCAATAAATTCAGCTTCTGATTGAATAATTTGAGGCACAGGTGGCATTTCAACAGCTGGGAGGAATCAATTTGCCTCATATGTGGCGATGGAGGCTTTCCTGTTGATAAAAACCCTTAAGATTGTCTTTAAACTGTATTTTAATTGGGGATTAGGCTTTTGATAAAAAATTTAAGCCGTGATCCCCGCAAAATCTGTCTTTAATCCTCTGTTCTGATAAATTTTTGTCTTCGTCACTGATACTCTCTGACTGTGCCTGATCCATGGTTTTTTCTGGTATACAGGGTTGCGCAGTGTTATATGGCATCAATGCTTCATGGATGATTGATGAAATGTTGGACTTAACACCTGCAAATGTTTTCCTTTGACAAATTGAAGGTGGGAGGATCGTCATCCTCTGCCTTTGAATTTTCTTCAGACATAGTAAAAAAAAAACCTTTGAACCCTGCAAAATATGAACAAAAAATAGAAAATCCATGCATTTATAGGTTATTGCTTCAGAAGGCACGTGTAGAGAGTGTGGCCATTGGATGGCATCATCCAACAATCGAGATTTGATGGGAAGGCGGAAGAATTGTTTAAAACAGAGCCGTCGATCGCACAGAGAACGACGGTCGAGAGCGGATAAAGGAAAGTCAAACGGAACATGTTGATTGGGCGACGAATCAAGGCGATGGAATATGGGTCGTTGATCTGCAGATCAGATCGATGACGGAGATGCCCTAATGACCGCGTCGTAGCCCGGTTAACCGTCGAGCATCTTCGGTGAGTGATAGCCGTTGGATGGCCCGCCCCAGATCGGACGGTGTACAGCGATATTGCGCGGGGTCCACGTTCAAACGTTAACGCATGATGGATGGCAGTTTTATGAACAGTGCCTAGGCCACGCGTCAACCGATGAGTGGAATCGCTGGCGATCGGGAAAAAACTACCGTCGCCCAAAGGCGGTGCGGTGAATACCACGCGGTTTTTGGAAAGGTGAGTGGAATGTGGGGGCCACCGGGGAGACGGACTCTGCACCGTCGATCTGCAGATCAGATCGACGGTGGAGATCGGCTGAAACCTTGAACCGGCAGAAAATTATAATATAATAAAAAATCGAAAAATTAATATAAACAGAGGTTCTTATTAATTTATAACGTGGCTTGGTGCTCGACTGCGGGGCCGTGGGCGCATGGTAAATAATGTGACCGAGGGTTAATGGAAAAAAGGGCTAGGAACCATATATGCCCAAAATGTGGGTTTTTATGGTTTTTCAATGATTTTCAAAGGGTTAGAGAGGTTCGGATAAGGCAAAGAAGGAGTCTTTAAACCTTATAAAAGGGATTTTGATGAAGGGGGAATGGGAAAAACATGAAAATAAAGGATTTTCATGGGAAATAGAGGGATAGAAAATGAGGTTAGCTTTGGAAAAGAGGAAAAGGAGAAATGGTGCTTGTAGCAGTATTCTGGCTTGGAAATCAGTAGGATTTCTAAGTTCTGAAGGGAAACAGCAGTGACGATTATCCAAAGGATAGGATATTATCAAAAGACTTTAAGCATCAGTAATTTTTAGAAATGAAATTGTTTCTTGAAGGCTATCCAACATCATTTAGCCACCACCTGATATGACAGAATTTATGGGTGGCTAACACTATCTGCCTGGATGTCTCTGATCGTTGCAGGGCGGACTCCCTCATCAACCAAGAGTCTACATATTCGGTCGCCCAACTCCATCCTGAATCAAATGTCAACCCTACGTCACATGCCTGCGGTATATGCACCTAAGGAGGTCTCTCACCCTTCACGGCCTCTGTGATCTCCTCATCGTCTACATGATCATCCGGTGGGGGTGGAGGCATGTTTCCACCGAAGGTGCAAATATCTACAAAATATATTGTTCACAAAAATAATTAGATAATTTCATTAAACAATTTAATAAAACAAGTTAAAGAACGTGTTAGAATAAATTGTATTCTAATTAATTAAGACAATAAATGAAACTATATTAATTTAAAGAAAACACTAATATTACCTCTGTCACCTGGTGGCTCATCCTGTGTGAAGAGGATGTTGGTACACCCTCATAAATCCAACCCCGTGTAAGTACACGACACCATCATGAACATATGGTCATCATCACTGGCCAGTAGCTCCATTGCATCACTAGAAATCCTGACTGGATACTCCGACTAGCCCTCTTGGGCCCATCTTGCCCCACATGTGCATATGTACCTCTATCATTGGCCTATGAGGCTGAAGGAAAAAAGTAGGCCTCCTCTCTGAAACCTCTCAAAAAATAAACAAAACAAATCTGAAGCAAAAGGGAATTTCAACCTCCCACGTGCCTGAGAACGGCATCTATCCAAGGCTATACAAAAATGTTGCAAAATAATGGCAGACCATCTAACAAGTCGTGACCTCTAGAATAGAGAATCAACATAAAAAAAGAGGGAAACTAATGCACTTCCCGTCACTGGTATAATGTGAAATGGTGGTACATGAACAATATTATAAATAGTTGAGGCCTACTCAGTTGATGGTGCCTACTCAGATGGTGTCTTCTTAGGAGGTGCCTGCACAGGAGGTGCCTGCTCAGGAGGTGTTTCCTGTTCATCTCCTCAAGGTGAAGGAGGAGGAGGTGGAGTACTAGAATGATCACTCCCCTCATGATCATCATCTGAGTTGCTATGTGGCGCATCTCCATGGTGCCTATCCCTCCTTGATGCTAGTAGCCTAGAAGCTCCGATGATATGACAGAGTAGACTGGAAGATATGTGAGCGTACTATATACCTAAATGTCTCTAATCGTTGTAGGGCAGACTCCTTCATCAACCAAGAGTTTACATAGTCAGCCGCCCAACTCCATCCTGAATCAAATGTCAACCCTATGTCGCATGCCTGCGGGTATCTACACCTGAGGAGGTCTCTCACCCTTCATGGCCTCCGCCATCTCCTCGTCATCTACATGATCATCTGGTGGGGGTGGAGGCATGTCCCCAACGAAGGTGAAAATATCTACAAAATATATAGTACACAACAATAATTATACAATTTCATTAAACAATTTAATAAAACAAGTTAAAGAATGAGTTAGAATAAATTTTATTCTAATTAATTAAGACAATAAAATAAAACTATATTAATTTAAATAAAACACTAATATTACCTCTATCACCTGGTGGCTCATTCTATGTGAAGAGGATGTTGGTACACCCTCGCCAATCCAACCCCGCGTAAGGACACGATACCATTACGAACATGTGGTCATCCTCACTGACTAGTAACTCCAGTGCATCACTAGAAATCCTAGCCAGATACTCTGACTAGCCCTCTTGGGCCCATCTCGCCCCACATGTGCATATGTACCTCTTTCATCGACCTACGAGGCTGACGGACAAAAGTATGCCTCATCTCCGGAAACCTCTCAAGAAATAAACAAAATAGCTCTAAATCAAAAAGTAAGTTCAACCTCCCACGTGCCTGAGAACAACATCTATCCAAGGCTATACAAAAATGCTGCAAAATAATGGCAGACCATCTAACAAGTCATGGCCTCTGGAATAGAGAATCAACATAAAATAAAATAGGGCAACAAATGCGCTACCCATCACTAGTATAATGTGCAATGGTGCTCTGTAATAGTGAGAGACACCTAACCTCCTCTAAACTGAAAGAAGCAATCCGTATTTTTCCACCAGACACTTGAAAATCTTCTGGAGAAAGTATGTCATCCCTAGTGTATCTCTACGAGTACACCAACTGACTCCATGTTGAATAATGTTTGGGCCCTTGTTTTGAATGTTTTGAATTTGGAACAACGACCAGATTTTGGGGTTGTGGAACAAGGACACACGGCAGCCACAACCAAGTCGCAACCACATCAAACGGCGGAGCTACCAAGGTTGCGACGGAACAGGCACATAGCGGAGGAAACTAGATGCATAAGTGCAGATAAGGAGAAGATATAGCAGAAATAACGCAAGCGGAACACACAGATAATCAGAGAAAAGCTAGAAGCAGCTGCAGAAGGACATAAGAAGAACTAACAGTCGCGACAGCGGATAAATAAATAGCAGTCACCCGGATGAAAGGGGGATGATTCCACAGCAGAAGAGAGAAGAGAGTGACTAAAGGAGAGAAAACGCATGCTACAGCAGGAATCCAGAGCATGGATGAGGTCTTTGTAGTTCCTAGGGTCTATAGATGTAGAATCTCTGTTCCACAAGGCATATGTATCAGATCTGTAAGTCCATTGTAAAGCTATGTAACTGGGACTTGGCCAAGAGCTTAATACAATTGCAGGTTGCTCTCTATTTGTGTGATTCACATGCACGTGTGTTGGTTGAGATGCTTTAAAATTTTCATTTGCTTAATATCTGTATGTTCTTTGAATGATGTTGCGTGTGTGATTCTATCTATGCAATCTAACCACTGATGAGAATGAATTGCGGATATGTTCCTTGCCCTGTTCTATACCCCTTCTGCATGTGGTCACGGCACGCCTTAGGTGAGACTCTCTACTCTCTAGAGTAGGGTGATAATGCCGGCGTGATCCTAGACTACAGTGGATTCTTTTGTTGGCCACACTCCCTGAACCTGGGTCTTGCCCGCGAGACCTGATCACTCACCAACAAATGGTTCCGTTTCCAGGACCCACATGATATGAGGGGATCTAGACCATGGTATCGCGGATCTTCGAAGGGGAGATACGGCGATGGTGGGATAATAATTTAGACCATTTCATTGCTCAGCAAGCGGAGTTGATTAAGAAAGGGGAGGCAGCGGTCAAGGAACTCGTCCTCTTCTCAAATTTAGCTGGTGATACGTACGAAATTTTCTGGGGAAAGTTCCCTACCGACCTTTACAATTGGTTGCGGAGGTTACAGATGAAGGTGCCTAGAGATGGCTCGCGGAAGATAAACCACAGGTGGGCGCACGGAGATCTGGTGGCTCTGCATTGGTTGAACACCGAGTTGACCCGCACAGTGGATTTTTGGGTGGAGACCACGGTGGAAGGATACATTGTGGAGTTTGCTGCTGAGTGCTATCAGTCCTTCTCGAAGGCCGAGGCTACCTTCCGCTCCAGGCTCAGGGGGAAGCTGCTTAAGGATATTCCGCTGTGGATTAAAGCTCTGATGGTGGATGAAGGGTTGATAGAATTCCGTAAGACAAGGATGGAAGCGTAAACCACCGGTGCTGGGGGAAGGGTTGAAGGGATCGATTCTACGTAGAGTGTGACGCGGGGAGTGGGGAATGGATGCTAAGGCCGCAAGGACGCTGAGGGAGCGACGTGCACATCGGCGGGCACAGATTGCCGATAAGTGGCGAAGAAGGGTGATGCGAGATTTGAAGAGACGAGAGATCGAGAGGAAGAATCAGAAGGAGGCGCCTCAGAGGGTAGGAATTATGGATGCGGATACCCAAGGACGAGAAGGGACCGCTCTGGGAGTACGATGGGTGCATGGGAGCCTAGCTAAGCGAGCACGCGAGATGGGGACTGACGAAGATGATGAAGGTGCGTAGCGCAAGGAAAGTTCCGATGGTGAATGGTACGTTGTGATGCAGCAGTTGTTTCAAGAGCAGACGACATTCAGTTCTCCAGCCTACCATACTCCTCCCAATCTGTATGGCTAGGATCCCTACCTTCCCCTGGTACTTTATCAACCTTTTAGTAATATTTTCGTTAAATTTCAAGCATTGAGTCAATTGCACAGTAGTTCAGTTTCGACGGCAACACCTGTTAGTAGCAGTAGCACTAGTAGTATTGCGTTCCCGAGTGGAACAGTCACGCAACCAGGACCCAGAGGATTTATCCTGGTCAACCCGCCGCAAGCGAACATGGCTGGGTATTTTATCCTATATCTCGAGTTCTCGGGCAAGGGTAATGATGATGTAGAGCAACACTGGTATCTGTGCAAAGCCATTTGGAGGGCTCGGTAGACGCCGGACGCAGGGAAACTAATAGAGTTCCAAACCACGCTCAGAGAGAGGGCTCTGCGATGGTTCATCAAGTGGTCCGAGGCCCACCCGAATCCCGTCATCGCAGACGTGAAGCGAGATTTTTTCCGGGAATTTAAGCTTCCCCAGACAGACCAACAGGGTATGTCCAAGCTCTGGGAAATTAAACAGAAGGAAGGAGAAACCGCATGGGAGCTAATGCGGCGATTCAAGGATGTGATCGGGAAACTCAGTTACCCAATTGACCCAAACCATCAGAGGGACTAGTTCATCAAGGCTCTGCTTCCCTTGACGTGAACCCCCCTCACCCAACAGAAGATCGACAATATGCAGGACACTTTGGAACAGGCCATGAAGATCGAGGCCATGGCGGGCTACCCTCAGGAATATCGGGGAGGGCCGGCCCCATAGGATCCCTCCTTGGTGGGATTGGAGCATCAGATAGCTAGCCTGACCGAAAATCTCAAGGAGATACAGCCGGTCAGACCATCCAGGCCGAACGTTTGGTGCACTCACTGCCTGGTTGAAGGCCATGTCGCAACTGAGTGTCCGCGATTATGTGTCGCGGGGGTGGGACCCTCGGTCGTGGCAATTCAAGGGGGGCCACCCGCGGGGGGTGGCGCAGTGTTGAATCCGCAGGGAGTATACCAGATGCAACAGCCGTATGCGGGGTTCCCCTCCCAACTCAACCCAGCCGCCACGGAGTATTGTGAGATTTGCCGGACGGTGGGACGTCCGCCTCGGATGTGCCCAATCCTACAGAAGTACTCCAACGTGCCAAACAACGTATATTGTGAGTTTTTCACTTCCACGACTCACAACACAGAGCAATGTCGGGCTCTCGACGCACTCATGGACCGGTTGGATCGACCCTCCTATAGGGTGAATGAGGCTCCTAGAGGAAGAGGGGGTGGGGCACGCGGAGGCCGCACTGGGGGCCGCGGGCCGGTCAAATGCTATAACTGTGACCAGGAGGGCCATGTGGCTCGCGAATGTCCCCTCCCTCACCGTCCGTGGTGTTCCCAGTGCCGAGTAAACACCCATGCGACAAAAGACTGTCCCGAGCTCATCAAAAAGTGGGAAGAACGTGCACGGAAGAGGGGCACAAACTTGGTAAACGCCGAGCCGCGGGTGCCCACAACTCCGGCCATGCAGAACGTCGCTATTGTGACGAGGGGCGGTAAGAAAACGGGGGAGGACGCTCGCGGAAAGGATCTGGCACCAATTGTCAGGCCAGCCTCCTCGCACCAGGTAATCAGACTAGAGGCGCAGAAGAAGTATTTTCAAGAGGCGGTTGAGGCATTTGCTCAGCTGCGCGAAGCAGAAGGCCTGGAGGCACCCCTGCCGACAGATCCTTGGCCACAGCACGCCCCAGGAACCCTGATGGAAGAATGGCTCCAGCTATTCCTCAATATTTTTGACAGTGTTGCTCTGCGGCAACAGCTCAAGTGTACTTTGGAAGGGGCACTGCAAGGGAGGACAGGACTGGGGGAACTGGGGGACCCAGCCCCCCAATCGATGCAGCGCATCAAGCGAAATAAGTGACGAACGGTTAAAGAGTTACGGCTCAATACGCAGGTTGGGGGATTCCAAATCAGCGACACCATGCTTGATTTAGGGTCTGACGTCAACATCCTACCGCGCAAGACGTGGGAGGCTCTCGGAAAGCCACGGCTGGCCTACTCGCCCATCCAACTCAGGATGGCGAACCAATACTGCATTCTGCCGATTGGCCGACTCGAAGGTGTCGAGGTCGACATTGCGGGGGTAAAGACTTACACCGATTTTGAGGTCATTGATATTATGGGAGACAAGGATCCTTACCCCGCCCTTTTAGGCATTGATTGGGCTTTTGAGAATTATGCTATCATCGACCTAAAAAAGGATCTGATGATCTTTGAAGATGGGGAGGTCTGGGTCACTCAGCCTCTCGACCCATATCAAGGCCCGAGGTATACCGAAATGGTGGATAACCGGGAGGATGCTCAGATGATGGACCACCTATACAAGATGACTGCAGGGAAGCGGGAAGACTATATTAACCCAACCGTGACTGGCTCTGTCAGTTGGCGGAGTGTCCAGAGCTCAGAGCTGGGATCTGAACTCGCATGGGAAGACTGGGAGCAGGGGGGGTACGAGACCAGCACGCGGAGATGTGCCCATGTTGGCCGCGTCAATTGGATTGGTGTTGAGTTCAGAGAATACCCCACCCTGTCAAACATGCAAGCTGTCAATGCCTTTATTACCAAGGTTGAGGACATCGTGCCGCAAGGGAGCAGACTACCCCTTTTGGACGTCGCACTGCAGTCTACAGCATCCCGATGGTGGAAAAATCACCGCAATACCTTGTCGCGGTGGAGTAGTGTGGCGGACGCGTTGCAGGCGCGGTTCAAAGAAAATTTAGGCCCTTAAAGCAGATAGCGGTACTCTGGGACTTCCGATCCGCAGGACCACTTGCGGACTTGTGAGGAGCAGTGGCGAAGTATAGGATACCTGGAAGAGTTGTGGGTTCATCGGTTTGTCCACTCTTTAGACACCATCCCCCACGCATGGTACTTGGAGGAAGAATGGAAACGAGGGACTAGTTCTTGGATGGAAGTCGCGCGCAAATTTGTGCGGTGTTTCTCTTTCGCGGGAGACATAGAGTTGGAATCTCAGGCTTTGCACGCTATCAAGGCGGTATTGTTTTTCCGCGATCCGCAGACCGACTGTTGCACGCTGCCTGCTCATCCCGAGGCCGTGCGAGAGTTGGTTTGCGTCCCGAGGCCGTTCGAGAGTTGGTTTGCCAAAGGATTGACGGTGATCCGGAGGACGATGGGCTGGAAGACCTGAGGCACCTGTATTTTGAAGAGAAGGAAGGCGAGCGGAATGTTAACGAAGAGCCGGCCACCGAAGGGGTCCATTTACGACCGCTGAAGACACATAAGCTAAACATCGGTACGGAGGAGAAGCCTAAGTTGGCTACAGTGGGCGATTACTAGGACGAGGAGACGACCAAAGAGATTTTCAGCCTCCTCCAGGAATATGAGAATTTTTTCCCCTCATTGGTCACAGATCTGAAGGGCATCAAAGGCAATCTTGGCGAAATGTGCATCATGCTGAAACCGGGTGCCAGGCCTGTGAAGCACCGGCCCTACCGGTTGAACTCGCGAGTTAAAGAGAAGGTTAAGATGGAAATCGACAAGATGCTGGCCGCGGGTCTAATATTTCCCGTGGAGGAAGCAGAGTGGGTGAGCCCTATCGTCATCCAGAATAAGAAGGACAAGGCAGAGATACGGGTTTGTGACGATTATCTCAGTCTGAACAATGCCTGCATTCATGATATGTTCCCCACCTCTTTCAGCGACGAAGTGTTGGACCATGTTGCAGGGAACGAAGCCTACTCTTTCACTGATGGATTTTTGGGCTACCATCAGGTGCGTATCGCGGAAGAAGATAAGTCAAAGACAACCTTCACCACCGAATGGGGGTCATTCACATACCACGTCATGCAGTTTGGCTTGAAGAATGCTCCGACCGTGTTTTCCCAGATTGTCATCGCCGCCTTCCGGGAGTACCTTCACAAGTTCCTGGAAGTCTACATGGACGAATGGACTGTCTACAGTTTATTGAAGAAACACGCTACCCTGTTGCGGGTCATGTTTGATCGATGCCGCCAGCTGCAGATTTCCTTGAATTTAAAGAAATGTATTTTTGTTGTTCCGTTCGGCACGTTTTTGGGACATTTGGTATGCAAGCAAGGGGTCTGCGTCGACCCCGCCAAGGTTGCGGTGATCGTACACATGGAAGCCCCCGAGACGGTGAAACAGTTGCAAGCATTGCTCGGGCACACGGGATACTACAGGAGGTTTATCTGCAACTATGCTAAGATCACCGCTTCGTTAGAACAACTTCTACGGAAGTCCACAGTCTTTCAGTGGACGGAGAAGTTTCATGTAGCTCTGGACACCCTGAAGGAAAAGTTGGCGTCGGCGCCTATTCTAGTTCATCCCGATTGGGATAAGCAGTTCCACGTGCATATCGACGCTTCCAGTATTGCACTTGGGGCTGTCTTGGCGCAACCCGGCGATACAACAGTTGACCACCCGGTATACTTCGCCAGCCGCAAATTGTCCAATGCAGAGAAGAATTACACCACGACCGAAAGGGAGGCGCTGGCGATGGTGTACTCTCTTCAGAAGTTCCGCCACTATCTTCTAGGGGGCAAGTTCAAGTTCTTCACGGACCACTTTGTCCTGAAGTACTTGGTCAATAAGCCTGTTCTGGAAGGACGGATTTTTCGTTGGCTTCTGTTATTTCAAGAAGTCACGTTCGAGGTAATCATCAAGCCCGGGAGGTTGAAAGTCGGGCCCGATCACCTATCTAGGTTGGAGACGGGGCAGAAAGACGGCTCCCTTGATGATCAGCTGCCAGACGCTGACCTCTTCCGAGTCGAAGCTGTACCAGATTACTTGGCCGACATTGCCGCCTATCTAAGCACGGGGAAATTCCCTCAGGATTACACCCCGCTGCAAAAATGGCATTTGGTCGTCCGTGCCGCTAACTACCAATTGATCGCAGGGCAGCTATACAAACTGGGCCTCGATGAGGTTTTGCACAGATGCGTCCTTGACCACGAACGGGAAGCGGTAATGTGGGAATTTCACAGCGGTGTTGCGGGAGGGCATGTGGGTGCGAAACCCACCGCAATAAAGGTGCTTCAAGCTGGCCTGTGGTGGCTGACAGTACATACCGATTGTAAGGCCTATGTGAAGCGGTGCGATGTCTTCCAGCGGACGAGCAGGCCCTCTCACCAGGACGAGCTTCCGTTACACCCAGTGCATGTGTTGCGGCCGTTCGAGAAGTGGGTTGTCGATTTTGTGGGGCCCATAGCTCCGGTCGCCAGACACTCCAAGGCCCGGTACATCATTACCACCACGGATTACCTCACCAGGTGGGCTGAGGCAGCCGCGGTACGCGACTGTACAACGGATACCGCCGCCCGGTTCATTTTTTAGCACATCATTTTCTGGTTTGGCTGCCCGTGAAGTTTAACCAGTGATCAGGGTACGCACTTCATTAATGAAATAGTCAAGACACTGCTGGACACCTTCATGGTTCAGCATCACAAGAGTAGCCCGTATCACCCACAGGCTCATGGTACGGTGGAAGCCTTCAATAAGATTCTTGAGAAAGGCTTGACCAAGATTTGCAATGCCCAGCGTGATGATTGGGACGAGCGCCTATCAGCGGCCTTGTGGGCCTATCGGACTACGGTGAAGCGCTTGACCAATCAAACTCCGTTCCAGCTCGTGTACGGCCAGGAGCCTGTGATCCCCGCCGAGTTTATAGTACCAAGCCTATTGATCGCCACGTCTCTGAAGTTTTTCGGAAGAGGCCTCCCTCCAAGAGCGCCTCCATGAATTACAGGAACTGGATGAGGCCCGCTTCGTGGCTGAATTCCACCAGAAGATTTAGAAGGACCGGCAGAAAGTGTGGCACGACCGCCACATTAAGAACAAAACCTTCAAATTTGGCGGCAAGTTCTTTTATACGATAGCAGGTTCCAGAAGTTCCCAGGAAAGCTACAGATGCCATGTTTGGGACCCTACTTCGTTATCGAGATTCGCAATTCCGAAGCCGTTCGGTTGGCACAGCTGGACGGTACGGTTCTGCCTGGGTGGCTAAATGGCGCACGCCTGAAACCCTACCAAGAGTAAGTACCTTTCATTTCTCATCAATAATTCTCGCACCCGAGAGCACCCGTAGCGTAGCGTAGTTGAATAACTCTCCCGCAACCGGGATGAGCGTAGGAGGTATTCTCTGTTCATAGGTAGTGTGTCAATAACCGCTCAGTTGCGAGGTCCACACCGCAACCAACTGTGGTCGGGGCGACGCCGGTCTAGCGTGTCATCCCTGTAGGATCCGTACCAGTCTCCACGTCAGTCCAGCTCAGTCCACCCACGTACTTGTGTCAGTCCGTAGGATCGTCTAGATCTGCAACATTAATTACCATACTTGGCAGCGACCACGCCGTCATCATTTGGCCATCACCCTCAGTAACCTCAGTCGTCGCGTCCGCCCATTTCCCCATGCCCCCATCAGCAACTGTCACAGCACTCTTTGGCATGCGATTGATCGCACGATTATCGCAGAAAGAATGCCAGCAGGAATTAATTCATTAGAGGGTCTCATCAACTCCACTCGTGCCAGGTGCTGACATAACTTGCATGAACACCAAAAGCACGAGAATGCCAGACCCGTTCGAATTAGCAAGTGCAGCTGCACCAGAGCCATTGAATTCTCAAAATGCATTGCACCAGGAAAGGCGCCCAAGGAAAATTTTACAGGTTTATCAGCGCCAGGCCAAAATGCCGAAGGCCATTCCAGCCTTCGTTGAACCAGAGCTTGACACTCGGATTCACAAGACCGAGTCCCTGGTGGGCAAGTATGATAACGCAGCCTTGATTGATGCCAACCTCTCGAATGCTGCCGAATTTTCGTCCCTCCAGCGGCAGGCATACATGGAGCACTACTGCACTGCAGCCGGCAACCCCGCCAGCCGCCTGTTGCCTGAGTTCAGGGGCCTTCAGACCTCGTCCCTGATGAACTTGAGAAATCTTCCGGTCTTTGGCACCACCGAACCAGTTCTGCAGTGTACACGCTTCCTCCTTAGCCGAATTCAGAATGGGTTGGCTGACCCAGGAAATTCCCATTCACGCCAAATATATTCATCGCCTCACAGGACTTTCGCAGATGGGCGCCGACGTCTCAACGGCCTGTCAGACCTCCTCTAAGAACGCACGGAAGTCGGGCGATACGGACCTCTATACCAAATATGGCACTCGCAGGGGGGGGAAAGGAGCCAAGATCGACCTCATTAACAAGCTCGAGATTCGATTCGCCTGTTACCTCATTGCCAGCAAGACAATGAGGCATTACACCAAGGGCGAATGCACTCTTTATACTATTTCTATTGCTGAACAATGTGTCCAAGGCACGAGACTGAATTGGTGTTCGTTCTTATTAAAGGAGTTGTTTGATGCATGCGAGGAGAATTATAAGCGCGCAAATACTTTTATTTATGGCTATTTGATTATTGCTTTTGCCATGTGGAAATGGCACACTCCACACATCCGGTTCCCAGCAGAGATCCCCGAGGGCCAGCCCCTCGCGATGAAATTCACTCCATGGCAGGTCTCAAATGACCCCAGTACCAAACTGGTGAATGCGGATGCGTTTTGGTCATGGTACCGGCTAATGATGGATGTGGTGGCATGTCAGCAACGGGTGCCCAGGAACCTGTTGGACGACTATAGTGAGAAAGTATGGTTCGGGGTAAGTCACAAGCATACTTACCTCCGACCCGCTTGCATTCCGGCAGATACCTTCTGAATGACGCCACTGAAATTTTACTTGGACGATGCTACCTTCCATCGTGAAGTATGCTCATGGCCGGGGGTCACGAAGCACATGCGGGACGGGCTCCCCAGATACAATTTTGACAGGATGGCACCGGTGCAACAGCCTGCAGAGATAGCGGTGGCAGCACCATCATAGGAACTCCCCGAACCACTCATCCCCGTCGTCCGCCACTTCAACAATCAGGTATGAAATTTCAACGTGGCGGCCCAGGTTATTTCTAGCGGTGCTACCACATTTCCTTTATTTTCTGAATTTCAGCTCACTCGCTCCACTTCACACCCCCGTACCGCTCCGCTCACCTCCCCCATCCCCACTATCCTGTTTACCTCTGCTGATCCACTCACGACCCCGATGGGCGAGACAAGCGGGCCTAGAGATTCACCTGAGGCCCCCCAAGCTAAGAGGGCCCGCACCACCGAGGCAAATCTAGTGGTGGACCTCACTGCTGATGATCCACCACCGCCCCCAAGCACAGGGGTGTTGATTACCGAAGAACCCCTCATCGACCCATCTGAATTCATCAATATATGCTTTCCACACACCCCCACCACACTATCCACTGCTCCATCCACCGTTCCTCCGCCTGCCACTTCATCCGCCCCGTCTAATTCCTCGGCTACGGTATCTGACCCCATTATCCGGGAACTCATGGGTGGGGACCGCGGGGCTGAGGTTGACTCTAAAGATGCCACAGTCATACCACCGATCGACCCAGTGGTCGAGCCCCACCCTCCTTTCACTAATATATTCACACAGCAGCTGCACACCGAGTCTGATTCTGCCGAGGTTCCGCCTGAGGCCACAGTTTCTTCACGACCGGCTCACCTTGATCATCAAGAACCACCGGATCTGAATATGGTTGACACTACACATCCAGAGGCCACGCCCTTCTCACCTCCTGGGCATGTCAATGGAACATTTTTCGGTGGGCAACCGTTGTAGGAGCGAATGCCGGCGCAGAGCGCTTCTGGGACCACCACCTTCCAGCCTGACAATCCAGCTCAGCTGTATCTGCTGATTCAAAGGGCGACCCAGCAGGCCGAAAGATTACATTTGGGACTCCAGCGGCAGTATTCCAAGCAGCAACACCAAATTTCCGCGCTTACTGAACAGCGCGACCAACTCCAAACAGCACGGGAGCAGATAGAAGCAATGATCACCAATGTCACCCGGATGTTCTCCGAGTTCTGGCCCTCCCTAGAACCTCATTACCCCCTGCTGCCTCCCGAAATCGCTGCGGCCAGCCTCTCTGAGCAAGCTATCCACCTCCGCATCGTTGTTCAGGAATTACACTAGGAGAATCATGAGCTTCGAGCAGCGTTAGCAGCCCGTGCAGAGCCGGCCGAGCCCGAGGTCGACTATTCCGCCCGGGTGGCCGCCAAGCAGAGCCAGGCAGCTCAGATGCAGGAAGCACTTCAATCCACGGCACGAGAGGCCCGTGACCTCCTGAAGGGCCTTCAGGAATTATCCCTGGCCCTCACTGTCAAGACCCAGCCGATTTCAGCCCAACTCCAATAGGTTTCAAGGGAAATTCAAGAGGCTACTGACCCCGCTAGGCTGGATCAATTATACGCCCAGGCTTACAAACTTGAGGCACAGCTCCAACACACAGAGGCTTGTTCGGGGGAGGCCAAATGCGTCATTCGTGAGCTCCGGCCGCCCCTTCAATCTAGCGCCCGAGCCATACAACAGCTCGCAGCAGCAGCCGAGACCCAGATCAGCACAATGTTTGGAGTTGTCCCAACGCCCATTGAGGAAGCTGTTGTCACCAAGCTCGCTGAGGACACGGACTCGCTCATCCAGGGGTGGCAGCAAGCCGTGTCGGCTTTTACTGAGCTCCGAGCTACATCGTTCCAAAGGGTCCCGGAGTTGGGGCCCTTGTTTGAACAGCCTCCTGAAGACGCACATCAAGGACAGGGACAAGCTGAAGGCGCACAGCGGGAACGAGCACAGGATGAAAGCACACAGGGCGAACAGGGCACGGGGTCAAGCAGGGAAATGGAGGTAGAAACCGTAATTTGTGATTGACTCGGGGACGAGTCAAGGACCTGTGTTCGGGGCCTGTTGGGGCCCTTGTTTTGAAAAACCTTGTTTTGAATGTTTTGAATTTGGAACAACAGCCAGATTTTGGGGTTGCGGAATGAGGACACACGGCAGTCGCAACCACATCAAACGGCGGAGCGACCAAGGTTGCGATGAAACAAGCACATAGCGAAGGAAACTAGATGCATAAGTGTAGATAAGGAGAAGATACAACAGAAAGAACGCAAGCGGAACACACAGATAATCAGAGAAAAGATAGAAGCAGCTGCAGAAGGACATAAGAAGAACTAACAGTCGCGACAGCAGATAAATAAATAGCAGTCACCCAGATGAAAGGGGGATGATTCCACAGCAGAAGAGAGAAGAGAGCGACTAAAGGAGAGAAAACGCATGCTGCAGCAGGAATCCAGAGCATGGATGAGGTCTCTGTAGTTCCTAGGGTCTATAGATGTAGAATCTTTGTTCCGCAAGGCATATGTATCAGATCTGTAAGTCCATTGTAAAGCTATGTAACTAGGACTTGGCCAAGAGCTTAATACAATTGCAGGTTGCTGTCTATTTGTGTGATTCACATGCACGTGTGTTGGTTGAGATGCTTTAAAATTTTCATTTGCTTAATATCTGTATGTTCTCTGAATGATGTTGCATGTGTGATTCTATCTATGTAATCTAACCACTGATGAGAATGAATTGCGGATATTTTCCTTGCCCTGGTCTATACCCCTTTTGCATGTGATCATGGCACGCCTCAGGTGAGACTCTCTACTCTCCAGAGTAAGGTGATAATGCCGGCGTGATCCTAGACTATAGCGGATTCTTTTGTTGGCCAAACTCCCTGAACCTGGGTCTTGCCCGCGAGACCTGATCACTCGCCAACACATAACCAAAGGGGACATTCGGGAACTGGGGGAAATCCTCTCCTCTCCTAGATATGCCAGTGTTAAAATTTGTGTCCTCCTCAATGGGCTAGTACCACTGGTCAGGACCGACACAGAAATCCTGTCGGTGGGAACCCCACCTGTAGATCAACTATACTAATAATCCATTTTGTCCCTTCAGGGTTGTATCCTCCTCATAGAACTTAAGGAGACCTACATCCCTTAAGAGAAATTGGGTGGGCGACATAATAGGAAGAGGGTGCAAAATTATCTCCCTATCCCTTGCCTCCCACTGTTGTAGCATGTTGTAATTGTCATCCCTCTGCTCATGTTGTTGTCTCTCCTCTCTCCGTTGAAGTCATTGAATGATTCACATATTAAATACATCAGCCTTCCTCATACATAAAACATAATTTTTTTTATTAAATGACAAATGTATTTACAAATATAAAAATACAATTTTTATTGAAAAAACAAAAAAAAACATTTCGTTCGCCAAAAAAATAGTCACGAACTGCCAACGGTGCATACATCTATATCACACACTGTCCACAGTGTGCATAATTAACAATCAAGAATCGCGACAAAAAAAAATATATCTTAATTAAATAAATATTATAGGTGGTGCGTTGATAAACCATACCCGCCCTAGGGCTTTTGTTATAGCTCAAACCACTGCCCGTTTCCAATATTTACCACTGGCGGTGCAGTATCCAAATCAAAATGCCCCAATGCGGTAGGTTTGACCGATGCACCGCACATTAGGTGTGTTCCTGTCATATAGACACGCCAGGCCATTATGTTTATTTTTACATAATACACTGGTGCGTTCCAGTAAACCAACGCACCATCGAATATAAAACAAATTGTTATTTTTAAAATATTATAAATTGTTGGTGCGACTGGAAACTGACACGCACCACAAAAATTTTATTGTTATTATGGTGTGCTTTTTTCGGTAGCGCACCAAGTTGTCACATTAACCGTCGTTGCGCTTTTCGTTAACATTGTTTGCGGTGCGACCTGTAAATTTACAGGGAGCACAGGGAACGGTGTGAGTCGAACAGCTCGAACGCACCGCACAGAAAAAAAAAAAATCAAAAAAATAATGAATTCTAAGTCAATTTTCAAAATTAATCCGATAAAATATTATTTTGGTGAGAAACATATACATTACCTGCACATTTGCGCGTCGAGGATGCATGTTTCCAATGGAGTACTAAAAACCAAATTTGCCCATTGTTTCGCAAAATTCGAAGTCCACGCACTGAGAAACGAATGAAAGCAATGCGGACAATGGGAGCACCAATGGCAAGGCGTCTCAGAGAAGCAAAGGTCACACCAGTGCTTGAGAGCTCTACAGGACTGTAAATAGTAAAAATGAATTTTTACGGCCGGTAATTTTTTTTTTTTAAATTAACCCTTTTTCGGTGCGCTCCAGTATGAGATGCACTGGGAGGTTGTATCAATGGCGCATCGCATTTATTTAAATTTAAAAAAAAATAATAATAATAAAATTAAAATCAAAAAAATTTAAAAAAATTAAAATTTAAAAATTTAAAAAATTTAAAAATTAAATAAATAAATAAAAATAAAAAATAAAATAATAATAATAATAATAATAATATATATATGGGTCGGTGTGTTAGGGAACATGAACAACCCCGAGGCTTCGTCATTATAGTATAGCACCGAACTTGGTGGAAATAATTTTTTTAACTTCACCCTTTTACGGTGCGCTGGATTACTTAGACGCACCAGATCGGTTTGTACGAAGCACACCGTGCTTCCTTTGAATAAAAACCCTATTCCAGTGCATTGTTATACCTTAACTACAATGGGCCATCATCGTTAGTGTATAGCATCGAAATGGTGAAAATATGTTTTTAAATAAAACTCTCGTGTGATGCTTTCAATTAATGAAACGCATCGGGCTAGCGATATACTACTAGCATCGGGCGCGTTATATAACAAGCACCATATATTTTAATTAAATAAACACCCTATGTTGGGATTTTCATATCACCATAAACGAACCAAGGTGTCGTTGTTAAAGTATAGCACCGCAATGGTGAAAATATTTGTTTTTATTAACCAATTGGTCGGTGCGCTCGATTAATTCGAGGCACCTCGGTGTGCCATTTGATCGTACACACTGGTGCGCTTTATATAAATCACACTGTCATTTTTTTGAAAACCCTGTCGCGATGACCATCAACTTTTACACACTGGTGCGTTGTGTTAGTATGAATATTAATTTCAAGTGTACGAAAAAAGACCACTTTAGCTGTGCATAACAAACAGCCCTAACAAGAAAGATGGCTGCCAATATCTTCAGATCTGCAATTAGGTGATCAAGATAAACGCTACAAAAATCTAGATCTATGCATCAAAAGGCATTAAGCAGTAAATAAAAACGAGATTACTCCATGCATTCCAATAGACAAGACAAGAATATGTTGAATGAATTTTATATTAAGGGCACCTGGGAGGAAAACATAGAAGAATGTTACCAGTTCTCCTCAATGGGATGGGTTCTTGTAAGTCCTCAACACTTCAGATCTGAAATTCCTCTCTCTTGATGGTGTAGAAAACCCAGACAAAAATGGAACTCAAAGGGAGTTCACAATCAAAAAGATAGAAAAATATGACAATGATGGTGGATCAAAATCAGACCGAAAGCATAGATCCAGAGTGATCTTTAGGCAATAAAAGGTGATGAATGAATGGAAAAACCCTTCTATTTATAACAAAATATTGAGTTAGTCTAGATATTGGTGCATAGTTAAAATATTATTAACCAAATCAAGATCCAACTTTTATGGAATATTTTATTATTTTTGTTGGAGGGAAAAGGAATTTGACTTGGGTCAAACCCCTTTATTTGTAAATAATAAATAAATAAATGATTTATTTATCATTTTAAGGATGTGGTTGAATAATAGTCAAATAAATAATGATTTATTTAAATATTTAAGGTTGATTTAGTCAAATTTAACAAGGAATATTATTTAAATAAGGTTTAAATAATTATTCCTAGAAAATAATAAGATAAATAATGATTTATCTCATTAATTTCTCTGTTTTGGGTTAAATATGACCAGGAATATTAATTAAACTGTTGTTTAACTAATTATTCCTTGAGGAAAATTAAAAAAATGTAGATTTATTTAATATTTCCTCATGGTGTTTCCTGTTTAGACCATAAACAACTTAATAAAGGTGGTTTACTAAGTTATTTTTCATAGTGAAAGCAATTTTACTTAGGATAAAATTGGTCTTACATGGTGTCCTTAGGTCCATCTAATAGTAACAAGTTAGATGACAAAAAAATGGTGTAACAGATTTCCCCCCAGCGTGCGAGCGTTAGTAGCTAATCGTATGACCGAAGTACGTTGTAAGAACTCAATCACTAGACACCAAAGGGGAAGTCAAAGAGAGAAATATAAGGTAGACCGAAGCGCTAAAGTACTAGACCCTGAGGAGGCGAGACTTACAGGTGCGACAAGTCTCTTTTATGAGTGAGTACCTGTGCTATAGGCGGCGGGGGAGGCATACCTATGCCGACCGAGACAAAGTACAAAGAATAAGGCATCCAGTAAACAAGGGAGTGAACAATATAGTACATGCTGGTATAAACATGAGCTAGGTAAAAACATGATAATGAATCCCACATACATACTATGCCTAGGATAACAACCGAGAATTATACAATAATATATGAGTACATGAGATACAATTACAACCCAAATTCCCCTGTAAATAGGAAAGGGCTCTAAAAATATTACTGATACATGCAAACAACAAGGCGTTGCAAGCGGTTGAGGCCGACATCATCAAATATATGGAGCTGCATCAAAGGCTGTAATGAAGAGGTCATCCGGGCATGTGGGGGGCTACTTGTAGGGCCACCCCCTCATGAGAGGGGTTTTTTGTACTGTTTTTTGGCTGAGAACTAGATTTTTATGTTTGGATACAGTATTTCATTTCTCTACACTGAAAAATATAATGGTTTTGTGCAGATATGGCAGAATTATGAATCAAGTGGAGAGAGAGATCTAGGCGCATTACAGTCGGAGATCCGGGAGGATCAGGGTGTCCGTAGTGCGTTGGCCAGGTTTGGGGTTCTGAAGTTTGTGGAGAACCCTTTGATGAGAGCTAGAGAGCCCTTATTAGCCCGGATTGTCAGCTATTGGGACCCAGACCATGAGGTCTTTATAGTCCAGGGGCACCAGATCGAGTTGACGGTCCAGGATATATATTTCCTGACTGGTCTCCCACCACTTGGGATGGTTGGGAATACTCAGGCAGTGTTACGACGAGGGCGGAACATCATGGAGTTTTTAGAGTGCCATTATCGACCAAGTCTCCATGTAAAAGGGACACGGATACCCATAGGGGACCTCGAGAGGTTAGAGACCCGTGCTGTGGCCACAGCGGTGTTGCAGATCCTAGGAAACCAAGCACTCCACCACATCACTAGAGGGCAGATGATGCTTGTGGAGAGTGTTTTGAGTGGGACCTACTATGGGTGGGCCCAAATGATGTTGTCTTCATTGAAACGATATTTTTCGCTATGCAAGCAGCAAGTGAACCATCACTGTGCATATGGTACAGTGTTGTGCTTGCTCTTTTTTAAGAAGATCCCGACACTTCGACCTCGTATATAGCTCCAGGATGGGGGTCCAAGAGAGCCCAGGATGCGTCGGTGGGGGCAAATATTATGTAGAGGAGGTGGGGTAGTCAGACGGGTGTTCTGACCCGAGTTCTTTGCTCATTGGGATCAGATGCCATTGTACATAGACGACTATCCCTATAGTGGGATGAGTTATCGTGGGGACCAGAATTTGCCACTACCTCCTGGTCGAGTATGGGGGCCCAATGGTAAGTGACAAATTGCTAATATTTTATGCGCATTGTAAAGTTTTAGAATATTGTATAGGGTACTGATTCTTCCACTTTTGGTATGCAGATACAGCACCGGTAAAATCGGTCGGGTATATGGGACGGCCTGCAGTATCAGGAACTGCCGGGCCTAGTGGATCGAAAGCGCCACAAAATGAGGAAGCAGCAACCCTCCTGGAGGACATCTGTAGTAGATGTGAGAGGCTTCTGGTGGTGTTTCAGAGTGCGGCTGGCAAGACTTATATTACCAATGCATAAAGCCATGTATTGGTCTACCCTCGGAATGGCAAGGGGTCATGCGGCCCATGGCAATGGTCGGATAGGGGATGCGTGATCTACGAGCTACAGGAGCAAAGCCATTGGTTTTGGATCCTCTAGATAGTGATTAGTGTGTAGGGGCAGGTGGTGCCCCAAGTTTTTGAGTTTTTGTAACATTCTATGGGCATGTCATATGTATCAGAGATGATGGACTCTAAAACATTTTATACGACACATATTATGGATATGCATTGTTTTGATGGTTTTATGTTATTGTCTTGTGTTAAATGCGTGTGCTAAATGTCAATCTAGAATATTGTTTGCAATGTTATCTACATACTGATTTTTTTCTCTAGGTACATGAGTGAATGTAATGATTTCAAATTCATGCATCAAAAGCCTCACTCGTAAATATCTTCTAAAAAGGATAGGATTATGCACACGATAGACAACATTTAATTGCATGACAAGCAGTAGGGAATCTAAACGAACATGAAGGTGGAGGATGCGATGTGAAAGGGTATCAACTAATAAACCTCACACTGCATCATATTCGGCCTTATTGTTGGTGGCAGTACCAATGCATACGTCATTCGAGAGAACAAGCGAATGCAAGGGGGTAAAAATGGCCCAACCTGCCGAGGCTAGAGTCTTGGAGTAGCGGCTTACACCATCGGCATAACCGATATAAGGTGTGGACGGGAGGTCCATCTGAAAGGTGCCACATGACATTAAATGGGAGGATGATGAACAATGTTGGCAACCTGAGCGCAAAGTAGAAATCGAACACACACCGCGAAAGGGAGTGATCTGGGTAGGATGTCTGCTACTCACACGCCGACGGTTAGGTGAAGTGTGGGAGCTACTGAAGGTGTAGCTTGTGCTCAGGCTGTGAAAGTCACCATAGACAGGAATGGTGTCATCTCACTTATGGGCAGGAAAGATGAAGTTAGGGGTGGACAAGGCTTCCATGATGTCATCATCACAATAGAAGATGAAGTGACTGGAGGAAGCTAGACCACATGACGCGGCGAAGCTACCTGACTCATCATCATGAGAATAAAGGTTCACATGCACATCGTCATAGGGGATGACAGAAGAAAAAGTAGATAAGGGATCTATTGATGTTGAGCCCAGGGTGATCGCTGAAGGGAGGTCAAGCGAAACAACGGGGGAAGATGCAGTGGGAACTTCCACCAAGGGTCTCATGGATGATGATAGGTAGAGGATGGTGGCTGCAGGCTCCATCATCTCTACATAAGGAGGGGGAATGTCAATAGGAGCGAGTAAATCCTCAGGTTGGCCCGCAGAATACTGCGCAAATATGGGAGAGGCGGATTGGTTATATTCAGCCTCGTACTCCTGAACTACCTCCAAAGAGGCGCAGTAATGCGTAAGGCGGGGACAATGGTGAGAATAATGGCCATGGAGATCACACAAAGCACAAGGTTGATTTGTGTGAATATTATTAGGGTTCTTGGCTGCGGTCGAGGAAGAAACAGAGGCTTCAGGGACCTTAGACTCAGGGAACACGACATTAACCATGGGCTTTATACGAGGCAGTTCAGGATAGTTATGGGTGGCATGGCCGATGACATCACACAAATCACAAGGCTTTGGAGGCGGAGGAGGAGTAGGGTTAGTCGGGCAGCCTTATCTTTTGATTCCCTCTTTCTAGCTTTTCCCTTCTTCCCCGAGGCGGTCGCAATAGGAGGTGGTTCCTATTGAGGTGGCTGAGACACTGTAACAGCGAGAGAAGTCATGGGGACCAGTTGAACCGAGGTCAAAGCAAGATAAATTTTGGGTTGAACAGGTGGGGTAGCGGCTGGAGGATCGAGGTACCAGACGGGAATCCCAAGGGTCAGGTTAGGAAGAGAGAGGGTAGCCATGACAGGTACCGAATACACTCCAGGAGGGGGAGCTAGGAACAGTATCTGACCGGAGGGGTAATGGCCAGGCGGGACGGATTCAAGATGGTTAAGGCCTGGAGGAACCGTTCTAGGAGGGTAAAGAGGCTCATGGACACCAGATGTAGGTAAAGGGCTAGGTGGAGGATGTCCAGAAGGTTGAATCGAAGGGCTAGGAGTAGGCTGCGGATTTCGCGATGTTACGAGATTACGATTTGTGAAAGTTGTGATTTGTGATATTGCGATGATACGAAAGTTGCGATATTGCGATTTTGCGATATTGCAAAGCAAATCGCAGATCGCATTATCGCAGATTCTTAAAGCTCGTTATACGAAGAAAATATTTCCATAAATCAATATCCGTTATGCGCTTTGATGTCAAATTAATGAATGGATTGTCAATTATTAATGAAAAATATTTTGTTTTGATTGAAAGGTTATTTCACGTTAAAATAATATATTTCATACACCTTCAGCATTTAAAACTATTCCGTCACCTTTCTCATATCATTATTCTCACTTAATTCGTAAAACCGCAGGCGCGAAGAACAGGAGACTATACAAAGAAATATTCAGAGTATTATGGGAAAGAAAGAGAAAGCTCTGAGTTCTGAAAATAAAGAGATGGCATCCTTGTACGCAGACACTTCTTGCAACAAAGACGCTGGTATCACCACTTGGGAGAGTATGTTTAATTTGCTTGAAGAAGAAAACCCAAGAGTAATGGATGTTGCAGCTACTGTAGGCTCAAGTAATTCTTCTGAAGCATCTCTTACAGAGTTGGCTTGTTCATTTTTGCACCGGATAGCAGCAAGACCTAGAATTATTCCATATACAGACATGGTAAAATGGGTGTTGGATAGCACTGATATTACGGACAGACAGTTTAGAACTCAAGGTCAAGAGCTCATCGAGTCATTTACTCCAGAAGATTTGAGGCTTATGTATCATTTGCCAGAGCCTCAGGCAACTTACAACAAACAATTTGTGGAGAAATTTGCCAAGGAAAATGCAAATTTGACGGAATGCACCAAGGAATGGTCCAGAAGAGATGAACCACTGAAGAAAGATAAACACGGTATGTACAGTACTGGTTCACTCACTTCTCCATATTGTTTTGTTGTTGCTATGCTATGTAGGCTTTTTGGAAATCCTGACATTAATAAGTTTTTTCCTGAATGGCTTCCCTTATTGAATGTTGTTGTTAACGCTACCATTGTGAACTGGGCTAAAATATTGTCTGATAACTTAGCCACCGCTATTTTCAATTATCGGTCTAAACGGACTGTCTCTCAGAGGATTTATCCTCCTTTTTATCTATCTGCCTATGTTATGGATTCAATCTGTTTTGTTTCTAAGTTCCCTTTAATGGGTTGGCAATGGAAAATTCAGGATCCCCTACCCATTCACATTTATCACAAAGAATTGTGGGAATCAAAGTTCATTCCTCATTTTTACAAAATTTTCCATGGCATAATGTTGCCTCTGTACAGAGTGTTGTATAATAAGGATGCTCCAAGGTTCTCCCCTGAAGCAGAAGTAGACATTCTCCCTGTCGCAAGATGGTTTGGAGAAGAATTGTTTACCTATGTGAGGGTTTTTGGAAGCTTTGCTTCTCCTCATGTTTTACCCTTGTAAGTTCCGGATAAACTCATAGCTCGGGAAATTGCATATCAACCCTGTGGAGAGGGAGGTTTGACAAAAGAATTAAAGGATAAAAAGAAGGCCATCTCGCCACAATTTCCTGTATCCTGTGGAGCATTTTCATTATTTGATGTTGGTCATGCGTTTAAAAAAGTAAACGATATTACATGTTTAAAATTGTTTAAGTTTCCGAGAAGGCTATTTGATGCATATGATGTTGTCAAGTATTTCACCACTATAGTCAAAGTAAGAGTATTTTCTGGAGAAGAAGATCTTTTTGATGATATGTTTCAAGAAAAATGTTCATTTAAAGAAATTTTGCATTTAGCTCAAACACGGTTTTTCCTAGAATAATTTCAAGAATTTAAAATGTACAGAGAAAGAAGATTAACCACTATCTCTTTGGATAATTTGCGATTGGAACCCGCAAGGAAACCAACTCCTAGTGTCAGTCTCAATGGCAGCTCAGAAAGAGAAAGGTCTAAGTCAAAGTCTAACAAAGAAACTTCTAAACGTTCTCAAAAGTCTGATAAAGATGAAGGCTCAGTAAAAGATACAGCTAAGTCAAAAGAGCTTTCACAACTACAGACTTCAACCACTCCACAGTTGAATCTTCCACCTCTCAATGTACATCAACCATCCATCAGCACTCAGTTAGTTAAAGAATGGGAAACATTTAATGATTTGATTAATGTTGAAGGAAAGAACATACAAACTCCTGTACAGACAACAAAAGATTTAATTACAGGAATAAGTGGCAATGTCACAGAAGTAGAACATATACCCATTACTCCCTCCTCTGAGTTTGTACTTAAAATAGAGGAAATTCCTCCTCTGGACATATTCTATAGCCCACAACATAAAGCCGTAGTAAGGAAGCAAAGGAAGAAGAGGAAATTAGAAAGTGTGCTCCCTACTGATGCAGAACAATTAGATGTTTTATGGAAAGATCCTACTACGGATCCAACTGAAAATCTTACTAAGTTATCTCAGATTATAGGAGCTTATGCCTCCGCAACCATCGACAAAGCATCTGAGGTACGATTATTATTAAATGAAAAATACGATCAAATACAAATTCTGCAACAACAATTGCAACAAGCTCATGCTAACAGTGAAGCACAGATAAAACTCGAAAATTTACAGCAAGAGTTTCAACAAATGCAAATTAGATATCAGAAAATTTTGGCCGAAAAAGAGAAACAAATACAAATGATCCAAGAAATGCATAAAGATGACCCCAAGCTTACGGAATTTATCTCAGAGTATATTTCTTTGAATAATCAACTACTGCAACAACAAGATATATTATGCCAGAAAATCTCACAATGGAACTCTTGTTGTCAAGAAAGTGATAAAATCACTAATCATGTCTTAGAATTATGACATGATTATGATTTAACCAATGAAAGAGTTACTAATTATTTGGCATGGCAAAAAACAGAGGAAGAAAAAAGAGCAGGAGCACCAATCATCAATGACAGTCATAAAGAAATGTTCTTCAATAATTGGGATGCACAGATCAGAGATGCAGAAAAAGCAGTAGAGGAAGCAGCTAAATCAGCAAGTAATATTACTAATTGTGTAAATGAAAATTTGCACAAGGTTAATTTGATTTCAGAAACTATTCTAGGATACCTACCACAAGCACAACAATTGCAAATAGAGTGGAAACATAAAGCTGAAGAAAAGGCAAAATCAATTCAAGGATTGACAAAATTAAATTGGGATTCTTACTGGACATGCTTGGTAAAACCACATAGTCAATGCAGTGCTCTTAATTGCATCATTAATTTTGCTGAGAAGATCACGCCAACACTTGCCGATTCTATTTTTTCGGGACAGTTAAAATCTGAAGTCGGCCAGCCTCCTCTTCTCAAATCAAAGATGGATGCTTGCAAATTCAAAGATCAGATTCATAAGTAGTTAGTTGATTTTTTAATTTTAGATTTAGTTTTAGTTTTACTTTATTTTTTCCTAGAAAAATGACGGTCATTCGAACCGAATCCTACATTTTTTTAATAAGCTATTTTTAGATTTAGTTAGTAGTATTTAAACCCTTCTAGTGCATTTAGAGAAGGGTCCTGAAAATTGTCAAAAACTTGTCCTCAGAACATGCACTTTTGCACCCTCAGAGGAGGTTTTGATGAATGAATGGAACAAGATTTATTGATATCTGTGTCTAATATCTGATACTGATGTTGCACTTCTGTACTCTTAGTAGATGTTGGATTAAGAAGAGATAAGTCATTATTGCTTCTAGCTCATGAGTATAACTAGTTATAAATGGTACTTTTATCTCTTAACTATTTATTCTTCTGTGTTAAACGTGATATTTATGTTCATTTATTTATATATTGATGCTTGAATATTTAAGATTATCATTTGGCACTTTTGTACGGTGATAGCCATTTATTTTTGCTTAATATATGAATAGATTATTATGTGATATGTTTTTCACAACTGTTTCATCTAACTTTTTATATGAAATGGTTTATCTTTATTGAATTCTTTTTTTATAATAGTTGAATAATCTTTATTATCAATTGTTATTCGAAATCATTTTAGATCGCATAAATAGAAAGATTACATCCCGGGTTAGTTCAAAATTAGATATTTCTATTTAAATTAGAATACATTTTTGCATATGATTAGATTAGAAATAGAATAAAAGCATTTCACTTAGGAACCTTTTAGAAAGGAAATATCTATTCTCAACACATACACACATAATGGGAAACTGGTCCCATTATCCCTAGTTGGACCCACTACACCAAACAAAAGGAGTCGCTAACCAAGGTCCGGACCGGGTGGTATCCCCCTTAAGTTGTAAGACCGATTTCGCTTCAAGAAAGATTCATAGAGGAAAACCAAAAAAAAACTAAATGAGGTGATTTGGATGGATAAATAGCCAATATGAAGCAGATTTGAAGGTGAGGTATCAGATCTGAAAAATGGCTAAACACTTGAAAATTTCAAACAACCTACAGCAGCTAAAACTCTTCCACAAAGTGTGGAGGGTATTGAAGCCCTTGGGGGCTAGGTTCCCACTTAGTTGAGTAAAATAGAACAAGTAAAGGTCCAAAACGGGCGAAGAAGGAGGTCAGCCAACCCTGAACAGAGACCCAGACAAACCTAGAAAACTTTAAGAAAAACTCCCGCAAAAAGTCTAGGTCGCAGTTTCTGACCCGTTTTCTACAGAGATCACATTTTTTGGGCTGAAAAGTGTGCCTTGAAGCTCTAGGTTGCAGGTTTAGGGCCAAAAAGTGTGACCTGCACTTCCGGTACTCTCAGCAGAAGGTCTCAGCAAAAAGTGTCGTCTTAGCTGCAGTTGATGTTTGTCACTTGCACAATAGGTCCGAAAACACACGGAAGTTAGAATTTTCAATGTTTTAGGGTTTTATAGGTTAAAAAAAACATCAAGAAAAGAAAAACAAGAGGCTAAAGAGAAATCCTAGGGTTTGAAGCAGTTGGATATGCAGGGATGAGAAAAATGACAACAGTCATAATCGTAAACCCGTGTGGAGTCGCTAGTTGTTAGTATGAATCTTAATTGCAAGTGTATGAAAAAAGACCACTTTAGTTGTGCATAACAAAAAACCCTAATAGCAAAATATGGCTGCTAGTATCTTCAGATATGCAATTAGTTGATCAAGATAAATGCTGCAAAAATCTAGATCTATGCATCAAAAGACATTAAGCAGTAAATAAAACGAGATTTACTCCATGCATCCCAATAGACAAGACAAGAATATGTTGAATGAATTTTATATTATGTAGGCACCGGGAGGAAAACATAGAAGATGTTACCAGCCTCCTCAATGGGATGGGTTCTTGTAAGTCCTCAAGACTTCGCATCTAAAATTCCTCTCTTGATGGTAGAAAACCCAGACAAAAATGGAACTCAAAGGGAGCTCACAAGCAAAAGATAGAAAAATATGACAATGATGGTGGATCAAAGTCAGACCAAAAGTATAGATCTAGAGTGATATTTAGGCAACAAAAGGTGATGAATGAATGGAGAAAACCTTATATTTATAACAAAATATTGAGTTAGACTAGATATTGGTGCATAATTAAAATATTATTAACCAAATCAAGATCCAACTTTTATGGAATATTTTATTATATTTGTTGAAGGGAAAAAGAATTTGACTTGGGTCAAACCCCTTTATTTGTAAATAATAAATAAATAAATGATTTATTTATTATTTTAAGGATGTGGTTGAGTAATAATCAAATAAATAATGATTTATTTAATTATTTATGAACGATTTAGTCAAATTTAACAAGGAATATTATTCAAATGAGATTTAAATAATTATTCCTAGAAAATAATAAGATAAATAAATATTTATCTAATTAATTTCCTTGTTTTGGGTTAAACATGACTAGGAATAATAATTAAATTATTGTTTAATTAATTATTCCATGAGGAAAATAAAACAAATATAGGTTCGTTTGATATTTCCTTTTGGGGTTTCCTATTTAGACCATAAACAACCTAATAAATGTGTTTTATTAAGTTATTTTACATAGTGAAAGCAATTTTACTTAGGGTAAAATTGGTCTTACATGGTGTACTTGGGTCCATCTAATGATAGTAGGTTAGATGACTAAAAAATGGTGTAACACGTTGTAAGGGAGGAATCACTTATTAGACGCCCCTAGTGCGTCGTATGTATGAAGTGCACTATTGTTTTCGTAGTACTTAAAAATAACTCTGCAACAGTTCTTTAGCCTCTACTATGCACCGGTGTATCACATATATATTAAGCGCATAGATGTGTGTTATAATTATAAACGCACTGTGAAAAAGCATCCGCAAAAACATATGCCTGCCAACCTCCTCCAGTGACCTCCGCTACAAACGAATATTTGGGCTATTTTTATAAGGGCTTCCTCAAAAACATACGCTAGAGGGTCTTTTCCTTGTAGTGGATATAGATGCAATTTCTAACACTTCTCCTCTATCTAACCATCGAAGTTGCATTTGTTGCTAAGATATTTGCACTGGTATGTTGTGGTTTCTATCTTCTTTTCCTACCCCCCTATCCAATTTTTCGTCCCCTCCTTGGAAGCTTCTTGGCGTTTCTTCTTCTTTAAACCACTTGAATACCCTTTCTTCTAGCTTATGTTTTCCATGTAATACGCCTGCACATAAGCTTTGTCCACCATTATAGGTTTGAACATCATTACATTGTTTCACAGATGGTTTTGTAGTCCCCCCAAATACTCAAGGATTACATCTAGTTTCTTGGAAAAGACACCCAACATTATTGCATATTCCTTAATTTTGTGTTGTACTCATGTACGCTTTGCCCTAATCTATGCCTAAAGTAATGCCACTGGATCCAATGGTCCTCTAGATACCCAATAAGGTAGAATTTGGACTTTATAATATTTTTAAAATCAACCAATTTAGTTATTAGAGGATCCCCTCCATTCTAAGTGTCTTAATGTGGTTTTTTGTAACACACACCCCCTTACCTAACTAGAGGTATTTACTATGTACACAATACTCAAGGGGAATTTATGAGAATGGGGTAAAATTTCCCTCTTTTCCATTAATTATTATTTTTTGAACTAGAAAAAGCTTAAATCCAACATGGGAATGGTCATACAACTCACAAAATCAAAGGCTCCCTCTACTCCATGAATCCTTTCATACATAACCTCTGGATGGAATGATTTTATATTTAAATTTAGTTTGTTCACCTACATTTGATGTTTTAAACTTTTAAGTTTCTCCATTTCAATATAGTATATTTTAACTTCATATCTTTAAAATGCTTACTAGTAAAACAACTTTATGAAACTTAATATTTTTTTATATCATAACAATATGGATCACGAGATTTTAGAGTACATGAGGATAATACTTCACCTTTAGATATATTTTAGCTTCCTCATTCAAACATGGTACTTTTATTAAATATTTTATGAATTTTCAAAGGATCCTTCTTAAAGAGTATGCACCCATTTCAAGGACTTCATTATCACGGCCCTAACAATTGATTTACCCATGGCATTGTTATTAATGATCCACAAGATTAGATCGATATAATGAACATATTTTGTCAAACCATTCCACCAAAATTCATGATGTTGCAATGTATCCATGTAGACAAGTCTTTTATGTGTTTTTAAATTTTCCATTTTTGTTTTGTTATATATATTATTTCACTCCTCTCTCGTTTCAACTCATAAGCATGATAATTTATTTCCTAAATTTTTTAAAGATTATAATTGTTCATTGATATAAGTCCCTAGTGTTTCATCATATGGCCAGTTGGACATTTTATATACTCTAAGAAGCAAACACCATGAGAGGACAACATTAAAAACATTAAAAATATAGATTATATGCTCGGTACATCACATAACACACAATTGTACAAAGTATTTAACTTCATTGTAATAATAAACTCAAAGTTCTTTTATCAATTCCATAATTTTTTGTTTCTTTTCAAATTTCTACCCTCCTGCATTTGAAATACACAATTCAAGGAGTTTTTTTGTTTTCCCACCTAAGCTCCTAATTCTTGTTAATTTCCTTGTAACTAAGTTGCATGAACTTTATAAAACGGAATGTAGTGGAAGAATAAAAATAGCAAAAACATTATGTTAGTTTTTGGTTGCTCCAAAAGTATTTTCACTAGTGTAGGGAGACACTTCATGGGATCGGCATTTTGGTATAAATTATGAATCATGATATAAAGTACACGTAAACCTCCTATCACACAAAGTTCTATAAATGTTTTGATGATCTCCAGAAGTATTTCTATTTCATATTCAAAATTCAAGATTGCCAAAATAGATTTAAAATATTCATGAATCTCATTGTAATATTCCCAATTAGCCCAAGCTAATGGGAATATACAATTTTGTTTTACTTTCCTGTCTCGTGAATAAAATTGTGAAGGAGGATCACTAAAACTCCTAAACAACAAAATAAATCAATGCTCAATGTGAACACAGCTAAATATGAGCTATTTTCATAAACACCCTTAAGTGGGAAAGAGGTTGGATCAATTGACTGGGTCAACAGGATGTGCCAGACTGCGTATACATCAAGTCTAATTTTTATTAATTAATTTGTGGTGAAATAAAGGGGGTGAGACATTTTAATTATTTTATTAATTAAATTGTTTATTTTAATAAATTAAGAGAAAAGGTAATGATTTTGTATATATTATTTTAATTAAAAGGATATGAGGGAAAACAGAATTAGGTAGCAAATTTAGGGAGTAGGAATTCTATGTACGGGACATTGTTGAGTCCACACCTAAAATGAATTTAAATTAGATTTAGTTGAGGGTTGGGTGGAGAAATTTGTGGGGTGAAATAAATACATTATTTATGTATAAATAGGAGCGTTTTTTTGAGGAAAAACAAGAGCTGAGTACGTGAGGAGTATAGGAAGAGTGAGGAGTGGTTTGAAGGGCCAAGAGCCAAGAGGCCGCCCAATGTAATATTTGGCCAGAGAATTTTGATATTGTTATCTGTAGTTGATTTGCATGGCTCTTTTTGCTTTCATGTGATTTTAACTGAATATTTTCGTGATTTTATTTTACAAAATAATTGAGCATTTTCAATCTTGATTGAACCAGTGAATTTCTTATATGCCAGGATCTGCATTCTAGCAGAACCCATCATCATTTGGTATCAGAGCATAGGGAAAGATACTTGTTTAAAATTTCAATTATGTATGTTGTACATGGTTTTTGATTACAGGAACGAGCTTACATGTTGGTTATGCAACCAGACGTGTGATGGAAACACATACAGCAATTGCATCCGAATTGAAGGGCGCACTTGCAAGAGGGCGATGATGTTATAGTGCTGCTCCAAATTGGATTAAAAAAATCAAATTTAAAAGCTGGAATTGAGTGGCACAATGCAATGTAGCAGCGTTACTTCATCCTTTGATGCACCGGTGACTCCTGCATAAATATCAATGTATTTGATTGCATAGGGGAGCGATGATTGCGGGTATGATGGTTGTAAAAACGGTTGAATGAACTGTGTTATACATTGTTTTTTGACAACATTATATGACAGATTTTTGGTGTTTTGTGAGACCGGCCAGCGTAGCATTGTGTTGTTATGAGACTGCAGAGTTTTTTGTTTGGTTTTGAACATACCACAAGCGTGGAGGAGATTGAAACGTTGTAGCTATCTCTGCAAGAGGCGCGGCGAGATAGAAGTTGTAAAATCCAAATCAATGCATACAGTTGTTACTGTATTAATCGAAGGTGCTTTTGGTAATGAAGGAACGCAGCTAGATCGGTTCTCTGCGCGCAACCCAAGACAACAATTGAAGGCAGACTCGCTGTGTAAACTGTTAGTGTCAGTCTTGTCATACTGCCATCAGTGATCAAAATTGCTCTTTTTCATTTTCATATTAGGAGTCCCATACCATAAATTTTCATCCTTCCATTAGGTCATGGATTCATTGATGGTAGTGGTATTTTATCAGTTTCCCCTCATGTGAAACTTGTTGATTCTCCTCTCCATGGTCTTTAAATCATGATTCACTTTCACTTCCAATCCATGCTTTTAGGTCATAGGATTGGTCTCATTAGGTATTAGGGTCTCACCATGGTCAAATTAATGAGTCAAGTGTCAATGAATATCGTTGATGTCATGAGGAGGTCAAAAGAACTCGGTGGCTACGAAATCGAAGAAATGTTCTATTGAGCTTGATGTAATTTTCACCTCAAAACCCTGTTTTGAGGTGAAAAACATGGTACTTTGCTTTTATTATCATCTTTTATGTAATTTTATGTCTTCATATGTAATAAGCTGCACTTCAGAAGCTGATATCTCCACAAAGTCACCATCCTACCTTTCAGGGGTGTTTTCCACAAAATTTTCAATCATAAATCATGTTCTAAGTACATCCATCAGAAAGATCCCAGAAAGAGCTTTCCAACGGTATATTATAATCTCAAAACCAACTCCTGGATCGAAAATTATGCCTAAGTGAAAGAAGGTCCCCTATAGCCTATCTTTCCCCTTTTCCCATTTCTCCCTTACACTTTATTTCATATCATTTTAAAAGTTTTCATTATTAAACCCCTTTTCCCCTATCCGATTGCAAATCGCATCGCCAACCCTCTCCCTCCGATCTGATCTCAATATTCAAATGCATGGTCCCAATTTGGCCCCCTTCTGATTGACTCCTGCCGATGCGATCAATCGCAAATCGTAATTGGTACTTTTCTCTTGACACGTAAAACTCCACTCTGCTCACCCTCCGATTCCTGATTGTGATCGGTTGGGTCCCACCATAAAAACATCTGCTTTATCAAAAGGAAGAGGGTCTTTTCCTATGTAAAGTGGAAAATTTTTAATTTTTATGAGTTTTCAAAGGATTTATCCCATTCCTCATTTCATCGCATCGACCTTTCCATCACATCGTATATTTCATTCCCAGTGCTTAAACCCACTCCCACTCCAACTTGCAATTGCGATTGGCCTGGGGGGCCACCATAAGGCCTTTCTGCACATGCCAAATTAAAGTGTTTTCCTTTTTAAAATGTGAAAAATCAATTTCAAAATATGTCTTAAGTTTTCATCGCAATCGGCATTCTACGATGCTTAACTCCAAACCCGCCTCTCCGCCGATTGTGATTGCGATTCCTCCCCGCCGCTTTAATTGATCGCACATCGCCAATCGCAATTGGCAGTTCCCATAAGCACTCTTCCCCCGCTCCCTTTCCTGATTTCGATTGTGATTAGCTTGGTCCCACCTTAATCCCTCCACTCTTTTCAATTTCAAAATCATTTTTTCCTTTATAAAAGCGCAAAACTCATATTTATTTGTTTTATAAAGAACTTCCCCTCCATTGCATTTCCTCTAATATGTGTTACATTCACTCCCAAACGCCGATTTGCGATTGCGATTTCCCCTTCTCCCTATACACTATCGCATCGCAAATTCCAATCACATCCCTTATGCTATGCAATATTCCTTCCCCTCTTCCGATTGTGATTGCGATTCGGGCCCACCTCCTTTTCCTTCGCTTTTTTTATTCAAAATGAGTCTTTCCTTCAATAAAGGGCATAATTTCATTTTAATTGGTTCCAAAGGGCGTTTTATTCAAAAGTTGGTTATTCTTCAAAGGATAAAAATAGAGAAAATGTTTTCCATCGCCCAAGTTGTCATCGTATGTCAACCCAAGCACTGTGACCAACCCAATATTGCATGGGAATTTTGACCTAAAAAATTAATATATTCTGGATCAATAATGCTTTTGATGGTTTCTACTTGTCGAGATGTTTCCATTGATATATGGCACACCATGTAATTCTTCACGGTTTGAGAGATATTCATGTTTGAAGTTTGTACCCCCAGTTAGTTGGCTAAAACCCCATGGGGTTGGGGCATGGGTCATTGAAAAGTCATAATTAATATTTTTTAAGCTCCTAAAATCCCTCCCACGTTCACTTGTTGAAGCCCCTCTCAACCTAAGCATTTATATAAATTGTGATCCACATTTCCTCCTTATGCAAGGGATTTCGCCATCTGAAACAGGTCATCGTGGCATTTTAGCTCTAACATTTTCTATACGAAGGTTCAGAAGATGAAATGTTTATGAGGCGAAGCCGAAATCCTGAGGAAGCTGCTGTAAAAATTTCAGATCAAGTTACGCAATATTTTTGGAGATATGATCTGTGGAAGTCAGGAGCTTTACAAACTCCTCAAATTCATCTCAAAGAAGTGACCTTGGTAAATCTGTCATAACTCTCTCTCTCTCGAGTATCGCATTGGAATGTCATAAAAAGTGACAAATATTGAATAGTATGAAATTTTTTCTCTATAAATTTCAGAGATAAATGAAGAAACGGTGACACGTGGCACGCCGTACAAGTGTGCTCTACTAAAACAATCCATAATTAGGGCAGTGTGAGAAATTGGGTATAACTCTCTCTTGGAGAATCCAAATTGGGTAAGAACTGTGGCATTGGAAACAAGACTCAGAGGAATACTATAGGACCGAAAATCAGATATTGAGGATCTGAAATAACAAAGATACACCAGATTCAATATCGAGCTCCTAGAAGGCAAGAAAAAGCTAGATCATGTGTTGTCAAGGGTTGCAAAGGACCAGACTTTCTACGGCAGAAAAGCAAAGCAAGGTGCAGCAGATGGTAGCATGACAAGAGCAGCAACCAAGGTGCATAACAGCAGCAAGAAGTTCATCATATGAAGTCTTCAAGTGGGCAGCACTGCATACAATCATTGTAAAGGTATCATTATACTTAGTCATTGTAAATACATTATTGTACAAATTGTACTAGTGTCTATCTACCAAGGGTTGAAGAGGCAGTGTTGGGATGTCTAGGATCATCATTAGGTGGTTGTGTCAAAGTTGGGGTTATGGTCTAGTATATCTTCTTCTTCTACATCATTCTATATCATTGTAAAGTGGACCATTTTCCCTGGTACGGGAGTCCATTCTTCTTTTATTCTTCTATAGGGTGGTAGGGTGGTGCTAGGGTGAGTTTTAGCTCATTGGGTGTTGGTGCATCCGTTCAGTGACTACTGAAGAATCTCAGGCATTGGAGCGTCCATCCAGTGGGAGATGGAGAAGAATGCTTTTCTAGATTCTAGGAAGTTGGAGCTTTATTTTCAATTGGAGTTGAAAAGAATTATTAGAAAAGCATTAGGTGGTTTTTGTCCCGCAGTGGGTTTCCACCTTAAAAATTGTGTGCATTTGTGTTCCTCTTGTTTGCTGCTATCATTGTACAAACACTGATAATAATTGAAGATTAACTAATGCTCTAATTGAAAGAAATACTGATTCACCCCCCCTCTCAGTATTTCCAACAATTGGTATCGGAGCTTGGTTCCTTCAATAGCAGTTTAACAGCTGGAAGGAGGTCATGGAGCATACCAAGAATGGTGTACCTCTATTCAATGAAAATAATTATGCACTTTGGAAAGGAAGAATGGAGTTCTATCTCTTGGCACAAGGTTACGAAGTATGGAACACTGTTCAAAATGGATTTACATCAACCGCGGATGAACAAGGTAAGAAGAATTTGGTAAATGATGTAAAAGCAAAGAATATTATTATCAGTGGACTTATTGAATCTGCTTATCATAAGGTGTTGGGTTGTAAAACCGCCAAAAATGTATGGGACAAGCTTGAGAATATATATGCAGGTGACTCAAATGTCAAAGAAGCAAAGCTTCAAATCTATAGAGCAAAATTTGAGCAACTCATAATGAAAGAAGATTGCAACATTGCTACATACTTCCAATACGTTGATGAAATAACCAATACTCTGAAAGGATTGGGAGAGCCAATTAGCGAGAAGACTATCATACGAAAGATTCTTAGAACGCTACTAGGGAGATTCAACCCAAAGGTATCAGTCTTAGAATACAGTGCAAATCTGGACAAACTCAGCAAGGAAGAATTACATGGAGTTCTCATAGCATATGAAATGAGACTTGATGAAGAAAAGGGTACTTCAAATCTAGAAACTGCATTCGTTGCATCTAAGCAAACCAATAAGGGCAAACAACCTTCAATTGAAATGACATGCACCTGCAAGTGTGAAGAAAAGGGAGATGATGGAGAAGGTCTTTCAGATGAAGAATATGCTTACTTTACAAGAAAACTAAAACCTGGTAAGGGAAAATTCAAAGGTAAACTTCCATTGATATGTTTTGGTTGTGGTGAGGTTGGGCATTTCGTAGCAAAATGTCCAAAAAAAAGTGATGGAAACTCAAAAGGAAAGAAAGGCTTTAAGAAATTCAACAAGCAAGGCAAAAATAAAGGATCCAAAAAGAACTTTCTCTCTAAAGAAGATAGCTCATCATCTGATGAAGAAAGTGACAGCAAAGAAGAATCCAATGACAAAGTATTGTTTATGGCCAAGCACAATAAACAAGAAGTATCAAACAATGAAGAAGAAGGGTTGACCATAGAAGAATTTTATGAGGAGGCAATCAAGCTTATAAAAGAGCTCAATGCTGAAAAGATTCGTTCCAACACTCTTGAAGAAAAAGTTCAAGGTCTCAAAATTGAGGTTGAAGAACACAAATGTATTGAAGAGTCACTTCAAAAGAAGTTGGAAGAAAGCAACCAAGAAATGGAAGCATTTGAAGCCTAAGTAGTCTCGCTGCGTAAGGAAGTGAAGAAAGGAAAAACTGTCCAAAACTATGCCAACAGCTCAAGGGCATTGGAAGAACTCATCAACAATCAACGATCTTACAACAACAGAACTAGCCTCTGTTACAAAGAAGAAGAAGTAGGACCTTCTACAACAAAATACAATGAACCTATGAGATCTGACATACATGAAGACTTCATTGGACAAGATTCGCAAGCACATCCTTGGAAGACGATTCCTCGACGAAGATTTTCATCCAGGTACCAACATATTTTTCATGGCTATTATTATTCATGTGGAAAATTTGGTCATAAAGCTGTAGAATGTAACACGTACCCTAGGAACCAATACAATTCCAAGAGATTCTTCAAATATGAACCTCCCAGGGCTCAACGAAACATCAATAGATTTGAACATTTAAGAAATAATATGGAATGTTACAAATGTCAGAACTTTGGACACATAGCTAGAGACCGCAGACTTGAAAATCCTCCAGAAGAATCTTCGAAGCCACAGAATGAACAAACATGGAAGAAGAAGAAGACTAATAATTGTGCTCTTGCTCTCAAGGCTCAAAAAAGGAAAGATGTGTGGTATGTTGATAGCGATTGCTCAACGCATATGACTGGAGATAGAATGAAATTCGTATCTCTGAAAGAGAAGAAGGATGGAACCATATCCTTTAGAAATGATGGATCTTCAAATGTTATCTGATCAGGTACCATCACTCTCGAAAGCAAAGATGTTATAGCCAAGAATGTTCTATTGGTCGAAAACATAAATCATAATCTGCTCAGTGTTGGACAAATGTGTGATCAAGGACACACAATGCTATTCAACTCCACAAAATGTGAAATCAGGAAAGGCAGGTATGGTAAAATTGTGGCTACAAAAAGTCGAGCTCCAAACGACATATATGTTCTGGATGAAGCAACTAAAGCATGTCTACTAGCTAAAGAAGATGAAAGTTGGTTATGGCACAAACGAATGGGTCACATAAACTTTGACAATATTGTCAGGATAAGCAAAAAGGAAGCAGTACGAGAAATGTCGAAAATCTCAAAACCTTCCAACACACTATGTGAGGCATGTCGGCATGGCAAGCAGACAAAAGTCCAATTTAAAACAAAAGAACACTTTTCATCACATCCGTTGGAATTGATACATATTGATCTATGTGGTCCTGTGAGAACAAAAGGCTTAGACAGAGAATTATATTTCATGTTGATGATAGATGACTATACCAGGATGACAGCCGTCAGTTTCCTAAAGAAAAAATCTGAAGCATTTGAGTGCTTTAAGATCTTCAAGGAGTTGGTTGAAAATGAAACTGATTTGAAAATAAAGTGTTTAAGATCAAATAATGGTGGAGAATTCACTTCCAAATTATTTCAGCAATATTGTGACGAAAATGGAATAAAAAGGCAATTTTCAACAGCACGAACACCTCAGCAAAATGGAGTTGTTGAAAGAAAGAATAGAACTGTACAGGAAATGGGTAGAACAATGTTGAAGGACTCAAAATTGGATGAAAATTTTTGGGTTCAAGCAATTGATACGGCAGTCTTCATTATGAACCGAATTCTTCTCAGAAATAATTGCAACAAGACTCCATATGAATTATGGAAAGGAAAACCAACTAATGTAAAATATTTCATAATCTTCGGAAGCAAATTTTATATCAAAAGAGAAGATCAAAATTTGGGTAAGTTTGAATCACGTGTTGATGAAGGTATCTTTGTTGGTTACTCACACAAAAGAAATGCCTATCAATGCTATAATCTAAGATGAAAGCAGATAGTGGAGAGCATAAATGTTACATTTGACGAAGATGGTGTTCTAGTGAGTAATGGTGAGGATCTAGAATATTTGAAACTTGAGACAGAGGCTAAAAAAGACACAGATAAAATTGTAGAACAAGAAGAAACTATCAACGAGGAAGAAGTAAACAATGATCATCAAGATATACCAGAACAACAACAAGAAGCTCCTCCAAGGGGAACAAAAGAGTGGATTCAAAAGAACCATCCATCAAATCAAATCATTGGTGACATAAATGAAGGTCGAAAGCTTCGTTCATCACAACAAGCTCACGTTGCTTTTCTAGCAACCTTTGAGCCTAGTAGTTTTGAGGAAGCCAGCCAAAATGAACATTGGGTAGCAACTATGAATGAATAATTGGATCAAATTGAGAAGAATAACACCTAGGAATTAGTTCCACGACCAAAAGATAAAAATGTCTATGGGACTAAATGGGTGTTCAGGAACAAATTGAATGAAGATGGGCAGGTTACCAGAAACAAAGCAAGATTGGTTTGCAAAGGCTATGCACAAGCAGAAGGAATTGATTTCGACGAAACATTTGCACCAGTTGCCAGAATGGAAGCCATCCGAATTTTTCTCGCCTATGCATGTTCAAGAAAAATCAAAGTCTACCAAATGGATGTTAAGTTAGCATTTCTGAATGGAGAATTAGAAGAAGAAGTTTACATCGAAAAACCTGAAGGTTTTCTACTATCACAAAAAGAAGACTATGTCTGCAAGTTAAAGAAGGCTCTATATGGTCTCAAGCAGGCTCCCAGAACATGGTATGCTCGTCTTGATGGATATCTACGCCAACAAGGGTTCAAGAAAGGTACTGTTGATAGCAATCTTTATGTGCAAATAGATAAAGATAATTTAACAATTTTTGAGGTATATGTGGATGATATAATATTTGGTAGCAATGATGATCGACTAAGTAAGAACTTTTCTACAAATATGCAAAGTGAGTTTGAGATGTCTTTACTTGGTGAGCTGACATACTTCTTAGGGCTTCAAATATCTCAGCAAGAGAAAGGAATATTTATATGTCAAGCCAAGTACATCAAGGAAATGCTCAAGAAATTCAAAATGGAAGATTGCAAACTCGTCCTTACTCCAATGGTAACAGATTGCAAATTGAGCATAGACGACTCATCTAAGGATGTGGATCAGAAGTTGTATAGATCTATGATTGGTAGTCTTCTATATGTAACAGCCTCTCGGCTAGATGTTATGCAAGCAGTTGGACAAGTAGCAAGATTCCAAGCAGCACCAAAAGAATCACATATTATTGTCATCAAAAGAATTCTTCGATATCTAAAGGGCACAGAAGAATATGTCTTGTGGTATCCCAAGGGTAAAAATCTCATTATTCAAGCCTTTACAGATGCAGATTGGGCAGGAAGCGTTGATGATCGTAAGAGTACTAGTGGAGCAGCATTCTATCTAAGTGGTTGTCTCGTATCATGGTTGAGAAAAAAGCAAACATCAATCTCGTTATCTACAGCGGAAGCAGAATACATTGCAGCAGCATCATGTTGTACTCAAGTCCTTTGGATGAAACAAACTTTGCAAGATCTTCAAGTACAATTCAGTGAGCCTATTCCCATATTTTGTGACAACACTAGTGCCATCATCATCTCCAAGAATCCTGTCATGCATTCAAAAACAAAACACATTCCGATCAAATATCATTTTGTTAGAGAACAAGTCGCTGAAAAGAATATCAAACTTGAGTATGTTTGTACAAAAGAACAAATTGCTAATATCTTCACTAAACCTTTACCTCGTGAAGCATTTGAATATCTTCGTCAAAAGCTTGGGATTCTCCCAAGTTCTCATTATATTTTCCTTTTTCAAGAATATAAAGTGGAAGTGGAAGTGTGTACAGGTCTACAGGACGATTGTGTGTCAGCGGGAGTGGAAGTGTGTACAAGTCTGCAGGATGGTTGTGTTTCAGGGGGAGTTACCCTTTGCCATTGATGTCAAAGGGGGAGATAATGTTGAAGGAAGAGGTGTCATGATCGTAGGGGGAGTAATTTTGTTGCCATCAATTCAAAAGGGGGAGATTTTTGATCAGCGGTTGTCATTGATGTCAACCCAAGCAGCACCAGGGACTAACCCAATATTGCATGGGAATTTTTACCTACCAAATTAATATATTTTGGGTCAATAATGCTTTTGATGGTTTCTACTTGTCGAGATGTTTCCGTTGATATATGGCACGCCATGTAATTCTTCACGGTTTGAGAGATATTCATGTTTGAAGTTTGTACCCTAGTTAGTGGGCTAAAACCCCATGGGGTTGGGGCATGGGTCATTGAAAATTCATAATTAATATTTTCTAAGCTCCTAAAATCCCTCCCACATTCACTTGTTGAAGCCCCTCTCAACTTAAGCATTCATATATATTGTGATCTTCATTTCCTCCTTAGGCAATGGGATTCGGCCATCTGAAACAGGTCATCGTGGAATTTTCGCTCTAACTTGTTTTATATGAAGGCTCAGAAGCTGAAATTTTTATGAGGCAAATCCAAAATCTGAGGAAGCTGCAGTAAAAATTTTAGATCAAGTTGCGCAATATTTTTGGATTAGAACATAACCGTAGTTCCCTTGACCGGATCTACAAAATACCAGGGGCCGAAAACCATCGTACCCCAAAACCATGTGCAAACTCGTGCACAAAACATGGGTGGGTCTGCCTATGTGTGAGTCCGCACACAAAAAAAAAAATTCGCCGGGGCACTACCTCGAACCCCAACAATGGGGGCTGCCTTCTCCCTTGTGAACCCCCTACTACGCCCGGCGCAACGTACAGCGCGTGGGGCTAGTCATGGAAAGAATATAACACATTCCCATCAGTTTCAGAAGTCAATTCTCAGATTTTGACTCCTCCATTAACACCTTCCTTGAATTCTAGTATCACAAACACTGTTGTAAATCCACCTCGAGTCATGGCTGCCCAGTATGCACCCTTGGTTTTACCTCAGAATATGAATGATATGTCTACCGATTACCAAAGTAAAATACCTATCTTTGATGCCACTCAAAGCACCACAGCCCACCAACATGTTGATAAGATGAATGATTTTTTTGATCTTCATGAGGTAGAGGCGGAAAATGTAACCACCAGGTTGTTTGTCCAAAGCTTTGGAGGAGAAGTTAGAAGGTGGTTCAGGGTCTTACCAGCAGGCTCTATTCGCACTTTTCAGGAGTTACATACACAGTTCTTAGACCAGTGGGAGGTAAATAAAAACCCACTCCAAATTTTGTTTGAATATGAAAATATTAAAAGAAATGTGGGTGAAACTATACAGGATTATTGTGTAAGATCTAATGTTGTATATAATGCTATTTTGGCCAATATTAAGCCCTCTATGGGGTTAGATTTGCTCAAGTTTCCATATGGTTTCGATGATGATATGGCATATCAGCTACGAGAAAGAGATCCTACCACACTTGAAGACATGCAGAAGATAGTTGTGAGTATAGAAGCTAATCTGCTAGCCAAAAGAGCTCGGGCAAAAGCCGAAAAAAGAGTAACTGTTCAAGAGGAAGCCTCCCCTTCAGACAATAAGATGGATACTTTGATCCGAATAATGGAGAAGATGGTCGATCAATTAATTATCTCGGATAGACCTGAAGCACAAATCAGGAATCCGAATTTCATAGGACATCAGCAGCCACATTTCAGAATTAAGCAGAGAGAACAGAGAGCGTAGGAACAAGCAATGCCACAACAATAGATCAGAACTCCATTGCAGCAAAATTATGTTTAGGGAATGGAGACAGACAATGACGATGATCCTGTAGTCGAAGCCAACCACTTTTTCACAGCTGATGGTGCACCCATATTTCTCACAGGAGGTGAAGAATACACAGCAATTTTAGATATTCGAAAGGATGATGATTTCATTTTGGCCAATGACGTGGTGTTAGAAGAGGAGTCTGATGATTATCAACAAGGATACATGAACGCTTTATCAGCGCAACAAAAACAGTATTCTTTGAGGAGCAAAGACGTGCCAATTAATCCCATTCAGAAGAGAAAAGAGCTGCAATCAAAAAACGATTTTTCAAATACTCAAAGAAAATGGAAAGAGCTTGCTGATCCTTCTCCCAGCAAGGCATCCTCAACAACTAACGTTGAAAATGAAAAGAACCAGTATAGCACAACAAAGGAGCAAGTAGAGAAGAAAGATCCTCACGTCAAAGAGGTAGAAAAATTTCCTTCTTTTAATTTAGAAAATGAAATCTCTAAGCTGAAGGTGTCCATGCCCTTGACTGAATTAGTTAAAAACAGCACTTATAAACATCAGGTGTCTAGAATTTTGCAAATAGACTCTGTATCAGATATGGTAAATGTTGAAGATGATTATCCTGAACTCATTTTTGGTCCAGCCATAGAAGGTCAGTCTGAAGAGAGTGAAGTCCCTCCCTTCTACCTAAGTCTCAGATTACATGAGTTCATTTTACATAATTCCATGATGGACTCCAGAGCCTCGCATAACTTGATGCCCAAAGCCATGGAGAAGTTGGGACTTGATATTACCTGAAAATACCATGATTTTTATTCCGTTGACTCTGGTAGGGTCCATTGTATTGTTCTTATCAAAGACTTGGTAGTATCTTTAGATCAAATCCCAAACAAGAATGTTTTGATGGATGTAGTTGTTTCCGATGTTCCACCACAGTTTGGAATGCTTCTATCCAGGTCTTGGGGTGCAAAACTTAAAGGAACCATACAACTTGACTTCTCTTATGCCACCATTCCCGTGTTCGATCAGTTGAGAAAATTATATATGGAGAAGAAAATGAAATACATGATTATTAGCAAAGAGAAGCCAGTCAATCATCCAATTAATGCAGTCCACACAGATTTAGAGTCATTTGTATTATATTCATATGGTGGTTTGAATGATGAAAATGTCCAGTTGGTAGAAGTATATGAGGTCCCTCAAATTTCATAAAATTTTAGGGAAGTCCTTAGACAGGAAAAAGATAAAGCAGCAAGCACTTCTGAGCCTTTCGCTTTCCAGCAGCAAAAAGACAATGAACAGCAAAATAATGCAGAATTCAGTCAAGATAAAGTAGAGAAAGAAGCAAAATTTCAGCATCTAGCAGAAGAAGAAGAAGGCCTTTGGAGCATGGATTTTGACAGAGCTGTCGGTAAGGACAGTGCTGGTATAGGAATATGGATTCAGAGCCCTGTTTTCCAGCCTGAAAATTTTCCTAGTAATGTTAAATTATGTGCTTACAAGTTGGATTTTGACTACTCTAACAATGAAGTAGAATATGAAGCTTTGATTGCAGGTTTGAAAATTTTGAAGAATCTGAATGCAAAGAATATTTCTGTCTATGGAGAATCAGAGTTGATAATCAAACAGGTAAAAGGAGAGTATCAAGAAAAGCATCCGTGATTGAGGGCCTACACAAATGTTGTCCTAGACATCTTGTGGAAATTTTTTGAGTACACTTTGACAGCAGTACCCCGAATGCAGAATCTTATTGTAGATTCTCTTGCCACTACTGCAAGAAATTTGAAGATTCCAATGAATTCCAGCAACAAATTTGAAATTTATGTCAAACATCGGCCTGTTGTTCCGGATAATCTAAGGTATTGGAAAGTGTTTTGGGATGACAATGAAATCAATGCTTTTTTGCAGAGTGAAGGAAAATTCAAGGATACTCCTATAGAAGGTGATTATGAGGTCGATGATCAAGAAATAGAAGCACATCAGATGGACGTATTGTAGCTGAAAGATAATGTAATTCCTAGAGGTCTCATACCTTTAGAGGAGCTTTTTGATCAAGATGATGTTGCAAAGAAACCAAGCTTGGTGCCTACTGATAAAGGAGTTGAAGATGTGAATCTTGGAACAGCTGACAAGCCTAAGCTGGTGAAGTTATCAAAAGAATTTTCCCTTGAGGTAAAGGAAAAGTATGTTAAATGATTTTCTAAATTTTCTGATGTGTTTGCGTGGGATTATTCAGATTTGAAGGTGTATGACAAAAATATAATTCAGCATACTATTCCCATCAAGCCGGATCAGAAGCCATTTAGACAGAAGCTGAGAAGAATCAACCCAAAGTTGCTGACATCCATTGAAAAAGAGGTAAACAGATTGTATAAAGCTGGTATCATTGTCCCAATTAGATTTTCTGACTGGATTTCAAATTTGGTCCCTGTATGTAAGAAGACAGGAGAGATAAGGTTGTGCATAGATTTCCGGAATCTGAATAAATCATCCTTAAAGGATAATTATCCACTTCCTAAGATGGACCATATTCTGCAAAGAGTAGTTGGAGCATCAAGGATGTCACTACTCGATGGCTACTCAAGCTATAATCAGATCTTGGTGCATGAAAAAGACCAAGACAAAACTGCCTTCACAACACCCTGGGGAACCTTCAAGTATGCCAAAATGCCATTTGGACTGAAGAACGCTGGAGCTACTTTCCAGCGAGCAATGGACATTGCTTTTGCCAATGAAAAGGACGTTTTTCTTATTGTTTATTTGGATGATCTGACAGTGTTTTCTGGTTCTAATGATGAACACTTGCATCACTTGAGAGTTGTATTTCAGCGATGCAGGAAGTTTGGGATTTCTCCCAATCCAAAGAAAAGTCTATTTTCTATGGATGAAGGCAAGCTGATGGGGCATATCATCTCTAAAGACGGTATCCGCATCGATCCTTCAAGAGTAGAAGCAATTCAGCACATAGACCTTCCACGTAATAAAAAGGATATTCAGGCATTCAATGGTAAGATGAACTTCTTGCGCAGATTTATACCCAATTTGGCTGAACATTTCAGAGAAATGACTAATATGTTAAAAAAATATAGCACTATCAAATGGAGTGAGGAAGCTATCAAATCTTTTAATCTAGTAAATTTTTCTCTATCCAATGCCCCAGTTTTGATTAGTCCTGACTATACCCAAGATTTCATTATATTATCATTTGCATCAGAGCATACTATGGCTGTAGTTTTGATGCAGAAGAGAGATCAGACTGAAAATCCAATTGCCTTTTTCAGTAGGACTATTAGAGATGATGCCTTGCGGTATAATATCATAGAGAAACAAGCATTGGCCCTTATAAAAGCATTAAAGGATTTTAGAGTATACATCCTACATTCACATACTATAGCATATGTTCCTAATGCAGCAGTGAAAGATGTGTTGATGCAAATTGATCCAGAAGGTCGAAGAGGTAAATGGATAGCAATTATGTTGGAGTATTATTTGGAGATCAAACCCACAAAGTTCATCAAAGGACAAGGCTTGGCAAAGCTAATGGCCCAATCAAACCTGCGTGCTTTGGATATAAACCTCATAACAACAATGTCAGAGGATGAGGATGAAGGTTTGCTTGTTCCATTTTCAGAAATTTTTCTACAATCCTTATGGTATTCAGATATTGTTTATGTTATTCAGCATCATTCACCACCTCCAGGGATGTCTAAAAGCAAAGGTAGATCACTGAAACTTAAGTCTGCTAAATTCTGTATTTTAAACAGTGTTATTTATTGGAAAGATCCAGAAGGTGTTCTGCTTAATTGTCTGGTTGAAGATGAGGCTCAACAGGTGATGCATGACTTCCACAAAGGTGATTTTGGTGGTCATTTTTTTTAGAAAACTACAGCTAACAAAGTGTTGAGAGCAGGATAATATTGGCCCACTTTGTTTTCAGATTTGTACAAAACATTGATGAGCTGCCATGAGTGTCAAATTTTCCAGGGGAAAAGGAAACTGCTTCCTCTTCCCTTGAAACCAGTTGTTGTAAATGCTCCCTTTCAGCAGTGGGGACTTGATTTCATAGGATAAATCCATCTCGTATCATCAGCACAACATCAATGGATCTTGACAGGTATAGATTACTTCACTAAATGGATCGAGGCCGTTCCAGCAAGGCAGGCTACAGATACGGTAATCATTCAATTTTTAGAGTCAAATATCTTATCTCGTTTTGGTTTCCCTCACAAAATCATAATAGATAACGCAGCAGCGTTCAAATCTAAGAATATGGTGGATTTCTGCGAAAAATACAATATTGTGTTGGGCCATTCAACAACGTACTACCCACAAGGCAACAACCTGGCAGAATCTTCGAATAAGTCTCTGATAAACATAAGAGGAATTGGCATCGAAAACTCATTAATGCGTTGTGGGCAGATAGAGTCAACAGCAAGAAATCCATAGGTATGTCACCGTTTGAATTGGTTTATGGTACTGATGTTGTTTTTCCTACATCACTTACAGTTCCAGTCATGAGATTATTGCAAGAGGCTGGCAGTGAGGAAGATGATAATCAGCGAAGAATCAATCAAATGATCCACCTTTAGCAAACAAGGGAGGAAGTGTCTCAGAAAGCTTTTCTATTGCAGGAGAAGATAAAGAAAATCTATGACCGTAAGACCAAAGCAGAAAGGTTTCATTTCGATGATATGTTGTTGAGATGGGATGCACGAAATGAGGACAAAGGGAAGCATGGTAAGTTCGACAACTTGTGAAAAGGACCATACAATATTTCAGCATACAAGGGACAGAATGCCTTCTTGCTTTCAGAGATGGATGGCCAAGATTTCCTTGGAGGACCAGTGAATGGTAGGCTTTTGAAGCACTACCACTGTTGAAGATAATGGATCAAAAAACTATGTCACAATCATTGTATATATCATGTTATCTTTGGTCAGATTTCAAAGTACACAGTCATTGAAGTTTGGGGCCCGAGGTGAAGACTATAAAACTTGAATAATATGTGTAAAGTTTGGTTCTATTTTAGTTTTCAGTCTTAGTTTGAGTTAGAGCCAGTCTACATTGTGTCAGTTTTCAGTGTTTTAACCATATTTTCCCAATGGATAAGGCAACTTGGTCTACGGTGTTCTTGGCACCTCCAAGGAGCTACCATCCCCATTGGAGCCAATGTTAGTGTCAGTCTTGTCATACTGCCATCAGTGATCAAAATTGCTCTTTTGCATTTCCATATTAGGAGTCCCATACCATAAATTTTCATCCTTCCATTTGGATTCATTGATGGTAGTGGTCTTTTATCAGTTTCCCCTCATGTGAAACTTGTTGATTCTCCTCTCCATGGTCTTTAAATCATGATTCACTTTCACTTCCAATCCATACTTTTAGGTCATAGGGTTGGTCTCATTAGGTATTAGGGTCTCATCATGGTCAAATTAATGAGTCAAGTGTCAATGAATATCAACAAAGTCATGAGGAGGTAAAATAAACTCAGAAGCACAAATCAAAGAAATTTTCTATTGAGCTTGATGTACTTTTCACCTCAAAACCCTATTTTGAGGTGAAAAACATGGTACTTTGCTTTTATTATCATCTTTTATGTAATTTTATGTCTTCATATGTAATAAGCTGCACTTAAGAAGATGCTATCTCCACAAAGTCACTATCTTGCCTTTCAGGGGAGTTTTCCAGTCACAAATCATGTTCTAAGTATGTCCATTAGAAAGAGCCCAGAAAGAGATTTTCAACGGTATATTATACTCTCAAAACAAACTCCTGAATTGAAAATTATGCCTAAGTGAAAGAAGGTCCCCTATAGCTTTTCTTTCCCCTTTTCCCTTTTCTCCCTTACACTTTATTTCATATCATTTTAAAAGTTTTTCATTATTAAACCCCTTTTCCCCTATCCGATTGCATAATCGCATCGCCAACCCTCTCCCTCCGATCTGATCGCAATATTCAAATGCATGGTCCCGATTTGGCCCCCTTCCGATTGACTTTCGCTGATGCCATCAATCGCAAATCGCAATCAGCACTTTTCTCATGACACTTAAAACTCCGCTTCGCTCACCCTCCGATTCCTGATTGTGATCGGTTGGGTCCCACCATAAAACCTTCCACTTTATCAAAAGGAAGAGGGTCTTTTCATGTGTAAAGTGGAAAATTTTAACTTTTATGATTTTTCAAAGAATTTCTCCCATTCCTCATTTCATCGCATCGGCCTTTCCCTCGCATCGCATATTTCATTCCCAGCGCTTAAACCCGCTCCCACTCCAACTTGTGATTGAAATTGGCCTAGGGGCCCACCATAAGGCCTTTCCGCCCGCGCCAAATTAAAGTGTTTACCTTTGTAAAATGCGAAAAATAAATTTCAAAATATGTCTTAAGTTTTTCATCGCAATCGGCATTTCCACGATGTTTAACTCCAAACCTGCCTCCCCGCCGATTGCAATTGCGATTCCTCCCAGCCGATGCGAATGATCGCACATCGCTAATCGCAATCGGCAGTTCCCATGAGCACTTTTCCCCCGCTCCCTTTCCCGATTGCGATTGGCTTGGTCCCACCTTAATCCCTCCGCTCTTTTCAATTTCAAAATCAATTTTTCCTTTGTAAAAGCGCAAAACTCATATTTAATTGTTTTATAAAGAACTTCACATCCATTGCATTTCCTCCAATATGTGTTACATCCACTCCCAAACGCTGATTTGCGATTGCGATTTCCCCTTCTTCCTATACACTATCTCATCGCAAATTCCCAATCGCATCCCTTCTTCTATGAGATATTCCTTCCCCTCTTCTGATTGCGATTGCGATTCGAGCCCACCTCCTTTTCCTTCACTCTTTTTATTCAAAATGATTCTTTCCTTCACTAAAGGGCATAATTTCATTTTAATTGGTTCCAAAGGGCGTTTTCTTCAAAAGTTGGTTATTCTTCAAAGGATAAAAACAGAGAAAACAGTAAAGGTCGAGAGCCAAATACAGACATAGAATCATCACAGTTTCTTCAGAATCGATTTATAAGGGATTGGTTCTACCAGTTTCCTCTTTTCATTCATTGGGTGTAACAGCAAATCTTCAAGATGGTCAAAAATGTATTACTATTCCTTCTTTTTAGGGGAAAATCGTTGGTCTTTTTCCTATGTTCGGATTCCAGTGAAACAACTCCCTTTTTCTGTGCACTTTCTCCCCTCAATTTTGGTCTATTTAATGTAATTTTCAATCATTTGTAAGTGAGTGAGGGGAATATAGTGTGGAATAGTTTGGAAATCGTTGAGGACGCTCCGCGCTCCACTTGTAACAGTTTGACAGGGAATTAATAAAGATATGCAGCTCTGATTTGTGGGATCCCTGTGGTATGAATTTTAGCATTTGTTGTTTCTTTTGTGTTCATCTGTAAATTTGTTATGTTTTCCATTCATTCATAAACATTTATGGTTGAATGCTTTCAAGATAGATAGGTAGAATCCATTATTAATGCTCTGCCTTGGGAAATCATTCAATATTCTATGTTTTCTTCTATTTGAAAAGGATCCATCTCCTATGACCTTTTCAGCTCCTCACCAATCTTACCATCCCATCATTATTTAAACTGAATTGTTAAAATTCCTGCCTACCTTGGCCCATAAAATACCCTGTATCTCTGATTTAATTCCCCAGATTCAAACTGCCCCATCTTTTCCATACAAACTTGAAATTTCTATAAAAAAATTTCTCATTATTATACCTAGCCTAAAATCAGTTTGCATTATACTTCATTGAATATATTTTCCCAGAGAGAGCGCTCTCTTGACCTTGTAGGGCTAGATACAAGGCTGAGTGTGGTTTGAGGTTACCCGGATTTGCCTTGCTTCAGCCTAAGGTTCAAATTAGGTGCGAACATAAACCACCGAGTTGTGTATTGAAAAGATACGTAGGTTTTTGCGTTGTGAACGTGTTGCATTATGTGCTATGATACATGAAGGGGCCGAGAGCAATTATGTGTATGTGCCATGATACATATGTGCCATAGGATGTGTTGTGAATAATAGATGCATGGTTATAATGAACATTCAAATGATATGCTGAGATCGAATGGTTTGCAGATTGAAGTGACATTGTTGGAAGTGGATTAACATATGGCTATAACGGTTTTAAGATGTGGTTCCTACCATAGGTAACAGTTACAAGATCGTTGTCAAATGGTTTTATGTGTATGGTAGATAATTAACCCATCATATGTGTTGGGTTTCAATTATTTTATATGTTGGGTTAGAAAATCATGGTATTTGAATTCTTGATGAATTCAAATTTGAAATGATCAATTGTAAACCATAAATCTTCTAATGGAGTTTGAAAAAGGAATACCATTCTAATAATAATAGATGGTATGTGGTCTCAAGATGTTCACATCATTATGCTAGGAAAATACAGAAGCAACCTAGTTTTTTTGTAAGGGAAGTGTGGGCCTCAGTGAAATTTATACATTTTACTACAGTAATTGATTTGTAGGAATTGTGTATTCTTTATTCCTACATCATTTTTGAGTTGATATTGAGTATGTTCATCCAAGATGACAAATTGGTATAAATTCAAAGATTCGTAAGATAATTCCAAAGTCTGAATGTAATTGGGTGCATGATCGGCAGAGCCGACACCCTAAGAATTGGTCATTGTAACACATGTGTTACTAAAGTGTTGTCATAGCAAAGTGAAGCAAGAGAGTTACTAGAGACTGGGTCCAAGACAGAGAACCAAGAGAAACCAAGCGCAGGAGGAGAACTTGCATTTTGATGAATGGAAAGTGTGAAGGATTGCTGAGAAGTGGATTAAATGAAGTCCACACGTGAACAGATGTAGTTCACAAAGAAGGGGAAGATGATTTTTGATAGTCATTTATGGAGATATGATGAATATTACAAGCGAGAGAAGGATGAGATAACAATTCACCTTGAATTTTTAATGGAGTTGTTGCAGGAAAATGTGAAATACCAGACACATGGTTGGACCATGAGAAAGAAGGTGAAGTGGCAGAAGCTACATGCAAAGAGGGAAAAGCAGGTAAACATACAGTTGATGGAAGAGCTGAGGAAGCTCGAGCAGATGTTGAGTTGTGAAGAACTCAGAGAGGCTGAGTTAAAAATGCATGTTTCCATTTGTGGCCCAAAACATGGTGAAATTCTGGGTGAAGATATCAGTGAAGAAGATCTCATGAACTATTGGGATAGTTCAGAAGCATCTGAAGATGTGTTGGCGAGAGAAACAGATGAGGCCATGAAGCCTTACATTTTTTCTCACAGTTTATGTATGTTTGCAGGATGTGCGTAAGATGGTGAGCAGCCTGATGGAACTGTTACAAAGGAGAATGAAACTCTTGAGGTAAAATCTGGTACAGAATTCCTTTCAGTGAAGGAAGGTATTGATTTGTTACAACCGGAAGAAATCATAGATGAATTCTTGTTTGGGGTAAGACAGCAAGTCGAAGCTGTTATGAAGCAAGAACAAAGTGGAAATGTCGAGGAAAAATTGGAGGTAAACAAATGTATTTGTTTAATGAAATTGCTTATGAAAGTTTACAATGTAATGGTGTTGAAACCAGGACAACTCAGAAATAAAGCCAGAGGAAGAGTGAAGGTAGCGATGAAGTACTGAAAAGATTTCATGTGGAAATCGATTTTTTGGAACAGTGGCTGAAGGAACCCGATGGCGAAGAAAAACTTGCAGAACGTGATCCAGAAGAAATTACAGTTACTATGCATGATAGAGATAAAATATTTTTAACATTTATGGAGTTGAATGAATGTTATAAATTTTCAAATAATGATGTAACTGTAGGTATAGAAAACGACCATAACAGATATGATGTTGAAATCAGAGAAATCGAGCAGAAGTTATTTGGCATTGAGATGGAAGATCATAAGCAACGAGGGAGTTATGTATGTAGGGACATAAAGGAAACAGTGAATCACCAGGATGAAGATGGAAGCAGCCAGCAGTTCAGAACAGAATCTATTGAAGTCCAGAAATTCAATGATGATATATTGATGCCTGAAGCATCAAAGGAGACCGACAAGTATTATTTTTTTAAAACTAACAGTTTGTTGGTGAATGCAGGTATAGTACCAGACGAGAGGGTTGTTGATATAAAAGCAATCCAAGACTATAGTTGTAATCAAGAAGGAGTTCTTGATTATTTTCTATTGCAAGAAGTTGAGTATTCAGCTCAGTTGGAGACAAAAGAATTCGACAAAGAAGTATTACTCCGAGGAATTGGCGAAACAAAATGTTGGAGAAGCCGATGGAATCTGATTTACATAGTGAAAGATGAGTTATCAAATCGAATTGATACTTCGAAGGACTAGCGGAAGAACAGAATATGGAATCCTGGAGGGAGCAAGTCATCAGGACTTGTGGTTGTCGCAGTATTACAGAAAAGCGACGGACCCCATAGACAAGAGTCTATGAAAACTTCTCCACTTGGGGAGTCTGATGCAGGAGCATCATGCTCAATTTTTATTAATTAATTGTGTGAAATAGGGGGTGAGACTTTTTAATTATTTTATTAATTAAATTGTTTATTTTAATAAATTAAGAGAAAATGTGAGGATTTTGTATATATTCTTTTAATTAAAAGGATATGAGGGAAAATAGAATTAGGTAGCAAATTTAGGGAGTAGGAATTATATGTACGGGACTTTGTTGATTCCACACCTAAAATGAATTTAAATTAGATTTAGTTGAGGATTGGGTGGAGAAATTTGTGGAGTGAAATAAATACATTATTTATGTATAAATAAGAGTGTTTTTGTGAGGAAAAACAAGAGCTGAGCATGTGAGGAGTACAGGAAGAGTGAGGAGTGGTTTGAAGGGCCAAGAGCCAAGAGGTCGCCCAATGTAATATTTGGCCAGAGAATTTTGATATTGTTATCTGATTTGCATGGCTCTTTTTGCTTTCATGTGATTTTAACTGAATATTTTCATGATTTTATTTTACAAAATAATTGAGCATTTTCAATCTTGATTGAAGCAGTGAGTTTCTTATATGCCAGGATCTGCTTTCTAGCAGAACCTGGAATCAGGACCAAATCAACAGCATTGTCTAGATGCAATGTATCTCCTAGAGGCACAGCGCAGTCCTTGTTGGAGGCCACCCATGTAATTGAAGCTAATTCATCAAGATGGTTTAGGGTTTGGCAAGACTTCCACATTATAAAAGAAAGAGGAGGACACCAAGGAGGGGGTTGATCATTTGATATTTCTGAAGGTATTTTCTATTTAGACATCCCTGATTCTCTAGTTGTTTAGCTAAGAATAGTGTTGTTTAGCACTTGGTTGTTCCTGGTCAGGAATCCCACCTCCTTCCTAGAGCAGCTCTTGGAGGATTCTTGTTACATCTTGTCCACTATCTAGCAGTTGTCCAAGCTTCACCTTCCAACCACAATTCATATCATGTTTAGGGTTTGATTGTTTTTGTAAGCTGCAGCAAGTGGAGGCTAGATCTACTTAGATATAGGAAAATCTAGAGGCTCTTTTCAGTGGGAAAGCTATCTATCCCATTAGCAAGAGGATTCTGGATCCTTGGAGCTACCATTTTAGATCTTGGCATCAGGCCAAACCAGTGCTAGAGCCTACAGCATAGTTTTCCTTCCATAACTGTGTTATTTGCAAGTATCCAATTGTAGTGTGTTTTGACTGCTTTTTGGAGGAGAGATCTACGGTGATAGGATTCTCCCTTTTCACGGTGGTGATCCATGGATTGGCCATCCAATCCATGTTTTTTTCAGGTCTAATTTACTTATGTTTCTATTTATTGTAGAATTTCTGAATATTGCTGCATATCTGTAATTCTAGATCTCAAATCTACTCCTGTACTCTCATGTTTTTCTCAAACCCCCAAGGGGAATTTGTGGAGGAACTCATCTAGTATACAGATATGATATAGATCTATCATTTTGTATACATATTTGTTCTAGATCTGAAATGTAATATATAGCTGCTTCAGCCCATAAAATAACGTTTTCAAGCTTTGCAGTCTCATATTGTTGTTGCAGCACCTCAATCTTGAGGGATTCTTCTTGTAAATCTTCTTTTTTTCTCTTGTACATTGTATGGGCCACATTATAGATCTATTTTAATAATGTACATGTGAAAATTCAGCCTCCATATTTTTATTCTTCCTTTACTTAGTGGAACTTCGTTATTTCTGAAGTAGTTTGTTGTACATAGTTGCAGCCCCTCTCTTTGGGTGTTTTTCAGCTAGACTAGGTGGTGGGAGATCTGTTTACCACACCTAGTTTGATTTGTTTTTACTCTCCTTTTGGATATAGACATTAGATCCACTGATCTAAGGGATCCAGGAGCTACAAACTCATTTCAGTGCACAGATTTCCCAGAAGTGCATTATTCCAGCAGGCTTTGTTGTGTATTCCCACTTTGGGATATTACACAGGTATCAAAGCATCTTTCTTGGCACATCCTGTGCTTTTCTTACAGAGCCAATATGTCTCTAGGAGGAGAAGAACCTCTCATTGTTAGAGAGGAGAGGTACCAAAGAAGAAGATAGAAGAAATATTACATAGAAGACAAAGAGAAGAAGGGTGAAACCCCTTTATCTGGAAGGATTAACATAGAAGATTTTTCTAACACTCTTTCTCAATCTATGCATAAGATGAAGGAAGAAATCTAGGGAATGAGGAGGGGAAGACAAGTAGATCTTCTGAGAGGTTTTTCACATGAAGGAAGCCCCACTACTTCATCTAATGTGTGTGAGCACTCAGCCACACAATTTTATCTACAACGTTGTAGCATGCCTAGATTCCTTGCAAGAGGAGAAGAAAGGGGAGAGAAACCAAAGGAGGAGACTCTTGGTGACTATCTCCAAGAATATGAATCTCAGTCTAAAATATTCAGAGAGCATCTAAGCTTTCCAGAGTTTTGTCAACTCAAAGAAGAGAGAAGATCCAGTAGAACTATGAGGAGAAGAGGGTGCATGTAGCACGCCTTGGGTAGAACTTTCCTACCTACTTTTGATGGGTCACCTGAGAGCTCAGCCAAGTCTTGGGTAGAAAAGCTGGAAACATACTTTCAACTGCAACAAGTCTCTGAAGAAGAAGCCATAAGAGTAGCAGCGCTGCACCTCCAAGGTAAATCATATGTCTAGTGGTTGTTTGAGTATTATTCATTGAAAGGTATAAACATCTCTACTTATGAAAAGTTCACTAGGAGGATAGTGAAGAGATTTGATTCTATGCCATCTGAAAATTCTTTGGGTAAGCAAACTAAGCCCAAGGAATTAGAACCTTTACATGAGATGGAAAGATCCATGGAGGTAACTCCATTTCAGAACATTGTTGAAAAGGTTGAAGATCTGCCACATTATTTGCCAAGGGCAAAGGCCCCACTTCAGCAAGAGCATCCTTCTCAAGAAGAAGACATGGGTGTTTCTTTTTCAAGGAGAGATCAAGAGAAAGGATCTCTTATTGATGAGGCATACTCCATTGATGAGGAGGAAGAAGAAGGAGAACTGGAAGGTTCCTTCAGCTTTGTGATAGCAGGAGGAGATCTCTTTTCATTGAGAGATGGAGTTGAAGCTACTGCTTCCACTAAGAGGGCTCTTGTATCTTTGCAAGAAGGCCCCAAGGATCCTATACATGGAGAAGATAAGAAGCATGTGTCTATGATGATAGACAAAGAGACAAAACAAAGAAGCACCTTAGACTGTGAAACCTTGCAGAAGGTGGGTAATGGAAGAGAAGATGGGGGAGTTTATCCAACTTCTCCTTATCATGATGCTTCCACACAGCAATTAGAGATGGGTTTGCGTAGTGGAAGCAGTTATATTATGTTCCCATCTATTTTTCACATGGGAATGAGCCATGAGACATCATTATCTTGTGTTATACCACCTAGGAGACCACCTGATTCATATTTGATGGAAAATGTTTCATGCATTGATGCCCCTTTCATAGATCCAAGGAAGGAGGGAGCATTAGGAGATGCTTCTTCAACACTGAGAGTATGGGAAAAGTACAAGGAGAGGGAAATAATTTTTCCCTTAACATCACTATCCATTCTCTCATCCTACACTGCGCTGAGAGAAGATGTTGCAAGGATGAAGGATGACACCATCATGAAGCAAGGAAGTCAATCCTTGAATCTGAAGACAAGCTTGTTTGGAGGATCCTCTTCCATACATGATGAGATATGGTGGTCACACATGCAGAATTTGGCAAAACCAGAGAGGTTTTGGATAGATGGCAGCCTTCCATGGGAGGCTAACTTCCAAGAACCTTCATCTTCTTTAGAGCATGTGCATGAGCAAAGAAAGCAGCAAGGAAGGACTAGCAACCTTCCACCTTGTACCTTTGGCATGGTAAATGTCAAGGAGGAGAACCACAACATGGCAAACACTTCAGATGACACACTATCAACGTTGTCATTGTTGGGCACATTAGATCCCTATTGGAAATCCCAAATTTTGGTGGAATATTCCAAGGATCTTCATACTTGCATGATTCTTGATGACTGGTTGCATGGAGGGGGGTGTTCAACCCCTGATGGAGTCATCTATAATCATGGTAGGATCTTCTTGTCTAGATCCTCCAAGCTCAAGGAGAAGCTTCTATAGAGGGCTTATGATGAGTTCCATTTCAGCCACACCTATTCTATGAAGCTCAACAATATCATATTGAGGAGCTATTATTGGGAGGGATTTTAAAGAGAACTATATCAGCATTGTCAGAGATGCATGGACCTTGTGGAGTTGGAGCAGCAACATGATTTTGAGGAAGATTTAAATCATCCCTCTCTTCCTTCCCTTGAAGAAGAGAGTATATCTATGCACCACTCCATTGATAGGAGGAGAATTGTTGGTGAAGAGCATGCTCTTAGTACATGTATTTTATATTCTGACTTCATGCATTCTTACACCATGTTTTTGCAGGCCATGACTCCAAGGAGGAGTAACATATTTTGTAAGCCTCATGGCCAATACTAGGTCCCAAAAATTTCTGAGTTGGGCCACTCCCTTGGGATAACAAGGGAGATTTTTCATCATGATGGGTGCTTCCCAAAGGCACCAAACATATCTCACACTTTCAACTATGGTGAGATGGTATGGGCTGCAAGTAAGTAGTGGGAGGACCACTTACCACATCTTGCTCAAAACCCCAAGGGGAATTTGTAGAGGAACTCATCTAGTGTACAGATCTGATATAGATCTATCATTTTGTACACTAATATATTCTAGATCTGAAATGTAATATATAGCTGCTTCAGCCCATAAAATAACATTGTCAAGCTTTGCAGTCTCATATTGTTGTTGCAGCACCTCAATATTAAGGGATTCTTCTTGTAAATATTCTATTTTTCTCTTGTACATTGTATGGTCCACATTATAGATCTGTTTTACTAATGTACATGTAAATATTCAGCCTCCATATTGTTATTATGCCTTGACTCAGTGGAACTGCGTTATTTCTAAGTCTATTTGCAGTGGGGATTTGCATTGCTAGTTTGGAGGGTGAGATCTTCAGTGATTGGATCAGCCTTTCACCTTAAGGATCCTTTGGGTGAGATTTATGTATCATAGCATCTTCAGTTATCTCCATCCATTTCCAGTTTTTGAGTTGCAGCTGCTACCCTGCAACTCCGGCATTTTGGTAGTTTTGCATATTTCAACCAATCCTTCCAGGATTGTCTAGAAATTGCCTTTGGGAGTCTATATCTTTGCTCCCCATATTGTATGAGTTGTATATTTCTATATTCATGTATTGACATCATTTTTCAGCAATTATTCCTCATAGAATGCACAGTCATAGCCATGGATTTATTCATGTATCAGTGTTTTTCATTTATCATGTATATGTTCTATTGAGGGTTGCATTGTCCCACTTGAGTGATTGTTTCCTCAAGGATTTGTATACATTGTTGCTGCTATGATATAATATGATGGATATTTGGATCTTCTGGCATTCTATGTGTTAATGTATCACTGCTATTCCATTATTGTGTTTACATATTGTTGTAGATCCACATTTGGAATATCTTAAGATATTCCCAATAGTGTAGATTTTCCCTATTATGGGATATTACACTCATGATTCTAATATGTAACATTTTCTAATGAACTATTGTTTTTACTTTAATAATTGTCATCATCATCTACTCCATAATATTATTCATCTCCATAGATACAAAATGGAAAATAGGTGGTAGCATGCCATACCTTCTACACTAGAACTATTGAAGGGATAAGCGTACATTCTCAAGCCTAGGATTCATTGGAACCAGGCTTCTCACATTCTTTGCAAACATAACAGGAATATATTAGGTGTAACTTACAATTTTGGAGTCATAGTTTGCAACACATAATTCTATGGCATGACGGATTCTAGAATAGCAACTCCCAGACCAAGAAATTGCAGTCTATAAAACTATATTATATTGACTTTCAACAGAATACATATCCTTAAAATGATGAAAAAGGCCAACGCCCCTACCTTTAATCTCATGATTACAAGGTTATAGGTCAACTTGTTAGCACTATCTCTGACTTCAAAAGAGGAAGGTTCTTGATGCTTAGAGAGGCATCCAAAATCAATGGTAAACATTTCAATGTGGTGGCCAAGAGCATGTTCTTCATGCAAGGAAAATTTTCTATATTACTTGTATCCTCCAACTACCATTAGTGAAGTCAATGCCTCCAACTTTTCATAGATATCCTCTATTTCGGGACGATACATGCATGCTATGAAAAATGAGATGCACCTTGTTGTTGACCTAAATCCAACTATATTTGTATTTCACACGTTATTTCACCCTTTATTATATAAATATTACTAAGGTACATAACCAAGGGTTAGACATGGATATTAAAATCAATAGAATGTACACATTCTCGATTCAACAACGCAATGCACTTTCACAATGAGTTTAAGAGCCTTACTACATAAATGCATGAGAAAAGGTGAAGGAGAAACTTATGATTTGCATTATTTACCAGCCTTGCTAGCTAATCCATCTCAAAGGCATGACAAGTCATCAACCACTACTCAAAGTACTTGTTTCAATCCTATGGTAGGTTAGAATATAAAATTCATCAAACACCATAACATATTGATTAAGTAAAATTCATGTTTTCCGCTTCTCATAAAACATAAATATAGACCTATTGAGAGTGAAAATAAGCAGAGTTGTAACTTGCACAATAACATTATAAATATGTGGGTTCTATACTTTCAGTTGATTCCTCTGGTTTGGATAATTTAGGTTTCAACTAATGTTGTAAACAACATATTGTTAATTTGATATCACATGTCTTACCAGCATAAGCTACAAGAGAAGATAAGCGCTTGTCAGTTAATAACATTCTAGATGTCTTTTCGTGTGAGAACTAGAGGGAAGAATATAATAGAAATAAAATGTAAAGTTAAAATGAAGGAAAATTTAGGTTAACACCCCAAATTTTTTAAGTAAACTTGGACCCCAATGAGAGCAAAAGATTGTTTCAGTTTCAAAATTGGTAAGGAGAATGAAACTTCAAATAAGAGTTTGACAATGTTCATTATTTGAGCTTGTTGAACTCTATATTTCAGTAAACACATGTCTGACATCATGATGACATTTATTGCCACAAGTTTTATTGAGCATGGGCCACCTTTGCATCAATGGATGCATATGACTATTAGAAGTCATAGAATCTAACTAGCTCCCAAATAGAATGACTATATGCAAATCCTATCAAAATTATGGGTATGATGAGAGAGAATCAACTTTATGGGCACATGGAAACCTAAAGGAAAACACAAGTCCATATTTCAATGGTCCCAATGCGAAAATAACAAGTGAAATATGAGCGCATAGGTGTTGTTTGACATATTTGTTTCCTATGTTAGAGCTATGTATTTTTTTTAGCAACACCATTTCCAAAAAATTAGTAATACAACATTATTGTCATTTCTAGGACAATTGTTGGAACTAAATCATGTGTTCTTTACTGGGCATGGCCATGAATTTGTCACCTTGATTTATGCTTAAAGGGATAAAAAGATGTAAATATGAAAATTAAGTAAATCCATTAAGTATGGACTGACATCAGGCATGCTATCAATTAGAGGCTTAAACTATGGACTACAATATTCGTTCCACCTCACAAAAATTCACTATACAAGTAACTAAATCTTCGGCTATTACTTAACCATAGCTAATATTCAAGTTCACAATTATGAAGGAATGCTCTATGTGGTAATCACTTTAGCGGGAATATGGGTCTATACAAATATACTATAGTCACTCATTCCAGAGCAACTACCAATGCCAGTAGCATGTTTTAAAGTCAACCAACCATTCTGGCAGCTCATTCTTAATAGGATTGCACATCATATCTTCAAACCATTCCTTGTAGAAAATCCTATAGTAACTATTAGCAGTCAACACCTCATGGATAATGACATGTCGACATATCAATAATAAAAATCAAACCTCATACTGACATTAACCATAGTCTTGATAGGTGTTAATGCAAATAACCATGTCCCAGGCCTCTCTTCCTCTCTAACCTCTCTCTTGGTTGTTTTTCTTTTTTTGCTAGTATTTCCCTAGCTAGCGACGCAATGCCAACAACCCCTTTTATTTCCTAGATTTTTTTGCCTTGTTAGTTATTTTCATGTTACTGTGGATGAACAACCCACCCCTTCCTATTCCCATCCGTGATTTTTATTCTTCACTGCATCGCCAAATGTCATTAGTTTTACTATCCTTGTTTGCTTGCATGTGGTTACAAGGAGGCACCTTCTTTGTCCTCTTTTCCTATTGAATTTTTTTAGTAGTCGTGTTCCATGTGCACAAATGTTAACTTATGAATTTTTTTAGTAGTCGTGTTCATGTCCCTAGACTCTACCTAGTTTTTTTTTAATCAAAATAATTACAAGGCTCACAATAATTGGAGAATTTCCTTGGGGTTGTCGTGCTTTCCCACAACATCAGGGAATGGCATTTTAATGTTAAGTAATCAAATGAATTTTTGTATTCCTCATCTATGTGGGGAACATTAAAGTAAACCTCTAAATGTTGCAGCAAAAAATTTAATTTCAAAGCATTCATCTCACCTTGATATGGCTTTATATCCACATTTTCTTCCATCTGACTGGTTCATGGTGCTCGAACTCAATTGTTCTTTTTTTTGGTATACTAGACTCCTTCACCGGTTCATCTTGATCCCCCAAATTTCCTTCTAATTTGACCTCTAAATTGGAACCCCCATCTTCTCTATTTAGCTTGATTTTTTCTGTTAGGGCCACCATGAGGAGGTTTACATTATGGTTTATGTTGTCATTTGCACTCTAGCCATGCAAACCTACAAACTGTTGGATTTCAAGGGTTATGATAAACTAATTCACTGACCATGACTGGGGTTTTATGAATTTGTGCTTAAATTGATTTGATCCTCTGGAACTTCCCACAAAATACCTAAAAGAATCCTTCTATGATACCAATGTGATCTATAAATTATTGTGGATATTCCACTAGATATTTTGTCACAACAGGTATGTGAAAATAAACTAACATCTATACTATGAAGGGTTAATTCCTTTTAGATTTTATATTTTCTATTACTCTTTTGTTGTTTACGTGTGTAATAAATAAAATGCATAAAATATAGAAAAATGAAGTAAAAACACACACCAATCATAATGAACTCCAAGATATGATCTAGGAAACCCTTTATAGATAAAACCTAGTGTGAAGGTTAGGTAGCTCTACTCTCTTTTGTTTAGAATGGAAATGATGCAAGTATAAAGGATAAGGAACTTGCTACGAAGTTTCCTGAGACTTGCGTCATGTAAGATGCTACATAACACAAAACCCGTATGTTATGCTTTCACTCTATCCACACTTAGCTACTTTTTTGCACCATGGAATACAATTCTAGAAAATAGAATGGAACCCCTTTTCCTCCTAGTGACTTGCTTATAACACAACTCGATAGAAAACTAGGGGTCATATTTGACCCGATCAACCTTGAACATGAGTTATAACTTGACCTTTCTAGAGTCTTTTTCATAGTCTCCATGTGGCTAGACCATTTTCATGAGTGACAGGGGATGATGTGGCATGCTCTCAAAGTATGGTGGTCAATCATGATAAGTCAACTTTTGGGAGGCATAACTTTTGCATCCACACTGCAATTGATGAAAATATTGTATCCTTGGAAAGGTATTCGATTTTAGAACAATTCCATATGGTTTATGATTAAGTGAGAACGTTTTACCCCCAAAAAAAAACACCATTTAAAGCCTCAAACTGACCCTACAAGGTTTCATACCCATATTCTCTAAACTAGATCTCGTTGATAAAATTGTTCCTATTATTTGATTCCTTCAAATTTTCCACTCTGAAAGCATTGATATGGAAGACAAATTATATAATGTTCTAATTTGGATCATCATTCCCTTATTTTGATGTTAGCTTCAACTTTGTTCCATTGAAGTAGATAGTGTAGAAATTTGCTGAATAATGATTAATTATCCACCGAGACTATCCTGGTCACATACTATTTGAACTTCATACACAACACATAATCTCTTCTACTCAGATCAACTCAGATCATCACACATGCGGAAATAAAACAAGCGATAACACATCAAATCATCATACACATTAACACAGTATGTATGGGGAAAGCTTATAGCTGAAAACCCCACAGCTATTGTGTATATTATAATGGAGAAATCATGTAACAAACTCAGTACAATACTCCTCACAAGTACTCAATACTTTCTCATGAAGTTACACACAAACTAGCTCAGTTTTGAACAGGTTACTGGTTCAAAACTCACCGCCAATTGCCTTGCCTCTATTACGTTTTTCAATGCTATGGGATGGCCTCTTTATATAGATAAACCACCAGCCTGAACTGCACAATCCTCATGGGCTTACTCCACCTATATGTGTGTTGCAAATAGCAACAGTATAGTCACAACTGATAGCTAACTCCACCCTTTCATCTACCTCTTTCACTGGTCTCCACTGAACTGATCATACACTGTAGTGAACTGATGTGTTCTTGAGTTGAATAATGAGTTACTAATTAATGAATTAAATAATATTTAATTCACTCCCCTCATAACTAATTGATTAGCTAGTTAAACTAATCTCAATCAGTTCAACTAAAATAAACAGAACACAACTCCACTATCTGTCTCATTAACTCCTCCAAACTTCTGCCACTGAAGTCCAACTGAAGTCAACCATGCATGATGCCATCAAACCCTTGGGAACCATGTGATTCCTCTTTCAGATGCATGAGCCACTTCTGTAGCTCGAACTGAAGTTCTCCAAGAGATTAAATTGTTGTTTATAGTCTAAATATTATTAAGGGTAAATAATATTTGACTTCCCTGTTTTAAGGAGAGGCAGTCTAAAAATAGACTTCAACCTCTTTGACCTCAAAAATAGAGTCTCATCTATTTTTACCAACATCACACATACTTCAAGAATCTCAAACTGGAATCCCCGAACCATGCTCCATATGTCTAAAAATAGACATAGTCTAAAAATAGATTTTGCGCCAGAATTTGCCTGTGGGCCCACTTGGTGAAGGCGACTTCATTTCACCAAGCTCCATCATCTTGCTGCATTTTCAACAGATAGAGGGGTGCATTCATCTAGGCCAAACCTATTCAACAATTCTCTAATGTACTTTTTTGGGGAGATGAATATGAATTTAGGATGTTGGATGATTTTAATGCCCAATTAGTATTAAATATGTCCCAAATATTTCATCTCAAATCCCTTCTTGAACTCTTTCTTTATGGATGTAATAAAGCTCTCACTATTCCTTGTCATCAATATATCATCTACATACACTCCAAGATAAACAACAAATTTTCCAACTTTCTTGACAAATGGGGTTTCTCATTAAAATTAAAGTGTTCAAAATTCAATTTTAGATGATGGTTAGTTAAATTTTCGTACCAATCTCTCAGTGCTTGTTTCAGGAAATGTTGGGGCCTTTATTTTGAACAACACAATTTTGAGTTGCAAAAGGCTAGGAGCAGAAAGAATAGGTGGTGAAGCACAATTAAGGAAGGCAAGGAGCCATTGTGTTTGCGGATAACCTGCAGACAAATGGCGGAGCACAAGCAGGCGACAGCACAGATGGCAGGAACAGGAGACAATGAACAAACAAAAGGACTCCCAGAAGCAGAGCCAATTGCGAAATAGAGACCGAAAGCAGTGGAGCGCAAGGGAATAGCTGAGAGAAGAAGGGGAAAATACTAACAGTGTCGGTTGGTAGGAGTATATAAGCAAGGAAAGAGTGAGTTCGAGGGGGGTTCTAAAGAATGAGGGAGCTTTGCGAAGCCTATATGTACTTTGTCGTGTTATCTTGAACTCTGCGGAGTATGTTTTGTAATGTTTGGCCAAATTAATAGAAACATATTGATGATGTGTTGTGGGATATGATATTTGTGACAATAGTTGATAGATGTGTGTTCAGCTATATTAAAATTTTTGATATTCGTATTGTTTACTACTAAATGATAACTTGTATCACAAATCAAATGTGATGAATATGCTCTATGTAATGTAATGTATGAATCATTGTTAGTGATCTATCTCTTCGGTATTAATGATCTAGCTTTCAATTTCAGTAAGGTCACGACACGCCTCAGTTGAGACACCGTGCTTTCTTGGGAAAGGTGAAAATTTTGGCGTTGTCCTAGACTACAGCGAAATCTAGTTGGCCCTGAGCCTGAACCTGGGTCTTGCACAAAGACCTCCTTTTTCGCCAACATGGTATCGAGGATCTGTGAGAGAGAATTGTGTAACTGGTGTGAAAATCATGTAGATCAGTTCATATCGCAACATGTTAGTGTGAATTCTAATCGCAAGCGTACGAAAAAAAGCTCACTTTAGTTGTGCATAACAAACAGCCCTAACATCAAAGATGGCTGCCAATTTCCTTAGATCTACAGTTAGTGATCAGAATAACTGCTACAATAATCCAGATCTATGCAGTTAAAGACATTAAATAGCAAATAATAAGCAAGAGTTGCTCCATGCATCCAATGAACAAGACAAGATTTTTTTTTTTTTTTAATTGTATTATGACACCTAGGAAGGGAACATATAAAGATGTTACCAGTCACCCTCAATGGGATGGGTTCTGGTATGTCCTCCGCGCTTCAGATCTAATATCTCTCTCTCTTAATGGTGTAGAAAACCCAAACAAAAAATGGAACTCAAAGGGAGCTAACAAGCAAAAAGTAGAAAAATATGACAATGACGGAGGATCAAAGTCAGACCAAAAGTATAGATCAAGAGTGATCTCTAGGCAACAAAAGGTAGTGAATGAATGGAAAAACCCTTCTATTTATAACAAAATATTGAGTTAGTCTAGATATTGGTGCATAATTAAAATATTATTAACCAAATCTAGATCCAACTTTTATGGAATATTTTATTATTTTTGTTGGAGGGAAAAGGAATTTGAATTTGGTCAAATCCCTTTATTAAGAATTAATAAATAAATAAATGATTTATTTATTATTTTAAGAGTGTGGTTAAGTAATAATTAAATAAATAGTGGTTTATTCAATTATTTATAAATGATTTAGTCAAATTTAACAAGGAATATTATTTAATAATGTTTTAAATAATTATTCCTAGAAAATAATACGATAAATAATGATTTATCTAATTAATTTCCCTGTTTTGGGTTAAATATGACCAAGAATATTAATTAAACACCGGTTTAATTAATTATACCATGAGGAAAATCAAACAAATAAGGATTTATTCAATTATTCCTCATGGGGTTTCCTGTTTAGACCATAAACAACTTAATAAATTATGGATTATTAAGTTATTTTTCATAGTGAAATTAATTTTACTATGCTAAAATTGGTCTTACATGGTGTACTTTATTCCATCTAATAGTAATAGGTTAGATGACCAGAAATTCGTGTAATGAATTTCCCCCAACATGCGAGCGTTATGAGCTAATCGTATGACCGAAGTACGTTGTAAGAACTTAATCACTAGACACTGAAGGGGAGTCAGAGAGAGATAAATATGAGGTAGACTAAAGCGCGAGAGGACAAGACCCTGAGGAAGCGAGACTTACAAGTGTGACAAGTCTCTTTTATGAGTGATTACATGTTCTACATGAGGCGGGGAAGGCATACCTATGCCCACCAAGATAACAAAGTACAAATAATAATGATGAGTCCATAAAACAAGGAACTGAACTATATAGTACATGCTGGCATAAACATGGGCCAGATAAAAACATGATAATGGATCCCACATACATACTGTGCTTGGGACAACAGCCAAGACTTATACAATAATATCTGAGTACAGGAGATATAAGTACAACCAAAGAGGTCCTGTAAAACAGGAAAGGGATCTGAAAATCTGAATGATACATGCAAGCTAAAAGGCGTTGCAAGAGGCTGAGACTGGAACCATCAAATCTATGGAGCTACATCTAAGGCTGTAGTCGAGAGGTCATCCAGGCATGTGGGGGGCTACCTGAAGGGCGACCACCTCATGAGGTTTGGAAAATCTCACACAAACCCGAGAATCACTGGTACAATCTACTACATCACAGAACCATCAAGTATACGGATCTCGATCATGCCATGAGGAGCTAAAACTGAAAAAAAATCAAGTCAAAGGGAAATTAAGGGTCCCTTTGCTTGATCCTAGGCACCGAACAAGAGCGGAATCTGGAACCAAGGTACACTGCCCTTTAGACCTATCTTCTGGGGTGAATAAGCTGATTTCGACAGAAGAAGGTCAGTCATAGGTGAGGCAATAAGGAATCCTCAACTAAGGCATGATGGATAATAGTAGAGTGACTGATAGACTGACACCAGGGATGATGGTGGAATGGGGGAGGGAGGGGTGCTGAGTAATGGGCTAACGACTTCCCTTGTTAGAGCATAAAGGGAATGGATGACCTGGAAGCTACTGACTCGACTCCGAAGGGGATATGGGACAGTATGATTGGGGGCCAAAATGTGTGACACGAGAGAGGGACAAAGTGATGAAGTATGGAATACTATGAAGGGAAACAAAGGGAACTCGGGACAGACTCCATGGATGTGATGATGACTCAACTCAGATGCTCTAATAAGGGTGACTCAATGATGCTACCACATAGAACAGGCCCAGTGGGGACCATAAAAACATGAGTATAAGATGGTTACTCATGACAAAAATCGACACAAGCATCTACAAGTATGAAGGCAAAGTGGTGCCCTAAGTACAAGTTTCGCAAGTGAAGAAATTCAATTTTGAGAAGCGGTGAAGTGACTCTTCTTGGAAAAAATGTGTCGGGGTGAAGTATCAAAAAACCAAAAATGAAAGGATACCCATTTGAGAGCTCGGTCAGAGCTTTCCAACGGTGCTAACGGTTTTTCAAAATGAGCTACAGTTGGGTCGCAGCTGGCGAAATAAAATTCTAGGTTTTCTCTTTTAATAAGGCATGTTCCCTCCAAGTTGATTCATTTTCAAGTGTAGTTGTGGTGAATGTAGAGAGGAGAAAAGGCCCTAAATCTTGTGGCGATCGTAGCGAACAAACCGACCATTGGAATCAAGATCCGTCAATTGCAAGTAAGAGGCCTAACCATACTCTTTCAATTCAATGGATTAACATTTCATTTTAGGCACCCAAAGCTCGGGAACAGATCACTGCTCCTCTTCACGGTTGGATCGCACTTTTTGGGGCATTTTCTGCAACCTGGGTAGCAAGTTTTGGGCAGAAAAATGCGACCTGTCCTAGGAATGGCCTGAAAATTGCAACCTGTCAGAGAGAGGGGTTTGTAGTGTTGTTTTTGGCTAATAGCTGGAATTTTATGGTTATGATGCAGCCTTTCCTTTCTGTACACTAACAAACATGATGGTTTTGTGCAGATATGGCAGAGTTGAGGATCAACTGGAGGGAGAGAGAGAGACCTGGACACATTACGGTCTGAGATCTGAGAGGATCATGTTGTCCATGTTGCATTGGATAGGTTTGGGGTCCTGAAGTTTGTAGAGAACCTTTGATGAGAGTAGGAGAGCCCTTGTTGGCCCGGATCATCAGCTATTGGGATCCATATCATGAGATATTTATAGTGCAGGAGCACCGGATCGAGCTGAATGTCTAGGACATATATTTCTTGACCAGTCTCCCGCCACTTGGGATGCTTGGAAACACACAACCAGTGTTACCACAAGGGCATAACATCATGGAGTTTGTAGAGCGCCACTTTCGACCGGGTCTCCATGTCAAAGGGACACAGATACTGATGGAGATCTAGAGAGGCTAGAGACTCATGTTGTGTCCACAGCGGTGTCGCAGATCCTGGGCAACCAAGCGCTCCACCACATCACTAGAGGTCAGATGATGCTTGTTGAGAGTGTATTAAGTGGGACCTACTATGGGTGGGCCCAGAAGATGTTGTCGTCACTGAAACGAAATATGTCTCTATGCAAGCGACAAGTGAATCATGACTGTGCATATGGCACAATGCTTTGTTCGCTCTTCTTTGAGAAGATCCCAACACTCTGGCCTCTTATATAGATCCAGCATGGGGGCCCATGAGAACCCAGGATTGTTGCTGGGGGCGACTACTGTGTAGAGGGGGAGGTGGGGCAGTTGGACAGGTGTTCCAACCCGATTTTTTCACGCATTGGGATCAGATGCCACTATACATAGATGACTATCCTTATAGCGGGATGAGTTATCATGGAGACCCGAACTTTCCACTACCGCCAGGTTGAGCATGGGGACCAAATGGTAAGTGACAAGTTGCTTATATTTTATGTGCATTTTAAAGTTTCAAAATATTTTATATGGTACTAATTCGTTCACTTTTGGTATGCAAATATAGCACCGGTAAAATCGTTCGGGTATATCGGACGGCTCGCAGTATCAGGAGCAGCAGGACCTAGTGGATTGAGAGGACCACAAAATGAGGATGCAGTGGCCCTCCTGGAGGATATCCGTCGTAGATGTGAGAGGATGTTGACCGATGTTTTAGAGTGCGACTGGCAAGACGTTGATGACCAGTACATAGAGCCATGTATTGGTCTACCCTCAGAGTGGTGAGGAGTCATGCGGTGCATGGCGATGGCTAGATAGGGGATGCGCAATCTGCAAGCTGCCGGAGCCGAGCCATTGGCCCAGGATCCTTCAGATAGTGTTAGATGTAGGGGCATGAGGTGCCCCTAGTTTTTATTTTTTGTAACATGCCATGGGCATGTCACATGTATTAGATTTGATGGACTCTAAAACATTTTGAACGACACATATTGTGGATATGCATCATTTTATGGTTTATTGTTATTTTCTTGTGTTAAATGTGTGTTATAAATTCCAATCTAGAATATGTTTGAAATACTATCTACATAGTGATTTTGTGCTCTAGTTACATGACTGAAAGTAATGATTTCACGCATTAAAAACTTCACTCTTAAATATCTTCTAAAACAGACGGGATTATGCACACGATAAACACCATTCAATTGTATGACAAGCATGATGGAATCTAAATGAACATGAAGGTGAAGGATGCGACGGTAAAGGGAATTTTCTAATAAACCTATCACTACAATATATTCAGCCTCATTTTTGGTGGCAGTACCAATGCATACGCTGTTAGAGAGGACAAGCAAATGCAAGGGGGTAAAAATGGCCCAGGCTGTCGAGGCTAGATTCCAGGAGTAGCGACTTGCACCATCGGCATAACCGATATAAGGTGTGGATGGGGGGACCATCTGAAAGGTGCCACAAGACAACAAATTATTAGATGATGGAAAATTTTGGAAACATGAACGCAAGACAGAAATCAGACAAACACTGTTAGAGGGAGTGTTATGGGTAGAACTTCTACCGCCCACACACTGAAAAGAGGATGGTGTGGGGGAATGACCTTGGGGGTAGTTTGTGCTTAGGTGGAAAAATTCACCATAGACACAGATGATTCCATTTTTCTTATGGGCTAGATAGATGAATTTAGGGGTGGAAAAGGCTTCCATGAAAAACGTCATCACAGTAGAAGATGGGGTGACTAGTGGAAGGATAACCACATGACGCGGCAAAGCTACCTAACTCATCATCATGAGAAGAAAGGTTCACATGCGCATCATCACGAAGGGTGATAAAAGAACAAGTGGATGAAGGGTCCACCGATGTTGACCTCAAGGTGATTGCTGAAGGGAGGTCCGACAAAACAGAAGGGGAAGCCCCAGAGGGGTCTTCCACCGTGGATCTCATAGATGATGACAGGTAGATGATAGTGGCTGAAGAATCCGTCATCTAGACATCCGGAGGAGTAATGTCAATGGGAGTGGATGGGTCCTTTGGTTCACCCGAAGCATAACGCGCAAGTAAAGGAGAGGCAGACTCATGGTGGTCGGTCTCGTACTGGAGAACTACATCCAAAGAGGTGCAATAATCTGTAAGGCGGGGACAGAGTGGGTATCTTGGCCATGAAGATCACACAAAGCACAAGGGTGGTTGGTTTGCACAGTATTGGGTTTCTTGGCTGCATTCGGTAAATGAATAAGGGCTTCAGGGACCTTAGACTCAGAAAATGCGACATTGACCATGGTCTTGATACGAGGAAATTCAGGACAATTATGGGTGGCATGACCGACAACATCACACAAAGCACACGGGGGGGTACGCTTTGGAGGTTGAGGATTATTAGGGGTTGTTTGAGCAGCCTTGTCCTTAGGTGACTTCTTTCGGGCTTTTCCCCCTCACCTGAGGTTTTCGCAACAAGAGTAGGTTCCTATTGAGGTGGCTGAGGCGCAAAAGCAAAGGGAGGGGTGATGGTGACTGATTGGACTGGAGTCAAAGCTGTATAATTTTTGGGCTGACTAGGTGGGATATTAGCTAGGGGATCAATGTACCAGACTGGGATCCCAGGGTCATGTTAGGAAGAGACAAGGTAGCCATAACAGGTAGTGAAAATACTCCAAGGGGGGAGCAAGAAATAGTATCTGACCGGAGGGGTAATGGCCAGGCATGATAGTTCCGAGATGGTTAAGGCTAGGGGGAACCATTCCAGAAGGATAGATAGGATCATGGACACTAGCTACAGATGAGGGGCCTTGAGGAGGGGGTCGTGAAGGCTGATTCGAAGTAATAGGAGCAGGTTGCAGAGGGCGAGGTTTCTGGCAAGTAGAACCAGTCCATTTGAGGTCGAACTGGGACAATTGCATCATTCAAACATTCGACGAGATAAGGTCAGAGATAGGAGGGGGGAGACCAGGGAATGAACCAAGCAAAGAGGAATATTTATAGACTCCGGGTTAGACACTGGTGAGAGGTTGAACTGCTTGTTTATTGGCCCCCTAAGAGATAATGGACTATGGAGAGGTCTGGGACTTCGGTTTGTAATATGTCAACTGATCAATGGTGACTATATTTCTGTTATGAGGAAATCACATCTTATGGTGAACTGCAGATGGGACAAAAAACATTGCATAAGTGTAGCTATGACCCAATAGAATTTTGTAGTATAAGGGGGCATCAATGACTTCAACATCAACACAAACAGTCTTGCCCGCAAGAGTAACAAGAAAATTGCAGAACATTCCAAGGTGTTGGGAAGAGTGGCCATCCCACACATGGAGGGTGATAGTGGAAGGGGCTAACTCAGGAGATTCGAGTTGCTTCCAAAAAGAAGAAGACATCACACAGGTGGATGCCCCCTCGTCAATGATATAATGGGAGACATTGGCATTCCGGATCTTAAAAGGGATTTGGAAGGCGACGGATGTAGGAAGAGGGGGATGTTCTGACTGGTAAATGTCGAAGACAATCAAACAATCATCTGAAGGATCCATAATGCCCATGGTTGTTATTAGAAATTTTCATTGTGAAGGGCATGACTGGAGGACTTCCAGTGTTGACATGGCGGCAGGGGATTGCGCCAAGTCATCTACTATACTGTAGGAGTGGGCAGCTTTACCGGAAGCAACGTTTCAGCAGAATGGTCCCTTGGGGATCTTGGTATTAACCTCCGCCTTAGGCTGAGGGATCATTAAAGGAATATTAGGTGTCGAAAGAGACTTTGTGGGACGGAAATACGAAGGCTTGGTAGCAAACGTAGCGAGGGGCTGGGTGTGCTGGCGGGACCGAGTCTGAAGGTTGAGGTCAACGATATTGGGTTGGTTAAAGTTCATCATAAGGATTTGGTAATCATAGGTACCATATGGAGGAGGTTGAGTGACTTCCTGACTTCCAAGGGTTTGGGCAGCCACATATCCTTGTTGGGGGAAAGGATTGGTAAACACAACCGGTTGAGAAGGGGCGGCATTAGGAGGAACCGAAGGGGAGGCTTGTTGTCCTCAAGATGCTTCTTGAGCTTCCCACATTTGATGCATTTGAGGTAAAAGAGGGCAATCATGGGTATAGTGACCATATACACCGCAACAAGAGCAAGGCTTATTCATGTGAATAGGCCTGTCCTGCTTGGGCTGAGTGCCATGTTGATGGGTTGCAGTGTTAGATGTATTCCCTTGGGGATTGTTTCCTAGATTACCTAGGGGAGATTTCTTTTGGTTTCCTTTCCTCTTATTTTTGGAAGTAGGAGGATTAGTCACACTCTATTGCGCATACACCTGACCCTGAGGGGGGGTGGTTGTTGTTGCGGAGTTTGAGAAGGCAAGGGAAGCTTAGGTGCTTGTGCTAGAGGAGTTGAAGCACCATGCTGCGGATACGGATAATAAGGAGGTTGGGAAACATTGGGGTAAACAAGTTGGGCAAAAGGAGGAGGCATGTCGTATCCTAGATACATGCTGCCGAGAGGGGGAAAAGTGCTGGAGGAGTTGGCCACTCCCTGAGGGAAACCATAACCCATGGGAGGATGAGTGTACGGATGTGAAAGAGATCCAATGATACCATCGGCGGCATGGGATGCCCCCGGTGCATTGGCACCACCGGGTCTAGGGATATCAGGTAATAAAGTATAAACATAACCAAATTGTGTGTAGATCAGGTCATATTTCAATGCAATCTAGAGGGCAGCTTCCTCGGTTTGACGAAAGTTAGATGTGACATATTTTCCAATAGAAGGCAAAAGGGATCTGATAAACTAGTCCATGTATACATGGTCTTCAAAAACAAGGGCTTAACATAGGCTCCTCCTTCTGCACCATTCTTGAATATGGTCAGATAGGCAAGTAGCAAAAGTTTTACGGAAAGAGGTCAAGAGTTCGGTACCGGTGTCATAGCGAAGGGGAAGCTGGAAGTAAGACAGAAATTCCTTGGCAAGGGTCGCAAAACTAGTATGAGAGGAGGAGGCTTGGTCGATACCACTTGGAAGCTTCTCTAGTAAGCGTACACTAGAATAACCGAAGACGAACAGAGTCATCAGTGATGGAGTTAGACGAACACCACATGTGGAAAGAACGAAAATGGTTGGTAGGATCCTCTCCAGCATTTCCTTCAAACTTGGGAATGTCTGAAGGAATCTTGATTGGCATAGCAGGCCAACCAGGATCATGGTGTATAGGGTCATTAATCAACTGGCTAAAATCGGGAAGGCTTATACCCGCCATATAAGGAAGCAAGGGAGCAACCGAAATAGTTCTTGTTGTGGTACCATTAGTAGCATTTCTAGCATTAGGGTTGGGGTCGCCACCAGTGGTAGGTCCTGAACTAGACATGATGAAGGTGAAAGGTGGAGGAGAGCCGGGGATAGAACCAGAAGATGAACTCAATGAACCAGAAGCAGAGTCAGAATGGGGACTCGGTGGAGGACGAACAAGAACCCTACGCGGTGGGGTAAGTCTTCCTCAAGGAAACTGAGGATGAAGGCCTTGGAGTCTCCGGGATAAACGCCTTGGGGGCGTAATGATGGTAAAGATACATGGAACACAAAAAGGAAGAGAGGTAAACAAGGGCAGGGAGGTGCAGGATCAATCGATTAAAAATTTTAGGAAGAGAGGTAAACATGGACAGGGAGGTGCAGGATCAATTGATTACAATGTTTAAGTCTTGGTCTGATGGTGTAAACCGGACACTCTTCACTTAGGGTGTGTGTGTATGTGATAAGTGTGTTAATTTTAATTAAGCCCATACATGTGTAGAGAAAAAAATAAAAAAGGTGATGTATAACTGTAAATAAAACTGAAAACGACAGTAAAGGAAACTGAATGCGATAGTAAAATAAACAGCTAAAGATGCATCAATTTAAACCCAAGGAGGAGGGCTTCCCAACAATTAGTCTATGGGTGGGCGAAATCTAGTCAAAACACACAAAATGGCCAATGGATCTAAGGTCGAGAGGGACAGGGATCTAAAGATCATATATGCTGGAAAAAGGGGGCAGAGAACAACAAAAAACCAGAGGGTAAAATGCTGCAAAATAGGTGGAAAAAGGCTACAACCTGAAAGGAAATGGAGGGGACCCTAAAGGAGGACCAAAAAAACTGAAAAGAGGTGTTTTGGATGCATAAATCACTGATCTGAAATGGATCTGAAAGTACAGGTTCAAATCTGAAAAATGGTTGAAAAACACCGGAATCTCAGAGGACCTGCTTTAGCTAAACTCCTCCTAAAAATGTGGAAGTGTACTGAAGCACTAAGGGGCTTGGTTCCTACTTTGACGAGTAAAACTAAGCAAGTAAAAGTCCAAGACGGGTGAAGAGGGAGGTCAAACAACCCTGGACAATGGTCCATACAACTCAGAAAAATCATAGAAAAAATCCCGCAAAAAGTACAAGTCGCAGTTTCTGACCTGTTTTCCGCTCAAGTCATAGTTTTCAAGCTGTTTTCCGCTACCTAAGAGCTAAGGTCACAGTTTTTGACCCAAAAAGTGCGACCTACACTTTCGACTGTCTCAGGAGCAGGTTTTAAAAAAAAATTGTCATCTCTACTGTGGCTGATACCTATTACCTACGCAAAGGGCCCAGAAACACACAGAAGTTAGAATTTTTACTGTTTTAGGGTTTTAAAGGTTAAAAAAAAACATCAAGAAATAAAAAATAAGAATCTGAAGAAAAAACCCAAGGGGTTGAAGCAGTTGGTCATGCATAGATCTGAAAAACAACAGCGGTCGTAATTATAAACCCTTGTGGAGTCGCTAGTTGTTAGTATGAATTCTAATCACAAGCGTACGAAAAAAAACTCACTTTATTTGTGCAAAAAAAACAGCCCTAACAGCAAATATGACTGCCAATTTCCTTAGATATGTAGTTAGTGATTAGAATAAATGTTATAGAAATCTAGATCTATGCAGTTAAAGACATTAAACAGCAAATAATAAGCAAGTGTTTCTCCATGCATCCAATGAACAAGACAATAATTTTTAAACAATTTTTTGTATTATGACACCTAGGAAGGGAACATAGAAATATGTTACCAGTCCCCCTCAATGGGATTGGTTCTTGTATTTCCTCAGCGCTTCAGATCTAATTTCTCTCTCTCTTTATGGTGTAGAAAACCTAGACAAAAAATGGAAAGGGAGCTCATAAGAAAAAAGTAGAAAAATATGACAATGACGGAGGATCAAAGTCAGACCAAAAGTATAGATCAAGAGTGATCTCTAGGCAACAAAAGGTAGTGAATGAATGGAAAAACCCTTATATTTATAACAAAATATTGAGTTAGTCTAGATATTAGTGCATAATTAAAATATTATTAACCAAATCTAGATCCAACTTTTATGGAATATTATATTATTTTTGTTGGAGGGAAAAGGAATTTGAATTTGGTCAAATCCCTTTCTTTAGAAATAATAAATAAATAAATGATTTATTTACTATTTTGGGAATGTGGATAAGTAATAATTAAATAAATAGTTATTTATTCAATTAGTTATAAATGATTTAGTCAAATTTAACAAGGAATATTATTTAAATAATGTTTTAAATAGTTATTCCTAGAAAATAATAAGATAAATAATGATTTATCTAATTAATTTTCCTGTTTTGGGTTAAATATGAATAGGAATATTAATTAAACAATGTTTTAATTAATTATCCCTTGAGGAAAATCAAACAAATAAGGACTTATTCAATTATTCCTCATTGGCTTTCCTATTTAGACCAGAAACAACTTAATAAATTATGGATTATTAAGTTATTTTTCATAGTGAAAGCAATTTTAATATTGTAAAATTGGTATTACATGGTGTACTTTATTCCATCTAAGAGTAACAGGTTAGATGACCAAAAATTGGTGTAACACAACAGGCGGAGCTTCGATAACAAAAGGAAAAGACTGTCAAAGACCAAGTTCCGTTTTCTGACTCAACGAGTGATTTGTATGAAAATTTCTTGGGAAAATTTCCTGAAGAGCTCCATAACTGGTTGCGAGGACTCCAGATCAAGTCACTTCTTGGATGATAGTGTCAGTCCCGTCGCAGTTGGACACATACAGACCTGACAGCATTCCACTGGTTAGATACAGACTTAACCCGAGCAGTAGATTTTTGGGTACAAACTACTTTGGATGGGTTCATTGTAGATTTTGCAGCTGAATACTGTCAATATTTCACAAAAGCAGAAGATATATTAAAATTTGGGTTGCAGGGAAAGTTGTTGAAAGAAGTCTCATTGTGGATTAAAGCTTTAATGGTGTATGAGGGGCTAATGTTGTTCCAAAGTCCCGCGATGGAGGCTTAAGCCTCCAGTACTGGGGGAAGGATCTGAAGGAAATATGCTACGAACAAGGGAAAAATGGGAATATGGATATGGATGTCGAAACCTTCAGTAGGTTGAGAGAGTTGAGAGCACATCGGAGGGCACAGATCGCTGAGAAGTGGCGGGAAAGGGCGATACAAGAGATTGAGAAGCAAGAAAGGAATAGGTAGAGAAAGGAAGAGATGCCACAAATGACATAACAGAGAGAAGTAAAAGTGGGACCCAAAGGAACAAACGGGTCCGTCAAAGAAGTTGTCAAGTTCATAGGAACCCATCCCGAAGAGAGAAGGGAAAAAAGTCCAGTGAAGAGGAGGACGCATGCCCCGAGGAGGAGTTTGATGTGGAACTGCATTTTGCAATGGAGCATTTGTTCCAAGAGAGGCTGACGACCATAACACAAGGTAATCCTATTCCCCAAGTTTCAGGTAGAACTAGTCCTAACCTTCCCCTGGTACTTTATCATCCACCTAATAAGTTCTTGATAAAGTTGTGAGATTCTAGCAAGTTGTGTAGTAATCAATCTACAGTACAAATAGAAAATAGCAGTAGTACTAGCAGTAGGATCTCTTACGGGGAAGTAGAGGTTTCATATTAGTCCCACCAACATAAGTAAAGATGGAAGGATCATTTACCCAATACCCAGAATTTTCCGGAAAAGGTAATGATGATGTGGAGCAGCATTGGTATCTATGTGAAGCAATTTGGAGGGCTCGATAGACACCAGATGCAGTTAAATTAATCATATTCCAAACTACACTAAGGGAGAGAGTTTTAAGTTGGTTCATCAAATGGTCAAAGGTGCACTAGAACCCAATGATAGATGATTTTAAGAGAGAGTTTGTTCAAGAATTCAAGCTACCGCAGACGAATCATCAAGGATTGTCTGAATTATGGGAAATTAAACAGAGGGAAGGAGAAACATCCTGGGATCTTATGAGAAGGTTTAAAGATGAAATTGGGAAACTAAGTTACCCAATTGATCCAAATCACTAATGGGACGGGTTCATTAAATCACTTTTACCCTTGACAAGAACACCTCTGACCCAACAAAATATTGATACGATTCAAGATGCATTAGAAAAGGTGATGAAAATAGAAGCAATGGATGGATACCCACAAGAGTTTAAAGGGGAAGTAGTTGCGCAAGACCCATCTATATTGGGACTGCAACATCAACTAGCCATTTTGACAGAGAAGCTAAAAGACATTCAGCCAATGTGACCCGCACGGGGCTCCGCCCGTAGGAGGAGTTGCGCAAGTGAATACTCAAGGGTTATACCAACCGCAACCCCATTTCCCAGGATTTCTTAATCAACAAAATCAGACAGTAGCAGAATGTTGCGAAATATGGAAAGGTATTGGTCATCCTCCTCATTTGTGCCCCATCCTGCAAAAGTATTCAAATTTTCCAAACAATGTATATTGCGAGTTTTGCGCTTCAAAAAATCATCATACATAACAATGGAGAGCCCTGGATGCATTAGTAGATCGACTGGATAGATCATCTTACATCATAAATGAGACTCCAAGAGGACGAGGACGAGGAGGAATGCGAGGCATCAGAAATGGAGGAAGAGGGATTGTAAGATGTTATAATTGTGATCAAGAACGTCACGTAGCGAGGGAGTGTCTGTTACCAAGATGACCATGGTGGTCCCAATGTAGAGTAAATGCACATGCTACCGAGGATTGTCCAGATCTAATCAAAATATGGGAAGAAAGAACCAGGTAACGAGGAGCCAACTTGGTAAATGCAGAGCCAAGGGTGGTAGAGACACAGCCTTTTCCAAGTGTAGCTATCATAACCTGAGGAGGGAAGAAAACGGGGGAGGATGCACAAGAAATGGACCCGGAAAAGTTAGTCAAACCTACACCCCAAAGAAGATCTTTAATCCAGAGCGACGGAAGCAATACTTTAAAGAAGCACTGGAAACATTCTCAAAGCTAGAGGGTCACAGGGGTATGGATATGATGCAACCATCCAATGAAGGAGAAAATATGATTACCATAGAGACACTTATAGAGGAATGGTTCCGACTATTCCTAAATATTGTAAATAATGGAAATATGCTGGAGCAGTTGAATCAAAATCTAAAGAAAGTAGTCCAAGGAGGAACAGAGCATGAGGACTCAAGTAACACTAACCTCTCTAAAAAGTATATAAGAAGAGTAAAAAGAAACAAGAGTAGAACGGGAAAATAATTTCGCATAAATGCTCAAGTTGTGGGATTCCAGATAAGAGACACAATGTTAGATCTCGGATAAGACGTCAATATTCTTCCTAGAAATACATGGGAAACATTGGGAAAGCCAAAGTTGTCATACTCTCCTATACAGCTAAGAATGGCAAACCAATACTGCAATGTACCAGTAGGGAGGTTGGAAGAAGTTGAAGTAGATGTTGCGGGAGTAAAAACTTATACGGATCTTGAAGTGATAGATTTTATGGGGGAGAACGATCCCTACCCAGCCCTATTAGGGATAGACTGGGCCTTTGAAAATTATGCAGTTATTGATTTGGAGGAGCTTATGATATTTGAAGATGGGGAAGTCAAAATGGTCCAACCACTAAATCCATATCAGGGACCTCGGTACACAGAAACTGTTGAAAACAGAGAAGATGCAGAACTTCTTGATCAACTCTACCAAATTACGGTAGGGAATAGAGAAGATTACATTAATCCTATAGTAGGAGGAAGAGTACGTTGGAGGAGTGTTCAGAGTTCCGACGTGGGATCAGAAGTTGCTTAGGATGACTAGCAGCAAGGAGGATACGAGTTCAACACCAGAATATGCGCAATTGTTCACGGAGTTAACTGGATTGGCACAAAGGTAAGGGGTTACTAAACTCTTACGAATATGTAAGTTGTGAACACATTCATTAACAAAATTTAAGATAAGGTACCACAAGAGCATAGAATTCCTCTCATGGATGTAGCATTACAATCCACTTCAGTGACATGGTGGGCAAACCATTGCAACTCTCTCAGTAGGTGGGAGGACGTAACTACAGCATTAAAAACAAAATTTCAAGCGACTTCAGGACCGCAACTAGAGGAAAAGTACAGAGGAGATTTATATCTCCAAGTACACTTAAATATTTGTGAATGTAAGTGGAAAATGGAAAAATACTTGAAATCCTTGTGGGTAAAAAACTGTATACATTCATTAGACACCATCCCAAAAGCTTGGTACTTAACAGAAGAAAAAAAGACACAGACAGACACCTGGGAGACAGTTGCAGAAAGGTTTATACAGAGCTTTTCTTTCAAAGGGGATATGAAGCAGATTATAGAGAGCCTCCAAGAAATCAAAAGAATTTTGTTCTTCCTAGAGCTTGAAGAAACTAAAGAGACGCTCATTTCATACCAGAAGGCCAAGTCTAATTATTAGGAAGCAGTAACATGAAAAAAGATACACCAGGAGATAGATAATGATGATTTGGAAAAACTTTGTCATTTGTCTTTTCAAGAGAAGGAAGGAGAACGAGAAATACAAGAGGAACCTACCACTGAAGGACTACACCTGCTACCCTTAAAGACAAAGAAATAGAACATTGGGAGCAAAGAGAAGCCCAAGGTCACATCTATAGGAAATTATTGGGATACAGAGGCCACAATAAATTTTTGAACTGTTGAAAGAATACGAAGATTTATTCTCATCTTTAGTAGCAGAATTAAAATGGATTAAAGGATATTTGGGGGAGATGCGCACAATACTGAAACCTGATGTCAGGCCAGTAAAACATAGAGCTTACTGCCAGACTCCAAAGGTGAAAGAAAAGGTCAAATTAGAAATAAATAAGATGTTGAATGCAGGATTGATCTTCCCATTTGAGTAGGCAAAATGCGTAATCCCAATAGTGACACAGAGTAAAAAGGATAAATCAGAAATCAGAGTGTGTGTATACTACAGGAGTCTAAATAACGCATGTATCCACGAACTTTTTCCAACACTATTCAACAATGAATTTTTGGATAACGTGGCGGGAAATGAAGCATACTCATTCACAAATGGTTTCTAGGGATATCACCAAGTGCGAATAGCAAAGGAGGATAAGAGAAAATTCACATTCACAACTTAATGGGGATCATATGCTTATCATGTCATGCCCTTTGGGTTAAAGAATGCACCAGCTGTATTTTCAAGGTTAGCGATAGCAGCTTTCAGAGACTATATTCACAAATTTCTAGAAGTATATATGGATGATTGGACGGTATATAGTCTACTGAAAAACCATGCAAGTCGTTTAAGGATAATGTTTGAACTGTGCAAACAGCTTCAATTCTCGCTGAAACTCAAAAATTGCATATTTGCAGTACCATTTGGAACAGTATTGGGACATGTTTGTAAACAGGGATTATGCGTGGACCCTGCAAAGGTGGCAGTAATTGTAAATATGGACGCCCCAGATAATGTTTTGGACACACAGGATACTACAGGAGGTTTATCGGCAATTATGCTCAAATAACACCACCACTAGAGAAGTTGTTGTGGAATACAGAACAATTCACATGGAATGATGAATGCAACAAGGCATTGGACGCACTCAAGGAAAATCTAGCAAGTGCACCTATTTTAACTCATCCGAACTGGGATAAACAATTCCATGTACACATTGAAACTTCAAGTATTGCTTTGTAATCCGTACTATCATAGCCAGGAGAAACCACCATAGACCACCCTGTGTACTTCACAAGCAGAAATTTATCAACGATAGAAAATAACTACACAGCAACGGAGAGGGAAGCTCTTGCGATGGTCTATTATTTACAGAAATTCTGCCACTAATTGGTGGGAGGTACTTTCAAATTCTTCACAGATCACTCCGCACTAAAATATTTAGTGAACAAACCTGTTATGGAGGGCAGAATCTGCAGGTGGCTTCTACTATTCCAATAATTTACTTTCAAAGTCATAGTAAAGCTAGGGGAACTAAATGTCGGTCCCGACCATCTATCAAGGTAGGAAAATGGATAAAATGGAGGACCGCTTGATGACCAGCAATATACTTAGCTACAAGACAATGCCTGAAATAATACACAGCAACTCAAAGAGGGAATTTAGTTGTTAAAGCAGCTAAGTACCAACTCATAGCAGGCCAATTGTACAAAATGGGCCTGGATCAAGTACTACGAAGGTGCGTATTAAATCAGGAAATAGCAGATATCTTGTGGGAATGTCACAATGGAGTTGCGGGAGGCCATGTGAGTGCAAAACCTACCGCAAGAAAAATATTGAAAGCAGGATTATGGTGGCCAACAATGCACAAAGACAACAAAGAATGTGTGAAGAAATGTGACATATTTCAAAGAATAGGGAAACCTTCACATTGCGACGAGTTACCCCTACAACCCGTAAGGGCTATGCAAGAATTTGGAAAGTGAGCAGTTGACTTTGTAGGGCCTATTACACTGATTGTGTGACACTCACACGCATGATACACCATCACTGTAACTGAGTACCTCACTAGGTAGGCAGAGGCGGCACCATTATAGGACTGTACAGCAGATACAACGGCCAGATTTATCTTTGAAAACATTATTAGAAGATTTGGTTGTCCAAGGAGCCTAACAAGTGATCAGGGCACACATTTTATCAATGCTACATCCAAATCACTTCTCGAAAATTTCAGGAAACAGCACGACAAGAGTAGCCCGTACCACCCACAGGTGAACGAAACTATCAAAGCCTTCAACAAAATCTTGGAGAAAGGGTTAACTAAGATATGAATTTCTAGCCGTGATGACTGCGAGGAAAGAATACCAGCCATGTTATGGGCATAAAGGAATAACATAAAAAGGTTACACAACCAGACTCCATTTCAGTTGGTGTACGAGAAAGAAGTACTGGTACCAGCTGAGTTTATTATCCCACGTCTCTTAATTGTTAAAACAACACAAATGACAGAAGAAGAGTCCATATCTGCACATCTTCATGAATTACAGGGACTGGAAGAAGATAGATTTCTGGAATATTTTAATCAATCGGTGCAGAAACAAAGACAGAGGGCCTAGCATGATTGCCACATCAACATTTAAGATTGGCAGCAAAGTACTGCTCTATGATAGCAAATTCCAAAAATTCCCAGGAAAAATCCAGATGCACTGGATGGGCCCATACTATGTCGTAGAGATCCGCAACTCAGGAGTAGTCAAGCTAGCACAACTGGATGGAGAGATACTTCAAGGATGGGTTAATGGTGAACGCCTGAAGCCCTATCATGAGTAAGCAACAAAACCTTTTATTTCTAATAACTCTCGCACCTGAGAGGAGTCAATAGATTAGAGTTAATAACTCTCTCCCAATCGAGATAAGTCATAGAATATCTTATATTTAATTCATAAAATAAGTTATTTCCAACCAATAAAATAAAACCCTAATATCATAAATCGTAAGCTACGCAAGGTCAACCATCACCCTGTTGCGGTATGAGGACCATACCACAACCAATTATGGTCAATGGGGGGTTTACAGTTTTACAGTGACCATACGACCAAGCGTTTCAGCCATCATTCAGTCATAATGATCCATCATATAGATGTCAATCCATAGGATCAACCAAAATTTTAAAATAATTGCCATAATTAGTAACCCCATGTGGTAATAAAGTTTCCACATTAAGAAGAAATTATTGGCCATCACGTCCACCCAACTTTCGAAGCCACCGTCATTAGTGTTAGAGTCCACCTCACCCGAGTAACTAATTACACGATTATAGCCACGGGGAAATATAGGAAAAATTAATTAGTTATGGTGCCGCATAAGCATCCTCCATGCCAGCAGTCCTACTTAATCTGCATGGAGGAGGGAAACAACAAAGTGCCAGAGAATTTTGAATTGCAAGAGAAAGAAACTACTATAATGGTTAGCCCGACTTCAACAGCAAGAGCTTAGAATAGTTGACTAGCAACATTATTGGTATACTGAAGGAGAAGGAAGATGATGAAGATGACTATTTTAGTAGTCGAACCAAAGCTCGACGAAAGAATCTATAAGTTAGAACCATTGGTCGGAAAATATGATAACGCGGCCCTCATAGACACGAACTTCATTGATTCGTTCCAATTCCCAGCGTTAAAGAGATGGGTTTATATCGAGAATCGTGTGAAGGAAGGGGGAAGTGAAGTAGAAAGAGTGCATCCAAACTTTAAAGGCATCCAAAGGTCCACAATTCTGTATCTAATAAGCTTACCAGTGTTTGGAACGACAGGAGTAGCGATGCAGTGTACAAAATTTATCATCAACAGGATTCAGAACGGGTCAGTGTGGCTTAGAAGAGAGATTCAAATCAATGTAGAAGATATACGCAGGCTTACTGGACTATCGGCAGCAGGGAAGGATGTGTCAACAGCTTTCCAAAATACATCCAAAAGAGCAAAGAAAGTGGGAGACTGCGATTATTACAGAAAATACGAGACAAGAAGAGGAGGAAAGGGGGCAAAGATCGATCCTATCAATGTCACCTCAGTGAAATTTGCATGTTATCTGATCGCAGGCAAGACAACGAGACACTATACTAAAGGATAATGTACCCTCAATACAATATCAGTTGTGGAGCACTGTACTTAGGGAGCGCAGTTGAATTTGTGTGCTTTCTTGTTACAAGAGCTCTTTGAGGCATGTGAAGATAATTTTAAGAGGGCCACAGGATTCATATACGGATATTTGATTATGGCTCTGGCGATGTGGAAGTGGAGTTCATCAAGAAGGTGACAACTTACCGAGATCACTGAAGATCAACCAATGGCCCTAAGGTTCACCCCATGGAGAGTATCCTGTGATCCAAGCAGTGAGGAAATAAATGAAGAAGCGTTCTCAAAGTGGTATCGGAAAATGGTAGATGTGGTTAAAACTCAGCAGAGGGTCCCCGGGAATCTACTGGACAATTATTTCCCTCAAGTATGGTTCAGGGTGTCTCACAACCAAACCTGGATTCGGCCTGACTATGTTGCAGGCGATACATTTCACAAGAAGCCACTAAAATTTCAGATAACGAAGGAAGCTTTCCACGCAAAGGTCTCTTCATGGCCAGGAGCAGTTGTATAAATCATAAATGGAGATCACGTTTATTCATTTGATGTTATGCTTCCCCACCCACTACCGAGAGAAACATCGGCCGAGACAGCCCAGAGGGTTTCACAATTGCAGCTGCAACCGTTGATAGACAAGATGGACACTCGGGTGTAGGCTTTTAATAAGGTAATGGGAACTTTTGGGGAAAAAACTACTATGTTTCTGTCAATTTCTGAGTTTCAAACACTTAATTTTCTATCGACAACAACCCTTGTCCTCACCACATTACCCTCCACCACATTCCACTCACATCCACAGCCAACCATCACTCCATTTCGTAAAAACAAGCCAACCAAGCCTCCCATCCCAACACCGAAAGGGAAAAGAGCCCGAACCATGAAATCTGATCAACTAGTGGACCTCACAGGTGAGGATCATGCATAACCATTATTCACTGGAATTCTAATTCAAGAAGAACTAGAGGTAGGCACTCAGACCACCTCTATATTACCCCAATTTAACCCATCATCATCACACAACATACCAGTTTCTTCACCACCCAATACACAAAATTCATCACCACATACATCATTTGCATCGAAAGAATAATTGACACATACTCCATCCACTTTCGTGACCATCTTCGATGCGATACCAGCAGGAACCTTAATGGCCATTGATGTTGAGACAAAGGTTAACTTGGGTACAATAGAAGTAACTAAGGTTAACTCAACCACATTAGTGCCGGATACCTTTTTAGATCTATTAATCCATATGGGATCACCCATTTCTTATACGTCTCTCACTGAGACCTCACTTAAACCATTTCAACATTCCATGCTATTGCTACAACCATTCGTACCCAAACCACCATCCACCAATTATCACATTCTGAGATCACAAGGTGTCCCACCGAGTCAACCCACATCTCCACAAGGCCACTCAGAACATTCTATCGCCAATGTACAACCACTTAGAGAATGGAACCTAAGTCTAGAAATGACAAGCAGTGGTGATATGCAGAATTGGGGACCCAGACAACTCTTCAATTTTATACAAACGGTAGCACGGTAGGCATAGAACCTACACAACTATCTTCTATAGTGGTATGAACAACAACAGCAACAGGTCATTGCGCTTATTGATAAGCACAATCTACTCCAGCACAAGAGGGATACCCTTTAGCAGCAACTTGATCAAGTCACTGAGAATTTCAAGGAACTATGGCCAACAATCACCAATGTAGACAAGAGCACACCAACAGACATTTTAGCATGCTCGGTGGTTGAACGTTCCATCCATGTAAGGGTAGCATTTCCAACTTGGGAAAAATGCAAATTAGTAATTAAGGGAAGCACTTACATCAAGACCGACACTACTAGACCCTTCTACAGTATATGCAGAAAGGTAGCACAAAGGAAAAAGAAGATGCAGGAATTGAAGGAAACATTAGGAAAAATGGTCACACAGGCATACAACCTACTGGAGCAACTCCATTAATGCTCCAACTCACTTACTATGAAAGTGAAACCCATCTCCAAACAACTGTAGAAGCTTATTCTCAAGATCAGAGGAACAACAGATCCAATCAGCCGCACTCAACCCTATGATCAAGCCGACGCACTTCAACTACAGATTCATACAATCGAAGAGAGCTCGCAAAGAACAAAATAGCTCCTCAGGGACCTAAGATAGACAATAAAATAGAAAGAAGAAACCATTCAGCAGCTGGCATCCGAATCAGACCCCAAATTCAGAGAGGTGTTTAATGATCTGCCCCGGGTAATGGATGCAAATCATGTCGAAAAGGTAGTCACTAAGACAAATCCCATGATGAAATCATGGCAAGAGGCAATCATTGAGTTCACGTAACTCAGGACATAGGCTATGAGCAAGGTTCCGTAGTTAGGGCCTTTGTTAAAGGAGGGGCAATAAAAACAGGAGAAGTTGGAAAGGGAGACAGCCGAGGAAACTCAACCAGCAACAAAATTCGATGTTCAACTGGGAACTGCAACAGGGGAAAAATATTGACTCAGGACGATTCAATAGCTTGTGGTCATGGCATGTTGGGGCCTTTTTTTTTAACAACACAATTTTGAGTTGCGGAAGGCTAGGAGCGGAAGGAACAGGTGGCGAAGCGCAGTTAAGAAAGGCTAGGAGTCGTTTTGGTTGCAGAGAACGACAGACAAATGGCGGAGCATGTGCAAGCGACAACACATATGGCAAGAACGAGAGACAACGAACAAACATAAGGACTCCCAGAAGCAGATTCAATTGTGAAAAAGAGATGGTAAGTAGTGGAGCGCAAGGGAAAAACTGAGCAAAGAAGGGGCAAAGACTGACAATGTTAGTTGGAAGGAGTAGATAAGTAAGGAAAGAGTGAGTCTAAGGGGGGTTCTGAAGATTGAGGGAGATCTGTGGAGCCTGTATGTACTGTGTCGTGTTATCTTGAACTCTGCAGAGTATGATTTGTAATGTTTTGCCGAATTAATATAAACATATTGATGTTGTGTTGTGGGATATGAGATGTGTGATAGTTGTTGATAGATGTATGTTTAGATATTTTAAAAATTTTGATATTTGTATTGTTTAGTGCTAAATGATAACTTGTCTCTCAAATCACACATAATGAATATGCTCTATGTAATTTAATGTATGAATCATTGTCAGTGATCTCTCTCTTCGATATTAATGGTCTAGCTTTCAATTTCATTAAGGTCACGACACGCCTCGGGTGAGACTCCTTTCTCTCTTGGGCAAGGTGAAAATGTCGACATTGTCCTAGACTACAACGGAATCTTGTTGGCCCTGAGCCTGAACTTGGGTCTTGCCTAGAGACCTCCTTTTTCACCAACAGGAAATATGAGGATTTAATGAGTTTACATAAAAAAAATTCTTTTCCCTTCACAACAAAACTTATGGTTGAGACATGAACATATTTTCTTTCAGGTCTTCATTTAATAAAGTACTATTCACATCCATTTGATGTACATTCCATATATTCCATGTTACTAGGAAAAGAAAATTCCATATTGTGGCCTATTTTGTTTTAGGGGAAAAAGTAGGTAGATGGATAAAAACATAATGCCAAATAATCAATTCAAGAGCAATAAATTTTTCTAACATTGCAATACGAATGGACATAGGGAAGCAAGCATTAGATGCCTCCTCTGAGACTTCATCCCATGAACCACATAGCTAAGAAAAGAGTGCGAGAGTAAAGGATAATGAGAATTTAGACATCCTTTCATTTCCATCACAAGGAGAATAAATTATCTATGCATACACAACAAGACAAGAAGTAAACTTCATGATTGAAGTGGATATCAAGGTGATGTCAACATCAAGGGCTTCCCAATCCAATTTTTGTCTTCAATATTGCAATTGAAATTTTAGTTTTTGGAGATATATTGAAGATTGATGAAGATTGATAATTGACATGAGGGTTCCTTAAAATTCCAAGTCAACCATTAAAGCAAATACTTATGTTTGTGGTGCATTTAATTTTGCCATGGTTGTTATTATTAGTTCACTCTTTTATCTCAATAGCAATCACATACAATGACATTGTGATTGAGTTGCTAAATTATTGGTTTGATATTATATGTTGAAATTGTAGCTACAAGCAATGGAATTGCTTTATTCCTTTGGGATTTCACCATAGCCCCTTTGCCTCAATCAATTGAACTTTGGCTTATATAATTGAAAAACTATAGCAAAAAAATTATTTGTTGGTTTCCATTATCTATTGATTGGATCATTGTCATAGTGTTTTTGCTTGTGTGCCATGTTAATTTGTTGCTCCAACTAAATGCTTTGATTGAATTGTTGGTTAAGATTTGTGTAAACCATGACAAAAAATGCCCCTTCAACTTATATTGTGTTTGAATTCTATGTAAATTTGTGATCATAGCCATGCAATGAATATCACTTACAATGATACATTTGTATGGTGAATCAATCATTTTGGGCATGTAAACTCACAAATATTGCATGTTGTTGGGGTTGCCTTGCCTTATTCTCATATTGAATGAGCTCTACAACTCGAATAAACTTATTAGATAGTTTTCTTGCTTGAATGATATGTGGACCTTTGGTATAGTCAGAAGTTGAACATACCATAATCCCCCCTATTCCTTCATTGATTGGGGTGGGATGTCACTAGTGAATTAACATTGTTAGGAATATTTGGAAAAATACAATATACATTCAATGGTGAATGAGTTTAAAGACAAAATTTCAACTTAGCTTTCATTTTACTTATCATCTTCAAGTTTAGGAATGAAAGAAAATTTCACACTAAATATTTGAATCATGGATTTTGACTAAGGAATTCCAAATTTTGAAGGTTGCTAATAGCAAGGAATCAATAAGTAGAGGTGTGTATCACTAGGATAGTTGAAGCCAAAGGAAAAATACATAGTTATAACTAGAGTTGAGAGCCAAGACAAAGCCATAGTTGGAGTTATAGGAAAGGGCTAGATTTATGAGCCCTATTTTTTGTAGAAGTAGACATTAGGCATATTGATAAAAGAGCTTGGTTTTCTTGAAATATTTTAGAGACCAAAAGCCTCTTAATGGGATGGTGTTATTCGAATGGGTTTGAAACCAAAATAAATGGTTAGTGAGACACAACTCCTACAAGCAATTTACAAAACAAATAGTTTGAATAATGGCAATGCAGGTGTTGAAACACAAGAAGTCAAGAATGAATGAAAATTTGAAGTGATATACCATTGGAAAAGGGTGCAATAGGAGACAAAAGCATTAAATAATGGGATATAAAGGGACAAGGATGGTTGCCCTTGTATCAACCCAACCATGACCATTGTTACATGTATCATTCAACAAATCAATTTAGAGGGTATTTTAATAACAAAATATGAGATGACTCTAAAGAAAAATCTTTTTTAATTGTTAATTGGCCCAAAGAGCCATCACACTACCCTGTAACTCTACATTTGTCTAGAATAAGCTTTCTAATGTTGGTTTTCCTATCCAAGGTAAAAAAATTATCCTATGGCATGTTTAAAATGTCACATGGATTCTTTTATTTGATTGTGTGTTTTCCAATTATTGGTTCACTACCTTAATTGGGTGAAATTTTAATGTATGCACCATTTAATGAACATAATACATTATGTATTCTCTCTACCGAAGTCTTTTTGACGGGCATAAAGGATGGGTTGCTCCAAACCACTCATCTATAACCCAAAATAAATCCATGGTGTAAGAATCAAAGTCGTTGGCCTTTGTTACCATTTCCATAGTGGGATTCCAAATTCCTCGGTTGAAATTAGTGCTTCTTTGTGCAGTAGCAATTGGCCTTGCTAGTAAGACGTTGTATGACTTCACACCAATCAAATTTCTTGATTGTCAAGTATAATGCATAGGTGGTTCATTGAAAAATAATTTGATACAATCCAATTTACCTCTTCTAATTCATTGATTGCATTCCCCATTTTGGCTCATTCAATTTGTCATTAAATCACAATAAAGACGATGATCTTAGATGATCCTAAAACACACTCAATCCAACATGTATTTGACAATGCATCACCAATTATATGAGGTGTATAAGTTAGCTTCAACGTGCAACACTACCTTACACATCCAATCCATTGTTTCTTTAGCAACACATAACTAACTACATGAAGCATATAAATTTTGTGGATGTATTCTTTAATTTCTCATGGTCGTTTGATGGTAAAAGCAAGGAGAAAATTTTTGCATCTTATTCCCTTGGGTATAGTGTCAATGAGAAAATTTTAATTGGTTGGAGTGTTGGGTACAAACTTTGACTTAAAACAAATGCATGTGGGTGTGGGTGTGTGTGTGTGTGTGCAAGTGTGTGTCTATGTATCATTTGTATTCATGGGTGATGCATTTGAATGAACTGACATACAAATGATTATTGTTAGATATATGAATGGGAATCATTTCTTGCTTGAATTTGTTGTGTAACCAGCTCCAAAAATAGAAGAAAAGAGATATGAACGCCTTAGAAATAAGCCACTTCGAGGGGGCAACCTCCAATAAATTACATAAATGAACAATTCTTGGATGATACAATTTACAAAACCTCCTTTCTATATATAGGAGTCCATGGGGCCACAATGTAATCCTAGTGGGCCACAATGTAACTGAAAGCCTAAACTAAACAATAATAATTTAAGGGCACAATAATAACAAAATGGGGGTTACAAGGGTACATCAATAACAATAGGCCACATTTGTTAATATAGGGACTTAACATGCCCCTCTCCTTCAACAAGTGTTGTCCTCAACGCTTGATTATTTCTTGATGCTTCTGTATAAAATTCTCATCCTCCCATGTGAAATATTCTACACGAAAGTTCTTCCACTTGCTGAGATACTCTGAAATTGATCGTACTTGTTGAGTTCTTGTTTCTATGACTGCTTCATAACTTCTTTCGATATGATGTTGATCTTCCTGTTGTTTCATTAGATTTTGCACCAAAGTTGGGTTATCCTTTGAGAGTTTGAGAACTTGTTGTTGATGCTCGTTGTGATCTTCCACTAATTTATCATCCATATTAGCTATTATTTGATCCTTCAAACCATCCAACTTAGCCTCCATTTCTGCTTTTAAAACATCTATTTTATCTTCGGTTTCTCTTCATAAGATCGAAATTTGTTGCACTTGGTACCGTAATTTTGATATCTCATATTGCAATTCTTCCTCCTCATGCGTCATAGTATAGCTTTCTGAGGGCTTAATGGGTATGGAATTATTTTTTGGAGGCATAATAGAACCCATTACTGACAAAAATTCTCCAATATTCCCTTGGAATTAATTCAACTTGATTCTTCAAACAAGACTTATGCAATTCGGAAAAAAACAATACACACTTTTTTCTTGCTTTTGAGGAGCTCGATATTGAAATTGAATTATCTCTGTAATTGAAAATATAAAATATCTGAAATTCAGCCCTGTAGTAGCCCTCTGAATCTTCTTTCAAATGCCACAGGTCTGATCTAATTTGGATTCCCCAAGACAAAGTTGTGTCCAATCTCCCACAATGACCTAATTTTGGACTGGTTTAGTAGAGCAAACTTGTAGGACCTGCCACGTGTCACTGTTTCGTCCTTTGTCTCTAAAATTGATAGCCAAGAAACTACAGTCCGTGTACTTGTGACCACTTTTTACGGCACTCAAATCCACTGCCCAGAGATATATTTATTGAACGTTTCCCACGATCACCTCTTTGAGATGCAATTAAGGAGCCTGAAAAAGCACTACCTTCAACATATCATATCTCCAAAAATATTGCGAACCAAGCTCTAAAATTTTTTGAAGAATTTCCTCAGGATTTTAGCTTCGCACCATATGAATTTCAGATTCTGAACCTTCGTAGAAAAAAATTTATAGCGAAAATGCCACGATGACCTGTTTAGGAGCTTGAAAAAAAGACCTAACTTCCACAGATGATATCTTCGAAAATATTGTGAACCAAGCTCTGAAATTTTTAGACAAGCTTCCTCAGGATTTTGGCTTCGCACCCTAAAAATTTAAGCTTCTAAAACTTCGTAGAAAAAAATTTATAGCGCAAATTCCACGATGACCTGTTTGGAGCAGCGAAACCCTAGAATCAAAAGCTCTGATACCAAATGTTGTGTAACCAGCTCCAAAAATAGAAGAAAAGAGATATGAACGCCTTAGAAATAAGCCACTTCGAGGGGGAAACCTCCAATACATTACATAAATGAACAATTCTTGGATGATGCAATTTACAAAACCTCCTTTCTATATATAGGAGTCCATGTGGCCATAATGTAATCCTAGTGGGCCACAATGTAATCCTAGCCGACCTAACAATAATAATTTAAGGGCACAATAATAACAAAATGGGGGTTACAAGGGTACAATAATAACAATAAGGGGGCCTACACTATTAATATAGGGACTTAACAGAATTTCACTTGAGATATAAGTATTCATATATTACCTTCGTGGGAAATTGATTTAGAGTGCTTGAAATTTTTTACATAAACAAAATTGGGGTGTGTGTGAGAGATACAAATGGAAATTGAAATTAGAGTGAAATTGGACATATTGGTTGTTGGAATCTTGTTTTGGACATATAAATGATTGTTGGATGCATGCGAGGTAAGTATATGTGAACAAGAAATATAATCCACATTCAATGTGGAAAAAACATTATTTGTTGAAACATATATACATATATAGATCTTTAATGAGAAAATACATGCCTGTATGAAGCACTGTGGCTGCAAATATGAAAAGGACATAGAGGAAATTGTTTTTCATTTTTTGGCATTGAAATTACATTGCAAGTAAGGAAAATAAGCAACGACCCCACTTTAAATGAAGCCATCCTTTCATGTTTGTTGGAGAATAGTAAGTGGTGGAGTTTTTACTTAGCTTGACATAGCAACAAGATGTAACTTCCACATGGGATTGATGTTGGTGAATTTTTTGGGATACAAGTCTCACATGAATGGATTAGAGGCTCATCACCCTTCCCTTTCTTTTATTAGTGTATCTCTCAAGCATCAAGAGCCTTTGGTGAGACTTTATCCTATTGTTGCTACATTCATTCACCCTCTTTCCATGGTTTATCTCCTTCACGTTGATGTGAAACAACTCTCTCCATGGATCCCAACACTAAAGGTCACTATCGGTAGAGATTCTAAGGTAGCTTGTCGGAATCTTTTTGTGTTGGCATTATGATGTAATATGTTGTCCTTGATGGAAACCTACTTAATGAGTTGTCCTCGAAAACTAGAAGATGTGAAAATGATGTATAGGACAGTTCAGATATGGCAGAGAAAGGAAATCCAGTTAGGATCAGAGAAATGATAAATATAATATGTCACAATGTATACGTAGTTTTGATGAAGAGAAGTCGCATATGCCTTTTGCACTCTAAAATTATGATACCAGGGGGCATTACCATGGTATTAGCACACGGTATTGAGCGTTGTGTCATTTATTTGATTCCGTCCAAGAATACCATCTGCACTTGTGTGGTTTTGGCTCATGGTATTGGTAAAGGCTAAAACTATATAAGGAGAATAAGATCATAGTGCAAAGGTGTGCATGTCTTTGGGTATTGAATGAATACTTCACTCTGAAGTATATCTGCATGGAATGGGCTACTGTTTATTGATAGATCTGAAATAATAATTCACCTATGAATAAAATGATGGATCGGGATCTATAGATCTGAAATGACTATGTATTTTCTAGATCTGTTTATGAAATGTTTAGATCTGTGATCTGGCGAATGTTTGTTGAAGTGAAGGGTAAGATCTGAGCTGATTATTTATTCTGAAGAGTTGAGCAGTCCTTAAATAGTTGCAGATCTATACGCAGGTTCATCTCTGTGAAAGCGTGTATATATGCAGCTTCGTTTCAGCGAAAGCGCGTATGGAATCTAGGGTTTTGTTGAAGTGTGTAGAAGGAAAATTATGATATGTTTTGTTGTTTTACTGTTGTCAGTCAATGATGTCTTCATACAGATCTGGGTTGCTTGAATACTGATTATGCTTCTAGTTGATTATGATTAAATATCAGTGAATGGTTGGTTGATTGATGATTCAGTGAATGAGTTGATGTGGTTATAAGTTTCAGTTTGATGAATGTTCTTTGAGCTTAAATGTGTGGAGTGGGTCCAGTCTGAAAATCTGATGAAAAGAGGCCTACAAGTTTTTTTGTGTTGAAGTTGTTGGATCTAGTGTGAAAATTGATGAAACTTGGTCCACAATGGTGTTGAGGGTTGGAGCCTTCAATGAGGGGGTCGTAGCTCCCTTCTAAGGGTAGCTGGTAAACGAGATCAGGGGGTTGGAGCTCCCTTCCAATAGAAGCTGGAGAATAAGAGAAGGTAGTAGCCTTCTATAGGTGGGTGCCTACGTGCTGGTATGAGTCTGCGCCAGTACAAGATTGTAATCGGTTTTCTTTATAACAAATATTGAAGACAGAGACGACGGAAGCAATGATTTTCTCCCGACTTGGATTTCCACCTTATATCTCGGTGTTCATGTGTGTTTCTTATGTGTGATGATTTATTATGTTCTTACTGTACATGCTTACTTCTTACTAAAAATCTGATGAATGAATGATGCACTAATACAAGTAAATAATTATCTACATAAGAAGATCTCTGGACATACGCAAGTTTGCTTAAAGATAGTCGTGTGTATATGCTAGTTGGGTTCATTAAAGTCGTGTATAGAAATCAGTAAAGAAAAGTAAAATTTTAGAGTGAGTTATAAATATTGATTCACCCCCCGCCCTCTCAGTATTTTTCCCAACATTTTTAATATTAAAATTATTAGAGAGCCAAAGAAACACAATAACACATGACACAAGCTTTCTTAGCTAATTGAAGAATGAAAAATCCTTTAGTAATGCTTTGAGTTTGTAAAAAATGACACCATTGCAATCCCAAAGTTATCTAACCAAACTATGGATAATGACTTCACATGGTAGTCGTCCCACAAAATACCTTGATAGGGTTTTCTCCTTATATGCATGGCATGCATAGTTATGATACTCCACATGAATTTCTAAAACAAAACTAAGGATATAATTGGAATTACCTCATCGTAAACATTTTGTAAAACTTTCTGAAGTACCTTTGGAGGAACCATTTTTAGTATTATCCTTAATTATTTCCATAATTTCCATAGTGCTTGTAAATGGTGGGATAACCTTTAAAGGCTTCTTGGCATTCTTGTGCTTAGGAAATGACCTATTAAGCCCAACTAGGTATGTAATGAAGTCAAAATGAAAATAGTAGATATGAGGAAAGGATGTCAAAACACATACATTACAACATATCCTACAATTTAGCATAGCTCTTGACTAAATATGTAACTCGTAGATTTTATAAACTTTTTAAAGTTCATTGAAGGGGGTAATTGTAGTGACCCATATTTTTGGCATTTTAATTTTGCATGGTCATTGTCTTTTAATTCATTATCAAGGCCCATTTTCTACATGCATAAAATTATTTAGGTCACATAGGTTGAGCATTAATAAGAATATTTGTCACCCTCTTACTCACAGAGAAAGTGTTGGATGGAAAAGCACGACTACCCCACCATGCATGCATAACAATTGACACGTAATAGGTGTGATTTGTGTGGCACATGTGGTATGAGTGGCCTGTGTGGCACATGTCGCATGAGTGTGGTCTATGTGGAATATATGTATTGCAAATGTGTCATGTGTGATGCATGTGATGCAACCATGGCCCATGTGGTACAAATTTATGCCACGTGACATTATAATTGTGGTATTTCTTAGACAATGTTTTTGGTATAATGATGTATATATTTTTTACCTGGACTTATGTGCACACATGTGCATGTGCGTAGTGCTAAGAAGATCATTGATGTAGTTATGGATATTAATGAAGCCTTGGGATATGGTTCATATTACTATGTAATAATAATAAACATGTATACAAATTATCAAGAATTATGTAATATTCCTACCACATGCCCAAGGCTAAGAGCCCATCAACAAAAACATAGTCTAACTAATAGATGAAATGGTTCTTTTTTTGACAATTTTTATTTATTTTATTTATTTTTATTTTTATTTTTTTCAGTCAATTTTGCTCGAAATATAGTAGATATTTTTTAAACCATAAGTTTAAGTTGTTTAATTTGTAGAGTTTAAGTTCCCGAAGGGGATTTTTCAGGGTGTTGAATCGATTTATGCATTCAAAAACACATTTTAAACAACAATAAATTACAATCTCACTTGAAATTGTATAGTCCTATTCTGGAAAAAAAGGCTATTTCATCTATTCATTAGACTACAGCCATTGACATATATTAGATATGATTGATGATGCCTAGTGTTATCACCTAAAAAACACTCATAGCTAGACATAGGTGATTAGTGAAATTGTCATCATTATAAACGGTATTGTTAGTGTCAGTATTTGCATACTTCCATCAGGGATCAAAACAGACTTTGCATGTGCATCTTAGGTGTCCCATTCTAAAGAAATTTTCAATCATTCCATTATGTCATGATATAAAATTGTTCCACTGGTTTTTTTCCTTGTCAAGTGTCCCATTTTCCTTCACAAGCATATGCATGTTGACCCTCTTCCATGTCTTCATCATGTTGAAAACAAGTATGCTCTCATTTAACTTTTAGTCAAAATCACTCGTTGAATCAATTTCTTTCATTTCTCATTAGGTCACTAGGGTTTCATTAGGTCAAATCATTGCATTGTCTAATTTTCAATAAAGGGCAGCAGAAGGTGTGAAGGTGACCCATAATAAACTCATGATTTGATTCAGTCAGTTCAAATGTAATAAGTATTAAGCCTCCCAAAGGCTGCCAAATCAGATTTCCACATGCCAACACATCAAATGTCAAAGGGAGTTGTTTTTTCCCAAGGGTGCCCAAGTCATCATTGTTCACAAGCACTAAACCCTAATTTCCTCTCCCACTGAGCTAGGGTTTGATATGAAAACGAGGCATATGAGCATAGGAGCCATAAGGTAGGTCATTTCAGTAAGTATGAGGCCATTCCAACTCATGATATCATGTCTCCATCAATTTTAAAGAAATCATTCCAAGAGTCAAGTCATTTGCCACTCATAGGGCCAGTTTTGCTTCAAACTATATTTCTAGCCAAACAAAGATTAATTTGAAAAAAGTGAGAGAAATTTTTTCAATCATAGGTAAAGGAATAAAAACCTCCTTCATATTTTACACAGGTGTCATGGTTTTAGAGAAATGTCAAAAATATAGGTGCGACGGAAGAGTTGCTGCACTTCTGGAGTGACCTTGGGAAAATCACGTTTTCTCATAACTGGAGTGTCCAAATGATTTTCTTGATGCGTTATATCACAACTAGACAGATAGAGCTTTCCAATGAGCTATCATGAGCTCAATTTTGAGTTGAGGAAGGCCTCCAAAAGTTTCCTGCACCAGCACTCTACATTTTTGCACCCTCATTCAGCACTTTTTGACCAGTCTTGGGAAAATCAACTTTTGACCAGGTATATCAACTCCAATCAAAAAAATACAGGTGTATTTGGAAATTAGGCTTCAATAGATTTCCAACGAGCTATCCTGGGCCCAATTTGGACACCGTAAATACCTCCAAAAGTGGTCTGAAAAATAGTGTTGCAGTGGCGTTCCACTAATACCCAACTGCGCTGCGCTAATGCCCGAAAATCACAGTGCAAATTACATTGGCACTGCGCTAATACCGAGGGGCACTGCGCTAATGTTTGAGCATTGCGCTAATGCCCAATTTGGTCCTTAAGCCTCGAAACTCAGTCAAAGTACCTCAAATATTCAGCAAAGATTCTCAACACCTTTGATAAGTAAGTAACATGTAAATTTCACCTCCTTGCAGTCTTCAAGAGAAATTTCATGGTGTTTTTGGTTTCTATGAAAATTTGGAATTTTTTCTATATACAAACCCTAAATTCAATCTTTATTCCCAACTTGGTGCCCATAAACCTTGAATTCACTTCCTACATAATTATAAACCCTATTCCTTTCCCTACAACACCATATCCCTTTCCCTAAATCCCTTTTCCCCTAAACCTTAAGTCATAGGCATCTCAATTTCCTAGGCAGCCCTATCAACCCTGTAATAAAATTCTAATTCCCAATCCCTTAACCATTTTGATCCCCTATCACCTCCCTAAGTTCAATAACCCCTTCCCCCATCTCCCTAATTTTCCTATCCCCACTCCCTAGACCTATCCCCAATCCCATTTCCTCATCCCTAGGGTTTACACTATGGAAGAGGAAAGAGACACCGTGGCGAAGGAAAGAGAAATTATGGAGAAGGAGATAAACATAGAATAATAGAGGAGAAGACACCACAAAGGACCCAAACCACCAGGAAGAAACCAAGAACAAGAGGTCTCAAGAAGGCATTGGAGAAGGAGAAGGAGAAGCTTGAGGCAAAAAACCTAACTTTTGAAGGACAAACTCAAGGAAAACCTAATTTGTCAAAGGGAGAAGGGTAAATTGGAACTACTTGTTTGTATATACATTATAGCATAACACATCTTATTTGGCATCTTTGGAGCAATTTTGAGGAAATTTGGAGAAAATTTGAGAAATTAAAAAAAAAACTTGAAGGCACATTTTCCATAAATGTCATGTTTTGGACACCTTTTTGCAGAGACTATTGTGGAAAATAAGAGAATCATATTAGGAAGATAGAGGATTTTTGTGTTCAAAACATGGCAAATAACAAAAACCTCTTTCTATTTTTCAAAACACCTCATGGTTAGAGAGATATTGATCCATGTCTGAGGCCTAGTTTTGCAGAAAACTCAGAAATTTTGGCATAGAAAATCCGCCAAAAACGCAGCGCCCTTGGCACTGTGCTTTTTCTTGGAGCCTCCAATGGAAAAATGGACACCACCATAATGTTCAGAATGATGAAGACATCAACCCTAGAAATTTTTATAAATTTTGGAGGAGAACTGGTCCCTCAAAAGTGCAAAAAACCACCAAATTTTGATGTTTCTGCCTCCTTTTTTACCTTGGTGTTGCGCTTTTACCAGTCTTGGGAGATTCACTTTTTGACAAGTAAAATGAGAATAATTTTGGAAACTGGAGGCATATTTGGAAACTAGACTCAGAGAGATTTCCAATGAGCTATCATGGAGCTGATTTGGACACCGGGAAGGCCTCCAAAAGTTTCTTGCAAAAGAGGTTATTTTTCCTGTCATGGTGTTGCGCTTTTGCCAAGAAAATGCCATTTTCATCAACTTCAGCAAATTTTGACTTTTTGACTTTTTATCTTGGGAAATGAAAAATTTATTGATGTAAAAGGTCAATATAAATTTAAATCTCATTCTTTTATTTTTATCTAGGGTAGATACATCAGATAAGTCCTTTAAAGGTCAAATGAATCAGTTTCCTCTCTTTTAGAGGCAAATTGTTGAGTTTTCCTAGTTTTCAAATTCTTATTTGGGAGTAGGTGAAACCGATCCCTATCTCATGGATTCGACTCCCTGAGGCTAGGAAGAGTGGTTTTGAGGTCTATTTGATGTATTTTCTCAATCATTTGCAGAGGTTGGATTCACTTGGAGCTTTGGCATCTCAAGAGACATACTTTTGTATTAGTTTTGGCCTGGACATTAATCAAATTTGTAGCTATTTTTATGGGATCCATGTGTTAGTTTCAGTTTATCCTTTTGTGCTCATATGTTAGAATGATTTGTGTATTTCATCCATCATTTCATTGCTATTGAATGGATGTTTTCAAGTTAGATGAACATAATCCATAATTTTTATGCTTTATTTTGGGTAAACATTTATAATTTGTAATTTCTTCAGTTTAGAAAAAACCACAAATTCACCATGCTCTTTCTATCTCCTCACTTGTCTTAACCATCTCATCATCAAAACCCTAAAGTTCTAAACATTTTTCCTACCTTGCCCCATAGAACTCCATGCAAATTTTGACCTAATTTCCTTGTTTTGACTGTTTGACTCCTCCTGATCCAACGAAACCCTACACAAATCAAAAATCAAAACCCTGAGCTACAATACCTAGGCTAATATCTTATTTCCTCATTAATTTTTACTATGATCCATAAGGAGAGAGTCCTCTCCAGGCCTAGCAGGTCTAGTTACTTGGCTAAGCATGGTTTGAGGTTACCTCAGAATTGCCTCTCTCAACCTGAGGTTCAATTTGAGTGATAACATTTTGGCAACCATATTGGGGAAGAAAAAGTAAGAACAAAAAGGCAAATCTTCCATGGAAAAGAACGACAAAGATCAGATCTAAATGTTGATGGTGAACAACAGTTGGACACATATGAAGGTTGAACCATTCACCTGGCGACTCCATTCACTGAAAGATCGAGAAAATCAACACCTCGTGGTGACTCCACTGCATGAAGATCAGTAGCTTCAAGATTTTTCAAGATGGAAATTGTTGCAAGAAGGTATGCTCCCATGAGCCGAGATCACATTCAAGGTTTCCCAAATAAAATGCCTAAGGTAGATTGGCAAATGATTTTTCCTATGTTCAAAAATGTGAAAGGTAAAGATGTTTCTCTTCATCTAGTGAGATTTCACATGCATGTGCATAGATTAAAGACTTATTTTCTTGAAGAGTGCTTGATGAATATATTCATGGCCACTCTGGAAGATGAAGCTCGATCTTGGTATGAAAGCTTTCCACCTACTTGTATTTGCTGTTTAAGGATTTCCATACAATATTCTTTGAAAAGTATAAAGAATCTTGTCCATCCTTAATATTAGTTCAGAACTGTTGTAAACATGTTGATAGTTTTATTGAAAATCTTGAGAATTTTTATGGAGATGATGAATTCATGGACGATGAGATCATGGAAGCCCTGTATGAAAATCCATTTCAACAACATAAAGAAATCTTATAGGATACTTATCAAGATGCTCAAGAAATTTTGGAGCAGGTTGAAGATCTTTGTATAGTTGAAAATGATGGAAGACGAGGTCTTATTTCAGATCTGATTGCAGCAAAAGATGATATGCAGGAAAATCAAGTTCCAATTTCAGATTATGGTAAATTCAAGCTAGCTGATCGAGTTATAGATTTAGATTATAATGATGAAGAGTATGTTGTTTTGGATCCCATGAGGGAGAGATCTATTGTCGATATCATATTGAAATAAGGAAACAAATTTATTGACCCAAGTGTTCTCATCCCATCAGAACAAAATCTTCAAAAAGAGGTAATCCAGTCCCTTTGTGAAAAACAAGATGAGATATTTGTTCAATTAAGTGAAAAATCTTCTTTGGATAACTCTGCAGTAAATGAAAGAAATGTCAGTTTTAAGGTTTATGAACAATCTGAAGTTTTCCCTATTATGACTGATGAGTGTGATGAGAAACATGATAATCTGGTTGCCATGTCATATGAAGATGATCAACAATGTATTCAAACTGCAGAGGACCAGGGCATTGAGGATTGTCATTCAAATTTTTCTTAACATGTTTGATGTTTAGAATTTTTATTTCAAGCAGAAATTTTCTCACCTACTTGTTCAAAAGTTTTTGACAACCAGGAACACACTCTTGCTAAGGTACATTATGAAGAGAGATCAGAATCGAGAGAAAAGGGTACCTTTTTTCTTCTAGATCAGCAAGAGGTAAATTTTCATGTTTTTCAGGATCTAGTGGCAAATCTATTGCAGTTAGCAGTAAAGGTAATTATTGCAGTATTCAGTGATGATGGAGATCGTTGTTAGCTATGTTTTTGGTTGCCCAATTGTAAATATCTATTGTTGTTCAGAGAATCTGATTGGGGGAATCAATCAAGGAGGCATTAACTTGATTGGTTACACTATCATTTTGATATCGCCTGATAGTATATAAGCTTTCAAAAATACAGGTGGTTGTCATCAAGATTTGAAGCTTTCAAGTCTCGATGATGTACTATCATGAATAAGTAGAGTAAGTTCAATTTTTAAGTTTTGTTTCAGTCAGTCTTGAGTCAGTTCAGTTTATTGAGTCAAGTTTCTTTCAGTATTCAGTTAGTCTTTAACTTTTGAATCCATGCCCAATGGATAGGCACTTGGTCTACGATGTTCTTAGAACCTCCAAGGAGCTACCATCCCCAGCTGGAGCCAATGTTAGTGTCAGTATTTTCATACTTCCACCAAGGATCAAAACACATTTTGCATGTGCATCTTAGGTGTCCCATTCTAAAGAAATTTTCAATCATTCCATTAGGTCATGATATAAAATTGTTCCATTGGTGGTTGTCCTTGCCAATTGTCCCATTTTCCTTCACAAGCATATGCCTGTTGACCCTCTTCCATGTCTTCATCATATTAAAAACAAGTCTGATCTCATTTAAATTTTAGTCAAAATCACTCATTGAGTCAGTTTCTTTCATTTCTCATTAGGTCACTAGGGTTTCATTAGGTCAAATTATTGCGTTGTCTCATTTTCAATAAAGGGCAGAAAAAGGTGTGAAGGTGACCCAGAATAAACTCATGATTTACTTCAGTCAGTTAAAATGTAATAAGTATTCAGTCTCCAAAAGGTTTCCAACTCAGAGTTCCACATGCCAACACATCAAATGTCACAGGGAGTTGTTTTTTTCCCAAGGGTGCCCAAGTCATCATTGTTCACAAGCACTAAACCCTAATTTCCTCTCCCACTAAGCTAGGGTTTGCTATGAAAAAGAGGCATATGAGAAGAGGATCCATAAGGGAGGTCACTTCTGTAAGTACGAGGCCATTCCAACTCATAATATCATGTATACATCATTTTTAAAGAAATCATTCCAAGAGTCAAGTTATTTGCCACTCATAGGGCCAGTTTTTCTTCAAACTATGTTTCTGACCAAAAAAATATGAATTTGAAAAATGTGAGAGAGGTTTTTTTCCATAATAGGTCAAGGAAGAAATAAATCCTTCATATTTTACACAGGTGTCATGGTTTTAGAGAAATTTCAAAAATATAGGTGCCACGTGAGAGTTGTTGCACTTCTGGAGTGACCTTGGAAAAATCATGTTTTCTCATTGCTGGAGTGTCCAATGACTTGCTTTATGAGTCATATGAAAAATATACAGAGATATATTTCCAATGAGCTATCATGAGCTCAATTTGGAGTTGAGGAAGGCCTCCAAAAGTTGCCTGCACCAGCACTCTGCATTTCTGCACGCTCATTCAGCGCTTTTTTACCAGTCTTGGGAAAATCAACTTTTGACTATGTAAATCAACTCCAATAAGAAAACTAAAGATATATTTGAAAACTAGGCTTCAATATATTTCCAACGAGATATCCTAAGCCCAATTTGGACACTAGAAAGACCTTCAAAAGTGGTATGTAAAACAGTGATGCAGTGGCATTGTGCTAATACCCAGCTGCGTTGTGCTAATGCCTGAAAATCACAGTGCAATTTACACTAGCGTTGTGCTAATACCCAGGGGCACTGTGCTAATTTTTGGCACTGAGTTAATGCCCAGTTTGGTCCTTAAGCCTCGAAACTCAGTCAAAGTGCCTTAAATCTTCAGCAAATATTCTCAACACCTTTGACAAGTAAGTAACATGTAAATTTCACCTCCTTGCAGTCTTCAAGAGAAATTTCATGGTGTTTTTGGTTTCTATGAAAATTTGGAAGTTTGTTTAGCTAAAAACCCTAAATTCACTCTTTATTCCCAACTTGGTGCCCATAAACTTTTTATTCACTTGATACATCATTATAAACCCTATTCCTTTCCCTACAACACCATATCCCTTTCCCTAAATCCATTTTCCCCTAAACCCTAAGTCCTAGGCATCTCAATTTCCTAGGTAGCCCTATCAACCCTGTAATAATATTCTAATTCCAAATCCCTTAAACATTTTGATCCCCTATCACCTCCCTAATTTCAATAACCCCTTCCCCTATCTCCCTAATTTTCCTATCCCCACACCTTGGACCTATCCCCACTCCCATTTCCTCATCCCTAGGGTTTACACCATGGAAGAGGAAAGAGACACCATGGGGAAGGAAAGAGACATTATGGTGGAGGATATAAACATAGAATAATAGAGGATAAGACACCATAAAGGACCCAAACCACCAGGAAGAAACCAAGAACAAGAGGTCTCAAGAAGGCATTGGAGAAGGAGAAGCTTGAGGCAGAAAACCTAACTTTTGAAGGACAAACTCAAGGAAACCCTAATTTGTCAAAGGGAGAAGGGTAAATTGGAACTTCTTGTTGATATATACATGATAGCATAACACACCTTATTTGGCATCTCTGGAGAAATTTTGAGGAAATTTGGAGAAAATTTGAGAAATTTAAAAAAATATTTGAAGGCACATTTTCCAAAAATGCCATGTTTTCGACACCTTTTTGCAGAGACAATTGTGGACAATAAGAGAAGAATTTAGGAAATTGGATGAGTTTTGTGTTAAAAACATGTAAAATAACAAAAACCTCTCTTTGTTTTTCAAAAAAATTCATGGTTAGAGAGATATTGATCCATTTCTCAGGCCTAGTTTTGGAGAAAACTCGGAAATTTTGGCACACTGAAAATCTACCAAAAACGTAGCGCCCTTGGCGCTGTAATTTTTCTTGGAGCCTCAATTGGACAAATGGCCACCAAAATCATGTTCATAATGATGAAGACATCAACCCTAGCAATTTTCAATAAATTTGGAGGAGAACTGGTCCCTCAAAAGTGCAAAAAACCATCAAATTTTCATGTTTTTGCCTCCTTTTTTACCTTGGTGCTGTGCTTTTACCAGTCTTGGGAGATTCAATTTTTGATAGGTAAAATTAGAATCATTTTGGAAACTGGAGGAATATTTTGAAACTAGACTCAGATATCTTTCCAATGAGCTATCATGGAGTTAATTTGGACACCGGGAAGGCCTCCAAAAGTTGCTTGCAAAAGAGGTTATTTTTCCTATCATGGCACTGTGCTTTTGCCAGGAAAGTGCCATTTTCATCAACTTCAGCAAATTTTGAATTTTTGACTTTTTATCTTGGGAAATGAAGAAATTATTGATGTAAAAGGTCAAGATAAATGTAAATCTCATGTTTTTATTGTTATCTAGGGTAGATACATGAAATAAGTCCTCTAGAGGTCAAATGAATCAGTTTCCTCTCTTTTAGAGGCAAATTGTTGAGTTTTCCTAGTCTTCAGATTCTTGTTTGGGAGTAGGTGAAATTGATCCCTATCTCATGCTTTTTGAGGTCTATTTGATGTACTTTCTCAGTCATTTGTGGAGGTTGGATTCACTTGGAGCTTTGGCATCTCAAGAGACATACTTTTGTTTCAGTTTTGGCCTGGACATTAATAAAATTTGCAGCTATTTTTATGGGATCCATGTAGTATTGTGTTTAGTTTCAGTTTCTCCTTTTGTGCTCATATGTTAGAATTTTTTGTGTATTTCATCCATCATTTCATTGCTATTGAATGAATGTTTTCAAGTTAGATAAACATAATCCATAATTTTTATGCTTTGTTTTGGGTAAACATTTATAATTTGTAATTTCTTCAGTTTAGAAAGAAACCATGAATTCGTCATGCTCTTTCTAGCTCCTCACATGTCTTAACCATATCATCATCAAAACCATAAAGTGCTAAACATTGTTCCTATCTTGCCCCATAGAACTCCCTGCAAATTTTGACCTAATTTCCTTGTTCTGACTATTTGACTCCTCCTGATCCAGCAAAAACCTACACGAATCAAAAATCAAAACCCTGAGCTACTATACCTAGCCTAATATCTTCTTTCCTCAGTCATTTTGACTGTGATCCATACGGAGAGAGCCCTCTCCTAGCCTAGTAGGGCTAGCTACTTGGCTAAGTGTGGTTTGAGGTTACCTCATAATTGCCTCTCTCAGCCTGAGGTTCAATCTGAGTGATAACAAGTATAACGTGGCATTAATATACCCCTCAAGAAAGCTTCCAAAAACTATGGAACATTAGTTTTTATTTACTTGTGCAAGTTTCCTTCACAGAGCTTGCGCAATTTGCATGGAATTCCCTTCTATAGATTGTAAGTCAAGGCAAATATCAAAATTAGCACATTTCATTTTAGAGAAAGGTATTCAAAGCACTTCAAGTCAAAGGATGAGTAGACTCAAATTCATTTCACCTTCATTGCATAAAAATCAAAAGGAAAGCTCAAGTTCATTATGCCTTCAGTGCCCCAAAAAAATAACAAGTCCACATGCATGAAAATCCACAATTTGATTATAAAAGGAGCCATTTATGTGCATTTTGGAATAGTTCTTGGGAATCAATAAGCATTGTTAGCAGTTTGATTCTTAAGATCCATTTTCTTGAGAATAATCAGCACTTACTTGATAGGGAGAGAGGGCTTCTAAAAGTACAACAAGGACCCTCCTAAGGGGAAGGAGAAAGAGGGCCACCTCTTATTGCTTCTTCTTGGTGTCTCATAAGGCCTTTTCCTTCCATTTATTAGCTTTATAAAGGTATACTTGCTTTTTGTTTGTTTATTTCATGATTTTTTATCGATTTTCCTGTTTATGTTTACGACGTAAAATACTAACTCTCTAATAATGTTTATTCTCACAATTTTGTTGTTAGTAATGTTCAACCTTTCCATTAATTGGGGGAATTTTGTTAACGTTAGCTAAATAGTTCTCCTAACAAGTAGGACTAAACTTGATCTAGTGAGGTGAGAAGGACTTTGGTAATAAAATATGTTATAGAATGGAGAAGGGGAACATGAGGAGAGGCCATGGAGTCATACATGGTAAAGGAATTTCAAATATGTGAGGGAGGTATTGCTTTTCCTAATAAAATTTAACATTACTTATTTTCGACCACCTTAATTAATCTTAACTTTTGAGGTAACATTTTTATTTAACTTGGTATCCATTTTTCACTGAACACCCCCAATACATTTCATACCAAATGCTTCTATCAAAAAGACACCTAGTACCTATGTGTAAAGGACACCTGGGATTTACATACAATAAGGCACCTCACTATACGATGTAATGGGGGGCTTATTTGGAATTGGCACATTACCATTTCATGCAATAAAGAATGACGAAAAGGGGAATGAAAATTAAGGATTTTTTCATAGGAGGGGTTTTTCTTCTACATGTTGCTCCATCTGGACGTGTTGTTCTTTATGAAGATGAATAATTGTTTTTCTTGAGAAATTAAACCTGTAATTTTATTCATCAAGAGAAGAATAAAGATTACATTTTGCACAAGATGAACCACATTTGGGCAATTCGCGCCTCACGATTGATCATAGAAATACAATAACTAGACAAGAAACCCTCACCACAAAAAATGGCCAACAAATAGGTACGAAATCCCAACAAAATGAAATTTCAGAAATATTAATGACGAGGCACAAGACACCCCAGAAGCTTTAGGTGAAAGGTCCAGAACTAGGTCACAAATAAAAACAAATTAAAAGGGCATCCAAGCCCATCAAAAAGCCACGACGAACACCAACACTACCAACCTCTGCAAAAAAAACTAAAAAAGTGGTGGAGGGAAGCCGCAACATACCTAAGACGTTATGGACTATAGGCCATAATACTCAGTCTGCTAATAGACCTACCAAACCACCTCAAAAAAATCTTAAAGAGTATATGCCAGAAACCCGAAAAAATATGAAGGAGACACAAAACCATAAGCCAATCAACAAGGGGTCGTCCAACACACTATTCCCTCAAATCATCTCGCATAAGACCAAAAATGACAACGTGGACGAAAACCCCAACAGAAACCCCGAGGAGCCATGAAATCTGTCGAAAAAACCACCCATCATTCTGCAAGGCACCATGAACCAGAATACCAATGTCATAGGTAGAGTCGCTATGTCAAATGGAGAAGGAAGGAACGAAACAAGACCCTAGTCGCCATGCCCTCCTCCCTCAACTCCCCAATCAATTAATTATGATGATGAGTAGTGTATGGTGAGACAGGGAATATGGTGAAAGATTTACATGTATGAACCAATGGACTTTCCCTTGGGGTGTTAGTTTTGTTGTGTTGCTTATAGTTGGGAGAAAAATCATTCCCACATAGCCATATGTGTGTTTCCATTTCCACAGTGTCGCTTTATTTATTGTTCTTGTTTATGGTTGTAATTTCAAATGTGTGGTCATATGTTATATCGGGTTATAATTTCTATGATTTTTTCAATTTCACTATATGACACAAGATAATAGAAAATTTGAATACTATGCATTTGCAATATTGGTAACCTTACTTATAAAAAATAATAATAATAATAATAATTAGAGAGAGTCGGCACTTGTTTTTTTATTGTGAAAAAAGGGGGCACTACATGAAGTCAAAGTAGACATGATGTTGGATGAGTTAATGTATGAGTTGATATACATCGAATAATATAAATTCATTATTCGTTTGTCATTGATTTGAGCTCTTATGACTTAAATATTTCATCATACTTGTTAGTATTATGGTCTTATATTTATTTATGCATTCTTGTTTCAGTGTCATATTTTAAATACAACACTACATCACTGCATATTTATAGGTATGTTATAATTCAAAGTATAACACACACACACACACACACACACACACACATATATATATATATATATATATATAATTTCCAACACAATTTTCTATTTCGGAAATTTTCTATTTTTGGCAGTTTTTCTGGTCCTCAACTTCTGAAGTCGTTTCAAGGCCTTAAACGACGTTTTTTTTAGAAACAGGCAAATGAGAGGGCCAAAAACCCTCATTTTTCAATCAAAAGTCGTTGTCCTTGGATATATATTTCTAATGTGGTATCGTGTGCGTCAAACAAAGGTCATTTGTTGAGATTCAACAAGATGATGAGCTTAGTGAAAAGTGTCGCCTTCACTAAGTGGGCTCGCAGGATATTTTTGGCGCAAAGTCTATTTTTAGACTATGTCTATTTTTAGACATGTCGATCATATTCTATGAGTTGCAGGATGCTATTTATGGATGGTTTATCAAGTTGGAAAAATATATGGACTTCTATTTTTAGACATATTGGCCGGAATCTATTTTTAGATTGCCAGTCTAAAAATAGATATGTCGAATATTATTAGTTCTTAATAATATTTGGACTCTAAACATTATCTTATTCTCTTGGAGCACTTCAATTAAGTGCACGTATGTGGCACAACATTTGACAGAAGGAATTACGCTATTCCTAAGGGTTTAATGGAGCTAATGCATGAGGACTTCAGTTAGAACTCATGTGACAGAGTTTGGTGGAGTTAGAGAAGTAGTTGGTGGAGTTGTATTCAGTTTAACTCAATTAGACTCAGTTTAGCTAGTTGTATCTAGTATACCTGATTGATACACTAGTGAGAGTGGTGTGAATTAATTAGTTAATTAATTCACTAAATAATAACTCATTAATAAACTGAAGAATACATCAGTTAACTACAGTGCATGGCAGTTTCAGTGGAGACCAGTGGAGAGGTAGGTGAAAGAGCAAGTGTGACTATCAGTTGTGACTATAGTGATGCATTGATTACATCCAGCACTCAGTGGAGATGCCAATGAGGATTGCGCAGTGGAAGCCAGGTGGATTCGAGTTCATTCAGAGCCATTCTTCAGCAGGGATTGCGCAATAGAGGCAGGCTAGCAGGTGGCAGAGATCGGTGCATGGATATGCAAGATCGAACCTGATTAGTGTGTAGCGATTGTATTGTACTGAGAGCTTGACATGGTCAGCTTTGTATGAGGATTTTTACATGATCTATATGACATATATTATATACAGATAGTTGGGGTCCTCAGCTTCAGGCTTTCCCGTTAAATCACTGTGTTAATGTGTGTGAATTTTTATTATTTCATGTGTGCATTGCAATTGATTTAATTTTTGCATGTGATGATCAATGGTGGAATAGATTATGTATTGTGCATGAAGTTAAAATAGTGTGTGATCAGGAGAATCTTGGATATATAACACATGAGTTATATAATATTGGAGCAGTTGATCATTGGAGCAGATTGCAATTATTGAAGCGGTTGATTTTTGTGCTGGTGGAATTCGAATTTGTTGTAGTGTTTTCTTGGTGTCGAAGTTGAGCATTCATTGAAATGTCTTTCAATGGATTGCGATTGGAGTATGCCCTTGAGGGTAGCTCGAATTATATTGTATGGAAGGATAGGATGGAGGCAGTGTTGGATGATAATGGGTTGAAGGAGTTCATAGATGCAGAGATTCCAAAACTTGCTTCTAGCGATGCAGTCGTACTTGACGCATGGCAAAACAAGACAACAAAATGTCGAAGGATTATGTTGGAAGGTGTGAAGGATCACATAGTGTCCAGCCTTCATGGTAAAGCTAGCCCATTCTTGATGTGGAAAGCTTTGACAAACTTGTTCCAAAGCAGAAGCGACTAGAGGAAGTTGGCGCTTAAAGACAAGCTCAGAAAAATAAAAATGGAGAAAGGCGAAAGTATACCCAAGTACCTCACAAAGTTTTTCCAGTGTAGGGATGAGCTGGGAAGTGTGGGGGTTACTGTAGATGAAGAAGACTTGGTGAGCTTGGCTCTTCTTGGGCTTCTGAAAATTTGGCATAGCTACGAGGACTTTGTCAATGGTCGGGAGAAACTGCCAGGATGGGAGCGACTTTGGTTGGATCTTGTGCAAGAGGAGATAAGGCAGGGTACCAAGGATGGATCTTCATCGAAGAATGAAGATGAAGAAAATTTTGCTTTGGCTACCAAAGCAATGAAAGGGAAAGGGAAAGAAAAATCCTTCTCAATCCGGTGCGAAAGGCAAGAAGCAGGACTTGTCCAAGGTGAAGTGCTTTCACTGTCACTAACACAGACATTACGCCACTAATTGTCCACAGAAGAAGAAAAATAAGCAGGTTGTTGGATCTACAGCTGGAGAGGCCTTAGCCTCGCAGTTTGAGTTGGATTTTTCGTTGATCGCATGCTTGGTTTCAAGTGTGATGGGATCAGTGTGTTTTCTTGACAGTGGTGCATCTTTCCATCTGACCGAAGACAAATATTTGTTCAGTGATCTAGATGAGAAGGATCTTGGAGTGCACATCGAGATGGGCGATGATGGTAGATACAGTGCGACTGGTATCGGGACCATTTCCTTTGAGAGGGAGTCTGGTAAACCTCTCATATTGAAGGATGTCATGCATGTTCCAGGATTGAAGAATAATATGATCTCTATGGCGATGTTGGAAGACAAGGTATATGATGTTGTTTTAGTGAGGGAAAGGCTTTCTTGCGCAGTAAAACAACTGGTGAAACCCGGAGGATAGGGGCTTGAGTTAAGAACCTTTATCAATTGCAGGTAGATGGCTGTGCAGCAATGGCAGGAAAAGCAGAAGCAGTGGTGAGCCGAGATGAGGGCGAATTGTGGCACAGGAGGTTGGGCCATCTTCACCATGGTTCTTTGAAAATTTTGCAACAGATTCTACCGGGCTTCCCAAGAGTACACTTGCGCAGTCATATCAGTGCAAGGGATGTATGTTGGGAAAATTTGTGAAGACCACTTTTCATGAGAAGGATAGTCACGCCACGACGATCCTTGAGAGAATTCACATAGACGTGTGTGGACCTTTCTCAGTAGCTTCGACAACAAAGCACAGGTATTATGTGATATTTGTTGATGATTTTTCTCATAAGTGATGGATCTTCTTCATCCAGAAGAAGAGCGAGACATACTCAAAGTTCTGTGAGTTTAAGGTGTTGGTTGAGAAAGAGTCGGGGAAGAAGGTGAAAGCTCTAAGGAGCAATAATGGTGGTGAATTCATCTCTGTCGAATTCAAAGACTTTTGCAGCGCAGAAGGAATTCGAAGAGAACTCATAGCGCCTCATAACCCACAGTAGAATGGGGACGTAGAGAGAAAGAACAGAACGATTGTGGGTGCTGCACGGGCGATGTTGCAATATCAGGGCCTTCCCATACACTTGTGGGCTGAGGCATGCAACACTGTGGTTTATGTGTAAAACCGTTGTCCTCATAGAGTACTTGGCATGAGTACACCCGTAGAGGCATTTTCTAGTAAGAAGCCTGATATTTCTCATTTGAAGATTTTTGGCTCACTTGTTTACATTCATGTGACGAAGGATGCCAGGAAGAAGCTGGAGCCGACCGTAGAGGTTGGGATATTTGTGGGGTACATAGAAACACCCCACAACTATCATGTGTATTTTCCAGACAATCGGAACACTGTTGTGCGACGGGATATCAAATTTCATGAGGAGAAAGCCATGAAGTTGTCACTTGAGAGGGAGCTACACTTGCATGCAAATGAGGAGCTACTTGTTCCTAAAGATGAGCCTCAGGATGTGGATCAGCCACAAAAGGAGGTTCATGGAGTGGAAGAAACCACTCATGCAGTGCCAGACATCAGAGGGCGGAAGCGCACTACAGAAGCTGAGCGACTGAATCTTGATGCAACGCAAAATGTAGGAGCACCTACATCACAGCGCAGACAGAGACAGTCACCTAACCGATTTACTGGATACATGGATCTGATGAGCAAGTGTATCGTGACGGAGCCATCCTCTTTCGAGGAAGCTATGGAGGATCCCGCATGGGTAGATGCCATGGTGGAAGAGTATGATTCGATTGTCAGAAACAGTGCATGGGAGATTGTCCCAAGGCCGGAAGGGAAATCAGTGGTAGGTTCGAGATGGATCTACAAAGTGAAGCAAGCTACTGACGGGAGTGTCGATAAGTACAAGGCAAGATTTGTTGCCTGGGGCTTCTCATAGATCAAGGGGATAGAGTATGAAGAAACCTTTGCACCTGTCGCAAGGTCTTCTTCCACACGGACCATCCTTGCTCTCTCAGCGCAAATGGGTTGGCACATTCATCAGATGGATGTGAACACTGTGTTCCTCAACGGAGCCATTGAGGAGGAGGTGTACATAGAGTAGCCTGAAGGATTTGAAATCTTCAGCAGCAAGTCTCATGTGTGCAAGCTCAAAAGAGCGTTGTATGGGCTGAAACAAGCACCTCGTGCTTGGTACACACGGATAGACAGTTATTTCACCGGACTTGGTTTCACCAAGAGTGAGGCAGATCTGAACCTATACCAGATTGTGGTGGAGGGTAAGTTTCTGACCATTCTACTTTATGTAGATGATTTGATACTAACGGGTGATGAACTATTGATACACTCATGCAAGGCAGATCTTGTAAAGGAGTTTGAGATGAAGGATTTGGGCCTCCTTCATTATTTCCTGGGATTGGAAATTTGGCAGCGGAAGGGTGGACTATTTCTGTCTCAAGGCAAGTATGCCCAGGAGATACTGGAGAAGTTCAACCTGCAAGCCTATCGACACTCCTCTTCCTGGTGGTTGGAGGAAAGAGGATGCTACATCGGCAAAGGTAATGGATGCCACTGTTTATCGACAATTGGTTGGTTCGCTCATGTATTTGGTCAATACACGATCGGACATATGCTATGCTATTAACTAGCTTTCACAAGCTATGGTTAAGCCTACCAATCTCTTCTGGAAGGCAGGAAAGCATGTCCTGAGGTATCTCAGGGGCACAACAGGATATGGATTGTGGTACAGATAGTCGGATGAATTGAAGCTGCATGGCTTCATGGATGCAGATTGGGAAGGGAGCCCAACGGACAAAAAGAGCACATCTGGAGGGATTTTCAGTATCGAGTCTATAGTAGTTTCTTGGTACAACAGGAAACAAAGATCCGTGGCACTCAGTTCAGCAGAGGCCGAGTACATGGCAGCAAGTTTGGCTGCATGCGAGGCTATATGGATGAGGAAGATCCTGGTCAGGTTGTTCGGTTCACACTTAGATCCTACTGTGATATATTGTGATAATCAGAGTTTCATTAAACTCTCGGTTAATCCAGTATTTCATGATAGATCTAAACATATTGACATCCGGTACCATCATATCAGAGATTGTGTGCAGCGGAAGATCATGTTACTATCTTACATTCCTACGGAGGATCAGGATGCTGATATTATGACGAAGGCGCTCACCAGGAGCAAATTCGAATACCATAGAGACAAGATCAGGGTGGCAGATAATCCATATCTTGTTGAGAGGGAGTGTTGAGATTCAACAAGATGATGATCTTAGTGAAAAGAGTCGCCTTCACTAAGTGGGCCCGCAAGCTATTTTTGGCACAAAGTCTATTTTTAGACACGTCGATCATATTCTATGAGTTGCAAGAAGCTATTTATGGATGGTTGTTCAAGTTGGAAAAATAGATGGACTTCTATTTTTAGACATATTGGGCGGAATCTATTTTTAGATTTCCAGTCTAAAAATATATATGTCGAATATTATTAGCTCTTAATAGTGTTTGGACTCTAAACATTATCTTATTCTCATGGAGCACTTCAGTTAAGTGCAAAGATGTGGCACAATAGCTGACAGAATGAATTACGCTATTCCTGAGGGTTTACTGGAGCTAATGCATGAGGACTTCAGTTATAACTCATGTGATAGAGTTTGGTGGAGTTAGAGAAGTAGTTGGTGGAGTTGTATTCAGTTTAACTCAATTAGACTCAGTTGAGCTAGTTGTATCTAGTCTAACTGATTGATACACTAGTGACAGTGGTGTGAATTAATTAGTTAATTAATTCACTAAATAATAACTCATTAATCAACTGAAGAATACATTAGTTAACTACAGTGCATGGCAGTTTCAGTGGAGACCAGTGGAGAGGTAGGTGAAAGAGCAAGTGCGACTATCAGTTGTGACTATAGTGATGCATTGATTGCATCCAACACTCAGTGGAGATGCCAACGAGGATTGCGCAGTGCAAGCTAGGTGGATTCGAGCTCATTCAGAGCCATTCTTCAGCAGGGATTTTGCAGTAGAGGCAGGCTAGCAGGTGGAAGAGATCGGTGCATGGATTTGCAAGATCGAGCCTGATTAGTGTGTAGCGATTGTATTGTGCTGAGAGCTTGACATGTTCAGCTTTGTATGAGGATTGTTACATGATCTCTATAAAATATATTATATACAGATAGTTGGGGTTTCCAGCTTCAGGCTTTCCCGTTAAGTCACTGTGTTAATGTGTGTGAATTTTTATTGTTTCATGTGTGCATTGTAATTGATTTAATTTCTGCATGTGATGAACAATGGTGGAATAGATTTTGTATTGTGCATGAAGTTAAAATAGTGTGTGATCAGGAGAATCTTGGATATATAACACATAAGATATATAATTTCTACATCATTTGTCAAATTTACGATCCTGAGAAGCTAACGTTCTAACTAACCCCAACAGGGCCTGCAAGCTTTTGGTGCTTCATCTCCTAGGGTAAGGATTTTGGATGTTTATGGTTTTCTATTGTTTCTTGAGGATAGAAAGCCCTTAAAGCCTCGTTGTAACGCAGTTCATAAGACATGTAGCAGTCACATCTCTTATCATACATAAGCTACAATTACCTGAGTTAGTTTGTTTCTCTTATATATGTAAACATTTTTCATTATTAAATGAATTTATGTTTCTTTGTATCTCTGTGTTTTGGATTGAATCTGCATTTTATTTCGTTCCTTCATAAATCTGGATCAGTGGTATTAGTTTGGTCTTCCATTTCTCTGTTTTTCTATGCATGTCCCCAACGAGGTCGAGGTATAAGGAGTTTGGATTTGAACTAGTTGAACCCTTGCAAGACCAACCTCACCAAAACCTACCATGGTAGAAGAAAGGATATATGGGGAAGTAAGATATTCTTTCAAAATATTGCTCAAAGAAGCCCTCAAGCAACAAAATAATGAGATGATGGACAATTTTTCCCAGTTTTTGTGGCGAGTATCAGTAGGCAAAGCTTCTTCATATAACAGTCACATCGGAGGCACCACCCCATTTAAGCTACAAGTTAAATTTGAAATTCCTATATTTAAAGGCCAAATAGATGCAAATTCCCTAGATAACTAGTTAAATATGCTAGAAGGATATTTTTCAGACCAAAAATTTTTTGAGAGAGAAAATATCATTTTTGCACTCCTTAAAGTCGCCCCCCATGTCGAGGACTGGTGGGAAAATTACTACGAGTAGAGGGATGAGGAGGAACCCTCATTATTTCCAGTCGCACCCTCTTGGAATTCCTTCTAATATGTCATCAAGGAATAATATTACCTTTTTGGAAGCTATGAAGATAAATATATAAATTGGATGACACTATGACAAGAAAGGGACCAAGATGTACCAGAGTTCACAAAATTTTCCATACCCTACGCACAATGTTGGGTATTAAGGATTCTAAGCAACTTGGAAGAAACGGAGTTCCTTGACATCTCCTCGCTTGGCGCAACATACCGATATGCTATGAGGATTAAGCAAAGATTTAAACAGATGAAGCGAGACTTTGGGTTTGTGAATCCAAAGCAGGAAAAAGGCACCTCCAAACTGTAGAACAAAGGACAGAGCCAAGGTGGAGTGACCAAAGACAACCCATTGAAGCCGCAAGCAAATAATATCATCACAAAGATGAAGAAGGATACCAAGAAGTGGTGTGAGTCCCACAAGATCCCCACCCACAACACAAATTAGTGTTGCGCTAAGCAGTAACTGGTGGTCAAGCTAAAATCTTCAAAGTCAGATGCATGTTCCGACTCTTAGTGAGAACCTGGCAAGGGGAATGACAAGGGGAAGAAAATTATTAATGCAAAACCTAGAGCCACTATTTCCACTACCAAGGTCCAAAATATTGAGCCCAAAAGTCCATAGGAGGCGGGGTGTCTATTCCACACATAGATGTGGGTGAAGGGTTCTCCATTGTAGTTCATTGTTGATAGTGGAAGCCAAAATAACCTCATCCTAGTCGAGGTCATTAAGCAATTGAGCCTGCTAATCACACCACACCCATATCCATACACCATCGTGTGGGTTCAACAAGGACAAGATCTTCGTGTCATCCAATAGTGTCATTTTCCCTACAAAATCAAGCCCTTCATGGATGACATATTGTGTGATGTTTCTCCTCTTAAAGATTGTGACGTTTTATTAGTCCAACCATACTTGTGGAAGCATCATGTTGTGCATGAGTCCAGGCCTCGTACTATTAATATTAATTTGGGAAAAAAATTATACAGGATACCAAAGGTTGCCCCGCCTACCACAATTTCTTTGATCTTTGCTAAGAAATACAGTAAGATTATCTCCCATAATGGGATATATTTTTTAAGTTTTATTCACTCTCAAAGAAAGGGTAAGATCGTGGCCACATCCAAGGCTCCCGGAAAGGTTTCCCATGTGCAATAGAAGCAAGTTGACAAGGTCGTGGAGGAGAACATGGACATCTTATCCTCACCCCTAGTGGTACCTTTTCACTTTCAGGTTAAGCATTTGATTGATATGACTCCCATAGAACCTCTACCCAATGGGTTGATATACTCAAGTGACAGATCTAGGAGTTGTTATAAAAAAGACACATCTAACCAAGTTCCTCACCTTGTGGGAGCCCAATTTTAATCGTACATAATAATGATGGGACTTGGGTACTCTACATTGATTATCGAGTCTACATTGATTATCAAGCAATAAATAAAATCACTGTTAAGAACAAGTATCCAATCCCACATATTGATAATATTCTTGACAAGATCAATGGGTCCAAATACTTCAGCAAGATTGATTTGAAGTTTGACTATCATCAGGTTATAATAGAACCCACAGATGTATGGAAGACCGCCTTCAAATCCAAGGAGGGCCTTTTTTAGTGGTTGGGCATGCCCTTTGGGTTGAAAATTCCCTTTCAAATTTTATGAGGCCAATGGATGACATCTTGCGACCCTTCAACATCTCGTTTTTGTTTGTATATCTGAACGACATCCTCATCTTCAAGAAGAGTTGGGAAGAACACTTGCAAATTATTCGAAATGTCCTTCAAACCCTGCGACAATAAAAACTATGTGCCAAATTAGATAAATGCACCTTTGGCATGAACCAAGTCCAATATATGGGTTGCATCATTGATGAGGAATTCATGCAAATGGATTCAACTAAGATCCAAGTCATTCAGGATTGGCCAACCCCAACCTTTAACAAATATTCCACAAATTTTTGAGCCTTGCCCATTTCTAAAGAAGGTTCGTGTTAGGATTCTCTCACATTGCTTGGCCTTTAAGTCAAGTTACCAAGGGAGGAATGAAAGCAAAGTTTTTATGGTTTTCATTCCAACAAAAGGCATTATTTTATTTTAAGCATCGCCTTTGCTACACACCAATACTCACACTGCTAGATGTACAATAACCATTTGAAATTGAGACAGATGCCTCTGATTATATTATCGGTTCAATTGTCACCCAAGGGCATTTGATGGCATATCATAGTGAGAAAATCTTTGATACAATTCAAAAATACTCCACTTACGATAAAGAGATGCATTCCATCATGCATGCTTACTGAGAGTGGATACATTACATTATGGGGAAGGAGATGATCATCTTCACTGATCATAGACCCCTTCAGTTCATACATACAAAAGGCAAGTTGCATAATGACCACCATCATAAATGGCCCACTATTACACAGCAATTTGTCACTGTCCCTGTACTCCCCATTCATGGTCCTGGAGATCCTTAACAGTGACCCATGTGTCTATTTTCCATCATGAAAATGTGCCATTATATCCCTTGCAACATATTGAACAAACTCTCTGTTGACCATTCCTGAAGCAGCTCCTTAAAAACATGGTTATCTGGAGCGGCCTGTCCTATGCATGTCTTGCTCATGCCGATTGCTATTTTTTGGTCTGGGGCAGCGTCGATCGACAGTGGAATGAGAATCATACACGCGTCGATCCTCTTTTGGAAAGTTTTTTAAAAATGGAAGTGAAGTTCGAGATCTATAAGCTTCGTGGCAAAGAGTTGGTTGTTTGTTCCTGAGGATAGAGTCGAGCTTCTCCCTTTGGGCTTCTTGTTCTTACAAAAGTGGAACCACCCACAGCGATAACCCATTTCCTCAGCTTAAGTGGATCCATTTTTCCTCTTCCCTTGCTATCAAATGCACATCCTCCCATGCCTCTACTAGTTAGAACAGAGATAGAAGAACAACAGAGAGAGAATTGTTGTTATAGGAATTGAAGGAGAGTCAAGACCTTTGGCCTCATCGTATCAAGTTGAAACGAGTGCTTTGGAGACGTGCTTGGATCCAGACCCGTTGAAGGAGAGTTGTGACATAAAGGTGCATGTTGTAACTCCCCCTCTCTATATTAATATAATACAATTGATTCTTGCTTTCCATTCTCGTTTTTAATATATGATTGGATTTCTAGTTCTCCTTGATCAACCAGATGGATTGTTTATGCGAGATATATGTTATGCTTTCACGTTTGTTATTAGTTGATCTCTTGTGTAGGTAACCAAGCGCTGGCGACAGTGAGGATGTGACTACGGAGAGAAAAGGATCAAAGGTTTCAAGAAAAGAACAACATCAGATTGAGGTAGGTGATCTATTCACAATTTGTGTCCATTTGCAATCTAGGAAAGTAAGCTTTAGATTGTTCCCTGTTGTTACTAGACCCATCCTAGGGCTAGAGGGATCGTCTATGTCCGTAGATAGGATTTTCCTACATAAAAAATTGGTGACTCCACTAAGGAGTGATTGTCTTAAGTCTCATGTTTTCAATTTTCAATTTTTTGTTTTGCCATCAATTTTCGTCAAGTATCCATCTCCTTGTCTATGTAGCTTCTGTAACTGCTTACAGAAATTCATCTGTCCGTTGAAGTGATAAGCCTAGTGTTAGTTCAGTAAACCCTTTTATTTTCAAGTCTTATCCTTGATCGGAGCTAGTATTGTTCTGACAATCGCGCCAATCGGCGCTAAATACATTTGCACAATAGTGCTTTTCCGCTTTTAGTGCGGGTTGCAGCATAACAGCCGCGCTAATTTATGTGTACAAATTTTTAGGGTTTCATTTTATTTGTCGACCAGCGTGTCTTATCCATCTAATTTTTATTTGTTGTTTGGATAGCTCATGTTCTTCTCTATTCAGCGACATTTTTATTCAAGTTTTCCATGTTTTGGTTTTCTCTTTTGAAGGGCTAGTGCATCGTTATCATCCTAGGGTTTCTAGGTGTTTTCGGGTCATCTGAACGGTTCCGTGCTATTTTGATTTCCATACTCCTTGTTGAATCAAGTTTTGTCGTATCTTTCAATATTTTTGTTTGATTGAGTTTGTCTGTCGGTCGATTATCACGATTAGAACTTTCAAGTGTTAAAATTGTGTGCATTTGGGTCTATTTTCACCATCAAGCATAGGTCACAATTGCTTGCTTTCAGTTGAAGTTTGTTTTTCTTTGAGTGTTGAACCGTGTACAAAATGAAGAGTGTCTTGTCTTGAGGAAATTGGTTTGGGTCTCTCTTTGATTTTCGGATCTTTGTCGCTTGTAGCTTCTTGGGAGATTTCATTAGTACTCAAAGCAAGTGATTGATTTTTATTTACATTCTACACTTTGCATTTGTTCTTAGAAGAAAAATACAAAAAGATTTTTGTTTCGTTTTGTTTCAAAAATGAAAAGTTTCGTTTCGATTCGCTTCTACTAGATTTCATTGAAAGATAAGGAAGTAAAAAGGATTTTAATTTCTATTAGGTTATGAACTTGGGGGAAATAGTGAAATATCATTCAATGTGTTTGCTTGTCTTCTGCATTGATTCGGTGAATTTCCTTCTCCCATTGATGTAGCTCTTCATCAAAAGAAAAAGGAAAACGTGCATAGATTACAATTGCATAGTTTTCCCAACAGAAATTTTTGCATAGATTACATTGCATGGTTGATATCTGTGAATATTTTGCTTTGGATTTGGATAGTGTGAGTGTTTTATCTCATAAAAGTTTTGTTCACTACATTATTGATTGTTTCATCATTGTTTGAAACTCTTCCCTTAACTATATAGCGTTCATCGAATTGAAAAGGATAATTTTTGATATTAGTTGCATTATAGGTGTTCAGGTAACAATCATTTTAAGCCTTGAAATTGAAACTTTAATCAAGATCAACTTTAAAACGAACCCCAATTAACCTAAGGAGCATTTGAAACCTAACACAAAACATTTATAGGTCTAGGCTAGAGACATGTTCTGGCATCTTTAAGCGTAGAATCTGTCGCTAACGATTTGCGTTACAATCTAGGGGTGATATCCCGTCGCACATATGGAAGTATATTGATGTATGATAAGTATATTTGGGACACTCTCATCGAACGGTTACACATCATACATCACTAACACGAACTTGGAATCCCACGTATCGTCGTGTATATTTTGGGAGACACCACTAGGTTTCAAACCAGCCATAGGTAACCGAGTCTATCGCCTTGTAAACGTGATACACCAAACACATCATCCGGGGATATTGGTTGTCGTATGTTAAGTCCTTAGTCAATTTATTTGCTAAGGTGTATATTGTAGTTCATAGGTACCAATTGGTAAACCCTTTTTGCTAGTTTATCCCCTTTTTTATTATTTTTGTGATTAATTTCTAAAATTTATCGGCTACAATAACATTTTACCCATCCTCATCTCTTTAATTGATCATAGGTTGAGATCAATTGCAACGGTTCCTGAGTGCATCAATCCAAGGGTCCCCTCAGATGGGAATCCTGGTCTATTTCCTTCTTTCATAAATGTCGGTGCCCCGTGTATGGCACCGTTGTCCCTCCTGGGATTAACCATTGGTCTTCCAGTATGGTTATTTTCGACCCCTGTGGTTTCGAATGTACCAATTATTTCTCAACCGAGTTCTCCTCCGCCTGAACAATGTCAACACCATGTGGACCTTAAGTTTGACCCCTCGCCTTCTTCGCCCATTTCTTCACCTCATTCTTCCTCTTTGCCTGGTGAAAGTTTGGATTCTAGTAGCCAGGTGCTCGAGAAGAAGAAGAAAAAGTCAAAGAAGAAGAATAAAAATAAGTAAGGGGTCAAACCAGCAACCATCGCTACCCATGCGATTGATATATAAAAACCTCCCAGTCTGTCCCGAAAAGTTAAATTCCCTTGCAAGCTATGTGAGGGTGACCACCTTCTCCGTGATTGTCTTGGAATTCCTAGGGTGTTCAACGTGTGGTCTGTTGGCCCAATTCGTCCTTCGTCATCAACCTCTGGAAATCATGTTGATGATGACCTTTTGTTAGAGATAATAAGTGATTAGGGTAAATTTTTGATACCCTTTAACCAAGACCTTTTACTTTGGCTGTTGTGTTAGAATTGCATCGAAGAATTAATGAACATAAAAGAAAATATCTGCATGTTGTAAAGAAGAGGAACATAGCAAGCATTAGCAACATAAGAGATTGATAACAGAGTTTGTCAAGGAGGGACTACGTCTCTGGACCTCAGTTTCAAGATGGTGTAGGCTGCTGCATTAAGTGCTGGAAAGAGTGATGATGTACATGGATGGTATTTTCTCTGCCATACAAGGTGTTAGACTCCTATATTTTACAGTATCACCAGATTACTGTTTATTCCTTACATTCTGCTGAAAATAATATTCCTTGACTATCATTTATTTTCAGAAATCTCACTGCCTTCATTATTTTCCATTTAACCTCTCCATTATCTCTCATTTTACCTCTTTCTGATACTCTCATGCTTTGAAATCTCGTGTTTGACCTCAACCCCTCATCTAGCCTCGTCCCTTTCTTAAAACCTTTTTCCTATGCTGAAACCCCATTTTCCTCACTAAAAAACCCTTCCCCTCCACTCATTCCCCCTTTTTTCATTAAAAACAAATGTAAAAACTCATTTTTACATTGCTTTTAAATAAATATTAATCCTGGGCCCATTTTGATAAACCCTATTTATTTTAACACCCGACCCTTATATTTTTTGTTGGGAAAAATATTGAGAGGGGGGGGGGGGGGTGAATCAGTATTTAGTGCAGACAATCAAACTTTGATATTTCTTTCTTAAAAACCATACGCAACCTTCCTGAAGCAAACCCGCGTATATACGCGGATATCCTTTACAGAACTCGCGTATATCCAGTGATCTAATTATGCATTTAGTTCTTGACTTAGATCATTGCATTACTCATTAATAAAATATTTAGAAAACAGTAAACAAGTGCAGGAAGAACAGAATAATCATCACACATAAGCAACCACACATGAACACCAGGATTTTTAGGTGGAAACCCAATTCAGGAGAAAACCACCGCTGCCGTCGTCTCATTCTTCGATTTTATTATTAAGAAAACTTCTTACAACATGTACTGGTGCAGACTCATACCAGTACGCAGGCACCCACCTGCAGAAGGCTATAACCTTCTCTCGTTTACCAGCCTCACCTGGAAGGGAGCAACAACCCCCTGCTCTCGTTTACCAGCCTCACCTGGAAGGGAGCTACTACCCCCTGATATTAGCACCAGCCTCTACTGGCATAAACCTTCTACGTTCAGACTAAAGGTTTCAACCCTCAGATCCACTGTAGACCACGTTTCATCAATTTTCAAACTGGATCAAATAGCTCCAACACAACCCTTTACTTGTCAATAAACAACCTTTTCCCAATGCATCAAACAGAACAGTGAAACCACTGTAACCAGAATATCAGAGATAACCCAGACTTCAGAATAAATATGCAGAAACACATTCAACCTTAAGCAACCATAAGATCAGATATCATACGTGCTTTTATTTAATAAGACCCGCGTATATACGCGCTTTTTATGAATTGAACCCGCGTATACATCTGTGCATTTACCATAATAACCCTAACTGTCCATACGCGACTTTGTTGAAACAGATTCGCCTATACACGCGCTTTTCACGAACTGAACCTGCGTATAGATCTATAAAAGATAAAATTTTCACAACATATCAGATCTATGAACTTACCTAGATTTCTTCAAGTTCTTCAGCATATTTGCGCCAGGTCTTCATCACTTCTTTTCAGATCATCCAAGAGATTCACCATTTCTAGTTCTAGAGATCTTTAACCTTCACCATGTTCATAGATGCATCATATATTCAGATCTGTCAATCAAGAGCAGAGTTCAACCATGTAGATATACTTCAGAGTGAAGTATTCATTAAAGCCCAGACACTTGCACCCCCATGCACAATGATTGTCTTCTCCTTATATAGATTTGGCCTTCATCAATACCATGAGTCAAAACCACATTACTTCCGATGATATTCCTGGACGGGATCAAATAGACAATCCAGCGCTTAATACAATGGGTCAATACCATGGTAGTAACCCCTGGTTTTACATATTTAGAGCGCAATTGAGCATACGCGACTTGGTACGTTATTTCCCGCGTGCATACGCGACTTCCCCTAGACAAACTCGCGTATTCCTTGTGACATACACTTTTCATCACTGTTCTAGCCCATTCTGGAAAATTCTTTCTTCTGCACCTTCTATACTGATTGTAGATACATCAGATGTATATCATTCACAAGCTCATCAAGAACAACTTCATTAAGTAGGTTTCCATCATCTTCATCAAGTGGGTTGCCATCAAGGACAACACTCAGCATCATATTGCCAACATTTTTAAGCCCCCACTTTAAACATTTAACCTCCACTTTAATATACCCTGGGCCCCCACTATATTAAAAACGACGCGCTAATGTTTAAAACCCTCTGTTTCATTTTAAAAATCTTGGGTCCCACCTTATGTTTTAACCCGTCATTCCATCCAATCCAGACCACTGTCTGATCTTCTCCCCTCCATCCGACGGCCCCCGCTCCATATCGTAACCCAAAACGCCTAATTGTTAAAACCTTTGATGGGTTGCGAAATAGGCGGTTTCGCAACCCTCCCGTCTACCACATGTCATCCCGATGTTTTATCACATCCCTCCATCTGATACCACCCAACAACTTATGCCCTTTGCGATAAAACACAAACCTTAGTTGTGTCATACAATGAAACCACCCCCTGGGTAAAGTCAAAACCACTTACCTCACCCCGCGCGATGCAATCAACCACCATTGCTCGCCTCCTTTCAGAGCTTCGTTTTCATTAATAATTGTTTTAATTTTGCAGGTGATCTATGCATAAGAAGATGCTATAATCAAATTGTGTTTCTAATTCCAAGAATTGTTTAAATCGAGCTCTTTGGATGACTATTTAGAAGCCTTATTCATCAAAGAATTAGGAGCGGAAGAAAAAACAAAAGCAGTAATGGATCATGATTATTAAGGATCGTATTATTACTCCAAATATAACGAGGTTTATTCAATGTAAATGACAGAGTAATGGAAAAGGAGGGTTTAATATGATAGTTAAAGGTGAAAGAGGTGAAACAGAGCATTCATGAGTTAAAGATAGAAGACAGAGTTAAATAAAAGATCAAAGGCAGTAAGATGAAAATTGGTAAAAGAAAGCAAATAAAACAGCAAGGTAAAGAAAGCAATGACAGTGACAACAAAGACAGTGAAGAGAAAATACAGATAAAGACAGATCAGAGTTTAAAGACAAATCAAAGAGCAAATCAACTAGGAAGACAAAGCCAGATGTTAAGGCCACTTATAATTTACTACTTCTCAAACACATAGGCCACCTCTAGCTTAATTTTTAAATAATGAAAGCTACTAAAGTCAAATGTTAAAGTCAGAGATATTTTAGCATAAATTCAGAAGTTATTGTAAAAGTTAATGTTACAGGCAGCTGGTCAAAAATATCTTAAAATTAGCTCAATAGTTAATTTGAAAGTTATTACTACAGTAGGTCTGTCGGAGATATTTTTGGCTTGGGCCTTGCATGGTCTCAATTGTCAATACTTCATTTACTCTGTAGTAAATACAAATATGCCACACTAGGTTAGGGCAACCTCCTCAGTTGCAGTTAAATACTGCATGTATTGTTCATTATCATTGTTGGTTTTTGGGTTGGATTTTGCTTAGACACTGAGTTGCAAAGATTATAGGATTGGAGCACTATAACTGTTTTAAGCTAGACATCAGTAATACAAGCACTTTCACAGGATCCTTGAGCTATGTTTAATGGTGATGTTATCCCTCTTTGTTAATGTTTTTCCTTTGTTTTTCCATATTGTGCACCAATCTCCCTGATAGAAGAAATTTTAGATTAAGATACGCTGCATGAGCACCTTAATTATGTCTGTAACCGTCATCTTAATGTTTTCCTCTGCAAATTTTAACTAAAGAATTCTTAGCTACTCTTTAGTTTCACCTAGTTGTTATCTTAGGATTTCCTTTTGATGTTTAATTAAAGAATTCTTAATTGTTCTTTAGTTTCAACGAAACTGTTATCTTGAGGTATTTCTTATGAAGTTGAGTTAAAGAATTCTTAACTGCTCTTTTCCCCCACTGAATTGTTATCTTGAGGTCTTTCCTATGAAGTTGAGTTAAATAATTCTTAACTGCTCTTTACCTCCATTGAATTGTTATCTTGAATGTTTTCCTCTAAAAACCTGAATGCAGAATTCAGAGACTGTTTGCTCTGCTTTTATGTTGAAGTATAGTTAAATAATTCAGAGGTTGTCTGCTCTTTAGCTTTACAGAACTGGCTGTCATTTCATATTCATCTTGCCACAAAGATCCGATTGATATATTTAGCTTGCCTTGTGAAAACCCTTGAAAAGTTGATGTGAAATTTAACCCTTTTATGACTCCATAGCCCAATGGATTAAGCTTCCCACAATCTACCTATACAACCTAAACAAGCAATCAAAACAAACAACCCCAATCTTCATAACTAGTCTAAAATCAGAAAACATAATCATAAATATAAATCAGTCAAACATAAACACAGAGAGAGCCCTCTCTGAGCCCAGGAAGGTTAGGTCCTGGACTCCAAAGTGGTTTGATGTGGTTCCCTGCTACTTGTTCTTGCCAATCTTACAAATTACAGGGAGCATAACATAATTGTGACCATACTGGGGACTTATTGAGAAAAACCTAAGATTAACAAAACTCAAAGAAACCCAGTCAAAATATTGTGTTAATAAAGTATTTTTCTTTCATAGATTGGTTTGTTTTTCAAAAATAATACAAAACTTTCAACCTCTCTGCACCTTGGGTCTAAGTTCTAACTTCTAGAAGAATCTTTTTTTTTTTTTTTACAGAAACGGTTATGAGATATATTAACTGCTGGGTCTAAATGCCAGATTTCGGGTTACAATGAGAGGGAGAAGGGCCCAGGAAGTATCAATAGCCAGAAGTGCTATGAGACTAGTGGACAGCTTCCAGATCTTTTTGACTACAATTATGCACTCGATTTTTGTGATTTCCCCTAGCTTAAAAATACAAACAAACTGATTCAATAGCAAGCAGTAAAACATTTAAGCTGGCAGATTATGGAATTGGATCCCATGTTTCGTCCTCGTCTCGAATTATTGCTCCAGCAGAGATGAGGACATCTTTATTTGCTTCAAGGTCTGCTTCTTTGTTGTTGTCTCTCAACACATGATAGTAGCTCAACTTTTTAAACAATTTCCCCAAAATTCTGTTTCTGGATATCAGCCTTGCCAATCTAAGATCCCGGGGGGAGGAGTTTGTCACCATAATTTTGATTATCACTTGGGAATCCCCAAAAACATTAACCTCCTTGATTTCGAGATTCAAGAGCGATTTAAGGCCTTGAAGGAGGGCCAGAGCCTCTGCTTGAATGCTAGAGTTGATCCCCAGACCCCATGCAAAGCTGTGGATCAAAACACCTTCAACATTTTTTACAATACCTCCTGCTCCAGCCCTTCCTGGGTTACCCTTTGATGCCCCATCAAAGAAGAAAGAGTGCACCTGTTGCTTGGAGATCCATTCTTGAAACTCAGCATTGTTCTTCCCCCTTATTTTCCAATCTTCAATGAGGGAAATGTTGCTGGTGGCTTGAAGAAATTGCAGGTTTAGGGAGGTACCCCAGACTGAATCTAATTGAGTGAGATTTGAGGCATCTTTTTTATTATCCAAGCTCTCGTTTAACTGGAATTTTATCTTGGCCGCCACCACTTTGACATCATGCTTAGTATCTCTAAATATTCTGCTGTTTCGCTCAAGCCAGATCTGCCAGCAGCATATTTTAGGGAGGGCAGACCACGCCTTTTTTATCACTTTGTTTTTGGGTGGAGGACCAGGGTAACTGTTTTGCCAATTTGCAAAAAGATTAGGAATAGAGGAGGGAAGGAAAAAATTGGGGTTCCAGTAATCCATCAGCTCGCTCCAAACCTATACAGTGAATTTAGAATTCAAGATCAAGTGTGTGGCACATTCCACATTTTCTCTGCACAATGAGCACCTGGACGGACCATGGAAACCTCGTTTCTGCAGTTTGTCATCTGTAAGAATTTTCTTGTGGCAAAGAAGCCAACAGAACATGTCGATTTTAGGCAGAGAGTGTAGATGCCAGATCGAAGTCCAAGGGGCAGGGTCCGGGGGGGCGTGAGGCCTCAAGGAGAGCTTTGTGTAGCCTTGGGCTACCGTGTAACCTACTGCCAGTGAACCCTAGCCACGCGAATCTCTTCTGCGCAGATGAATGGGGGCAATACCGTTCAGCATGGAGCGAAGACAATTGCAATCCTGAAGGAGCTCCGGAGGCACGTCAAAGAAATTCCAGCCTGCCCAATGCGTCCCATCCCACGTGGAGATATCCCACAGCGTAGTTTTCCCAGCAGAAGTCAACCAGCAACGAATCGCGTTCAAAGAGGAACAGTCACCAATTGGATCTCAACCCAGAATACGATCTGTCCAGATATTTATCTTCTTACCGTTTCCAGGAATCCAAAAGGCGTTGGAGTTGATCAGGGGGGCAGCTTTGGAGCAGAGTCTAGCAAAGGGAGAGACGCCTTGGGGGAGAGGACCATCCAGGCATCTGAGTCTCTTGCCTTTAAAATATTTCTTCCAGAGTGCTAATTGGGCCCAGCAAGGCTTAGGCGCAATGATTCTCCAGAGCAGCTTGGCTCCCATGGCTATGTTCTGAAGAGAGAGATTCTTGAAGTTTAGCCCCCCCTCCCTCAGCAGTTTGGAGACAGTCTCCCAGTTAACTAGTGGGAATTTCCTCTCATTATGTTTGCCCCCCTTCCAAAAGAAGTTTCGAATATGCTGTTCCATTTTCTGAAGGATGCCAATTGGGGCCAATAGAACAGAGAACTGAAATAGGGGAAGACTGCAAAGGACAGCTTTGATGAGGACAGACTTGCCCGCAATATTGAGCCAGGTGAGCCCCCAAGCCTGGAGCTTATTTTTGAATTTTTGCACTTGGGGGAGCCAATCCTTACTATAGGCCCTCTTGAGGAAGATAGGAAGCCCAAGGTATTTGAAAAAAGTCCAAGCTGGAGAGGCTGCAAAGCCAAAACACCTTGCAATGGAACTGAACAAGCTGGGAGGAGTATTCCAACTGTAAATATGGCATTTCCCCTTGTTGAGGCTACTTCCCGACACCATACAATATTCGTCTATAGCTTCTTTAAAGTTGTTGGCTGAATGTAGTGTTGCAGCCCCCAGCAGCAAAGTATCATCGGCGAAGAGGGCGTGGTTGATGCTTTTAACTCCTCTGGCAATGCAAAGCCCTGTGATCTCCTGCTCTTGCATTTTCTTGTTTAGATAGAAACTGATAACGGAGGCCTGGAGGAAAAATAGAAGGGGAGAAAGAGGGCAGCCCTGTCTTAGTACTCTTGAGGCTTTGAAGAATTCCGCTGCTCTGCCATTAACAAGGGGAGCAATCCAAGGCTCTGAGATACAGGCCCGAATCCAATTTATAAAGTTCTCCCCAAATCCAAATTTTTTCAGAACATTCAAAAGGAAACAATGCTTGACTCGATCGAAGCCATTGGCTAAGTCCAGTTTGACAACCATACCTCTTTCCTTACGCTGCTGGCTTGAGAGAATTGCCTCTTGAACCAAAATGAAATTGTCCACTAGCTGTCTACCGTGAATAAAGCCCCCTTGATTTTCAGGAATGATTGTGGGGAGAAGATATTTCAGCCTGTTTGCTATTATTTTGGTGATCAACTTATAACCAATATTACAGAGAGAGATGGGGCGAAATCTGTTGAAGGAATTGGCGCCTTTCTCCTTGGGGATGAGAGCAAGGAACGCAGAGTTTGTGCTACCTCCTAATTTCTGACAGTCTTGGGATTTTTGAACCATTTTGTAGAGATCTTTTTCCACAATGTGCCAACAGGATTGCAGAAATCTGGCGGTGAATCCATCCGGTCCTGGTGCTTTGTCAGGATCCATGGCAAAGAGAGCATTCTTGACCTCATTCTTGGTGACTTTTTCTTCTAGAAGATGGTTCTCAGCAGAGATTGAAGGGGGGACCCAGTCCAGAAGATCAAAATTTTGAATCAGATTCGCATCCTCACTGTACAACTTCTGGAAGTGAAGAAAAGTTGCTCGTTTAATGCTTGCAAAATCTTTATGATTGGAATTGTCATCCTTAATCTCAGATATGGTGTTGAAGCATTTTTTGGCTTGAGTTTGCTTGTGAAAGAAAGAGGAATTTCTGTCTCTCGCTTTAAGCCATAGACAACGAGACTTAATCCTCCAAAACTCTTCTTCTGCCAGGCAGGATTTGTGGAAGTGTTGTTGGAGTTGAATCTCCTTATCAAGGATTTCTCTAGTTACATATGCCTCTTCCAAAAGCAAGTGGTGTGCTTCCAGTTGACTTTGGAGATTTTTCCTTTCAGCTGCTGGGTTAGAAAGAGTTTTGGCCCAACATTTTAAGGCAGCTTTCGTTCTTCTGAGTTTTTCTTCCCACACGAAGAAGGGTGATCCATTGACTGGCTGAGACCAACTTTCTTTGGCAATCTGCATGAAATTCGATTCCTTGACCCAGAGGGGGCTAAATCTGAACGGAATGGGGCCGAGGTCGGGGTGAGCCCGGAGATCAAGCTTGATAGGCTTATGATCAGATATGCTGCAAGGAAGGATTTGCATATTAGCATCTAAACCAAGCAATAGAAAGGAACTTTGTACAAAAAATCTATCCAGTCTTGCTGCTATGTGACCAGGGCCTACTCTTTTGTTTGACCAGGTGAACTTACCTGAAGAGGGCTTGATGTCCAACAAATCCCAATCTTGCAGAAGATCCTCTGCCCATTCCCTCGCCGAATCTCGCACAATGCAGCCTCCTCTCTTTTCAGAGGAATGCAATGTGAGATTGAGGTCACCTGCAATAATGGTGTTGTCAAGGTTCCCTAATTCTGCCTGGCTTCTTATAGAGTCCCAACAGGCCTTTTTTTTTCCAGCATTGACCAGTACATATACATTAAAGAGACAAAAGTATTCTTTAGTGACAAGATGCTGCATTTTTAGGAGCAGCCAGTGAGTGTTTGAAATTTCAGAAACTAACGAGAACTTGCTATCATTCCAAAGAGTGCCTAACCCTCCAGAGGCTCCTCGGGCTGAGACAACTTTTGCTTTGCTTTTACTCCAGATTCTTTTACTTGTTTGGAGGAAGTCTGCTTCCTCCATCTTAGTCTCCTAGATAAGGAATATGTCCGGGGCTTCTATTCTTATTAAGTTTCTTGTTGCCTCTTCCTTGATCTTGGTCCCCATACCCCTACAATTCCAGGAGACTATTTTCATTATTTACCTTTGTTCTGTTGGGCTCCCTTGGAGCCTTGGGGCTGGTTTCTCACCATATTCGGCTTTTTTGCTAGTAGCTTCTCCAGAGTTGGTTGGCTGCCCTGTAACTTGTCCTTGTACGTTTCCTGCTCTCTTTTCTCCCGATTTGTTTTGTGACCTCTTGTGGATCTCCTAACAGAGGCCTGAGAGTCGCCTATTTCTCCTTCCTCCTCCGAATCTTCCGGCTCCAAGTCCTCTTCCTCGACGTCAACAGGTATTCCTTTTGAGCTTTCTGCAACACTTGCGTCTTTGGAAGACATAGAGGGAATCCCTTTGACCGGGGATGCTATCTTTTGAACCTCCACCTCCTGGGTGTCCTCTTGGTGCGAGCTTAGGAGTTCAAACTTGTTTTTAGGAGCGGACTTAGACGGGATCTGCTGAGAAGAGGCCTGTTGGGGACCTTTGACACTAGGGCCTCCCGAATTTTGAGCCTTATGGGAGGTTTTGGAGCGCTTGACTTGATTCCATCCGTCCTCCTTCCCTTGCACAACCTCATTGTTGGATGGACAGCCTCTGGCGAAGTGGCCATAGACATGGCATTTCCGGCATTTGAAGGGCAGCTGCTCATAGTCCAGTTTCTGCACATGCGTCCAGCTTCCGACTTTGATTTTGATGGCCTCTGGTAGCCCAACCTCCAGATCTACTTCCACGCAAATCCTAGCGCAGTCATACTGGTCCTTGTTGTTTGCTCGATCGATGAACTTCCCAAGGGCATTTCCAATATGCATCAGAGAATCCCAATTCCAGTAGTGAACTGGCAGATTTGGGAGTCTAACCCACACCGGGACTGCTTTGGGCACATCCACAGCAGGATCGAAGTCTGGAGTCCACTTATTTAGATACAAACCCTGGGGGCCCATGAAGTAGGGGCCATTCTGGAAGATCAAATCTTTGTCATATTTTGAAGTGAACTCGAAGAGAAAGTAACCTCTCCCCAAAAAATAAGAAGTAACGCTTTCTTTGATCAGAGGTGCCCAGTTTCTGTTGACCCAGCTCTCAGTGGTTTTGGGAGATGGCCAAAGCCCTGTGAACAGGCCTATGAGAGCTCATTCAGCCAGTGATAAAGCAACCTGAATCGGAGTCTCTGCTAGAAGAGAGATCTCAGGTATTTCATCAATTTTCTTAACAAATTTCGCAGCTTCAACATTCTTCTTCTTAGGAAGCCCTGCCAATAAGCGATCGAAAGCCTCAGCAGAATAGGGCGGGGGAGGGGGACGAGGCCCCTGGGGAGAGCCCAGCCCCTCCATGGGCGCAAGCCCTAGCAAGAACGCAGCCCGGATCAAGATGCGTAGGCAGCAACGCGTTCGCTCCAGCGCACAGTTCAAGTTTATTACCCTTCCCCCTACTTAAAATGTTCTACTTCTAGAAGAATCTATACCAAATCACATCTTGACCCAAACCCTCCTACAATAGTTGACAATCCAGAGAAAATCCTAAGGAAAACTCCTAGATATGAAAGTTCAACTGTTATCAAACCTATTCACAAGGCAAGTTCCCTACCTGAAAATCTTAAAAACTTGCAGGATATCCAATTTGATTCACACTTAGAGCAAATCTTGTTCAGTACTAGGTCCCAGAATTGGATAACCCAGATAATTTTGGACCCATCCATCTTACCGCAGAACCATGTTGTAGAAGCCTCAACCCCCATTCATACACCCACTGTTCACCTTCCTCCATTCAACCCTCCACCTCCTTTTGTCAATCCTCCACTTGTTAACCCACCTTTGGTTCCCCAACCACCAACCATGGCAACTTGGTATGGCCCATTAGTCCTACCATTACCTTTAGTGCCTCTACCACAGGACTATCAGTCCAAAATACCCCTAGTTGATGTGATTAGTTCTACAACTGCTCAACAACATATGGATAGATTGGATTATTATTTTGATAGACAAGAGATAGATGATGCAACTATTGAGATAAGAATGTTTGCCCAAAGCCTAGAGGGAGAAGCAAGAAAATGGTTTAAAGGCCTAACCCCTAATAGTATACATGACCTCCCTACTTTTCATCAGCTATTCCTAAATAAATGGGAAGTTAAGAAACCCATCTCAAAATATTATCATAATATGAAAACATTAAGAGAAACGTTGGAGAGAGTGTCCAAGATTACTGCACTAGGTTCAACAGTGTATATAACACCCTCCCTCCTCACATGAAACCCCCACAAGGTATAGCCCTAATGAAATTTCCAAATGGTTTTGACCCAGAGATGGCTTATCAGCTAAGAGAAAGAGACCCTCCTACATTAGAAGATATGCATAGGGGTGAAATAAGTGTAGAAGCAAGCTGATTTCCAAGAGGGCTAGAATGAAAAATTAAAAGAGAGTCACATATATGGAAGAGGTTGTAGACTCCACATCTGATACTAAGATTGATAACCTAGTTAGAACCATGGAGAGGATGATGGAGAGAATCAACCTAAATGAGAGATCTTTCCCTAGAGAAAACCAAGAAGCTCCTCAAAATAGAAACCAGAACCAAAACAAAAACTTTAGGAGAAACCCACCTCAAATAAGACAGAGGAAACAAAGGGGACCTGACCAACAAATCAGGCCTCCTTTCCAATAAAACTATGTTGATGAGGATGAGGGGGTGATTGAAGAGCCAGAAGAAAGTCAAATTAATCTAATGGGAGTCAATAATGAGGATATTGTTTTCCTCACTGAGGAAGAGCAAGGCATGTTCATCCCAATTCAAAATGAAGAAGTGATCCAATTTGGATTCTGAAGTTTTGTATCGAAATTACAAAATGACCAAGATGGTCATTTACAAGTAATTAGTCATCGATTTTGTAATAAATAGGTTGATTCGAAATTGTATCTACCAAGATGGTCTTATCAGTAACGGTTCATCGAGTCAAGTCGTCAAGTAGAATCTTGTCAAAATTGGTAAGTGCCCATGATGGTCACATTCAACATTCTTGCTATGAGTAGGAAATTCAAGTTCAACAAGTTCGTCGTCAACTTCGACATCAACATTAGTGACTTCGACAACGTTCATCAATGTTTTTCTCTTCATGAATTGAAGTCAAATTGTCATCATAAAAAAAAGTCGTCATAGTGAATTATGTCGACCTGTGACATTGAAACAGTAAAGAGCATTAGTCATGATTGTAAAGTGCTAAGTCCATGTAAAGACTTAAGGAAACACAATCCTAAGTCTAAGTGTTAGCACTATAAGTATAAGTCAGCTAAAGTGATAGTCTTAGGCAAAAATGTTAGTCTTAAAAACATTTGTTAAAGACTAAAATCCTAAAAATTCCTAAGTGACTATGGTCTTGATGTTATGGTGCAATGTAGATGTAAATTGTAATGCCTAGGTCTAAGTACTAATTGTAAACCTAAGGTTAAATCCTAAGGTGAAAGGACTAATCCTAAAACCTAGCGCTAAAGTCTTACTTCTAACCTAAGTCTAGATGCATGGTATTAAAACTATGCAATAAACCCACTTTCGGGCTTGGTATTAAAAGTTATAACTACAAAGGTAAAACCCTCGGCAAACAATGTAAAAACATTATAAATCAAATGTAATGTTTAAATAGTCGATTAAACCGTATTAGAGAACAAAATTGTGGCAATAGAACCGTTTTCATGTGTTCAAAGGTTAACCGCAGTGAAGTTATGTCAAGTTTGAAAGCTTTGTACCAGCATTTTGAATAGCAGTCTAACTGTATCAAGAATACCACGTCGAAGTTTCAGAACCATGTGATCAGGCGAACAACCGTCGAGAATCATGTGAGCGGAGTTGGAAATTCGTCAGCCCGAAACCATATATGGTGACTGTTGGAAAACCATGTGAATAGAGTTAACCACACCGGAAAATGCTATCGCAATGGTATTCGCTACCTCAAGCCGACTGCCAAGGATTCGCATGTGAACAAGGCAGAGGTTAAGGGATAAGCCGCAACTTTACCGTCAGGTTTTTAAAATCGTGACCGCCAATCAGATCTACTGTCACAAGCAGATGTTACAGTAAATGTCGGAGTCAACCGCCAAATCCAAAACCGTAGAGTTAGCCACCAGAAAATCCGACTAATCACATGCCGAAGGTTCGCCTCTGCACCGTTTTCCAGACCGCCAGCGGATAAGTTATATCCTAAAGTCTATTATGGGTTTTAATGCATAAAAAATGGCGTTGTTTTAAATGAACACCTTATCCTAAGACCTTATCCGAGATCAACCTATATCTGATTATTGTTGTGGATAATTTCAAAGAGATACATGATGGGGTAAGAGCCTTGGAAAGGGTAATGATTCATTAAATAATTTTAAAAATGGAGTTTACATTAAAACCAATAAACCTTAATCTTCGAGATATGAAGATAAAGATAGTGGTTTAATGCCATTTATTTGTCCTCATCTTATGAAAAGAATGTTTTGTAAGGCTCATGAGGAGGAAGAGAGAAGTTAAGAAGAAGTGATTTTTTGAAGAAGCACTATAACACTTTGTAGAGAGAGTTTTTTGTTTTGCAGGTATATTGTGGAGTATGAGAGCTCTTTTTCCTGCCTAGATACAAAACTAAAGTTCATTGTAGAACAATGAGATCCACTTCAATCTTCAAAAACTCAGTTCAACTACCATTGTGCAGAGGTCCATATGCTTCAGTCCATCAGTTAGAGTGTGCACATCATCATCATATTTTTCTTGGTCGATTAAAGGCCCATCAAAGAAAAGAGATTGTATATGTAAAGCCTGATCAGGAGAATTGGATTCTACAACATCAGTAGTGTTATTTTGCGCTTGTCAATTGATAGATCATTGTATTCCTTTTTCTCTTGGTTTTATCAATACAACGGTTCCACACTTCTGAAGCGGACCCAAAGACGTATTCCAAGAGGGACGAACTCCGTCACTAATCCTTGTTGTCATATGGTTTTAATGTTATGCATGATGCGTGATTTTTAAACTTTAACATTAACAGATTATTATCAAAAACACTTTATGCTAAACAGTTAAAATTACATAAAAGTAATTGTTTCATATTTTATTCTTGTCATTCTCATTTTTGTCAAGATTTAGTTAGATCTTGGCTATCCGCTTTCAGATCATAATGCCAAGAATATGAGTATTATAAACAAGGGTTCAAAAATGCTATCATGGAGGTGCATAAACAATATGACTTCAAAAGCAAGAAAGCTCAAGACATTCCCAAGAGAAAGAATCCTGAAAATTCTTCTAGAAAGACCCCTGAAACTGATCCTAAAGAGACAGCGAAAAGTTTAAATAAAATGGTTAAAAATTATGATAAAAATAAAAACAAAAACAACCTAGAAAGCAACACTAGTAAATCAACTAGTAGCCCTAACAAAACTGATTTAGCTGATATCCCTAGTACAAATCAGCAAGCTAAAGTTGCTGCAAAAATAATGTCTAATAAAACTGATTCAAATCTACTGAAAAAGCAGACACCATTTAGTATTGAGAATGAAATTCCCAAGATAAAGATTTCCATACCTCTCACTGAATTGGTAGGCCAAGATGTATATAGATCCCAAGTTTTGAAAGCTCTAAACATGGGAGAATATATTGATACTGTAAATCTGAATGCTGACAAACCTGAGCTTTTGTTTGGTCCTAAAGTAGAAGGTAAATTTCAGGAGGGAGGTGTGCCCCCATTTCATGTCAATTTGAATATTCATGATAAAATCTTTCACAATGCCATGTTAGATTCAGGAGCCTCTCATAACCTCATGCCAAAGGTAATTATGGAGAAACTAGGCCTTGAGATAACTAGACCATACAAAGACTTGTAATATTTTGACTCAAGTAGAGTTAAATGTCTAGGCCTAATGAAAGATCTTTGTGTTACTTTAGCACAAATACCAGCCAAAAGCCTAGTAATGGATATAGTGGTGGCTGACATCCCCTCTAAATATGGACATGACCTATGCTACCATACCAGTCTTTAGTCAACCAAGAATATTGTATAGGGAAAATCATATGAAATACATGGTCAACGGTCAAGAAAATCCTGATAACTCCCCTCTCTACTCTGTCCCCTCAGACCTTGATTCATTTATCCTTTACAATGTTGAAAACGTTAATGAACAAGTAGCAATAAAAAAACAAACAGTTGAAAAAGAAGCAGAAAAGGAAGAACAGTCAAACCAGTCAGACCAAATAGAAAATGAAAAACAAAAGTTTGAACCTGAAACTCTTTGAAGCATGAGCTTTGATGGTTCTTGTGGCAAAATTGGATCAGGGGTAGGTGTTTGGGTACACAACACTAAGAACAACCATGCAGAAGGTCATTCATACAAACTGAACTTTCAATGTACAGATAATATAGTAGAATATGAGGCCCTTCTTTTAGGACTACAATTGTTGAAGAAATTAGAATCCAAAAGGATCTCTGTCCATGTGGATTATGAGTTAGTCATTAGGCAGATTAAGGGAGATTATTCAGCTAGACATCCTACATTAAGATATTACAGGAATGTTGCCCTTGACCTCCTAAAAACATTCAAAGAATATGACCTTGCCTCTATCCTAAGAAATCAAAATATCCTTACCAATGGACTAGCATTTGCTGCCAACACTTGTCAATTACCTCATGCTAATAAATAATACATAGTAAAGGTTAAATACAGGCCAGCAATCCTTGATAATATGATATATTGGCAATTTTTTGAAGATGACCAACAGATTGAAGATTTCTTGCAATCCAAAAATGAGTTTGAAATTACAGATTCAGACTTAGATCATGAAGAGGATTGTTCTATTGAGGAACAAACATTCAAATGGGAGTCCCCTTGTGATACTGATATAAATCTGTTAGCAAAGGAAGACCCACATAGGACATAAATGTGTGAAGATTCAGAAAAGGAAGAGTTTGAAGTGCTACAGTTCAGAGATAAAACCTTACCAAGAGGACTTGTCCCTCTAGCGGAACTTTTTTATTTCAATGATGTTGCTAAAAAGCCAAAATTGGAATCCACTGAAGAAAATGTAGAGGAGTGCAATATAGGCAGTGAGAAAGAGCCCAAAATGGTAAAACTGTTAAAGACACATCCAGCACCTATAAAACATAAATATATTGAGCTATTCAAAGAATTTGGTGATGTTTTTGCCTGGAGTTATGAAGACTTGAAGTCATATGACACTGATATCATTCAGCACAAGATTCCACTCAAAGAAAGAAAGAAGCCCTTTAAACAAAAGTTGCACAGAATAAATCCTGTTAAAATTCCACTGGTTGAGAAAGAGATAAAGGAAATGTATGATGCTGGGATAATTGTCCCACTCAGGTATTCAAAATGCATTTCAAATCTTGTATCTGTTAGGAAGAAGATAGGAGAGATTAGGCTCTGCATTGACTTCATAGATCTAAACAAATCATCCCTGAAGGACAACTTCCCTTTACCAAAAATGGATCACATATTGCAAAGGGTAGTAGGCTCCAAAAGGATCTCTCTACTTGATGGCTTTTCAGGTTACAATCAGGTGCTAGTACATCCAGATGATCAACACAAGACAACTTTCACCACACCTTGGGGCACCTTCATGTATGTTAAAATGCCTTTTGGGCTAATGAATGTTGGAGCCACTTTTCAAAGAGTAATGGATATTTCTTCCTCAGAAGAAATAGGTTACTTCATTGTGATATATCTTGATGATATAACAGTCTATTAAAAAACAAATGAGGAACATATAGCTCACCTAAGAAAGATATTTGAGAGATGCGGAAAGTACGATCTATCTTTGAATCCCAAGAAATCCTTATTTGGCCTTTAAGAAGGAAAGCTCATAGGACACATCATATCTGAAGAAGAGATCAATATTGACCCAAATAGGATTGGGGGAATATTGCAAATCAGTCACCCAAGAAATATCAAAGAGCAGCAATATTTCATTGGAAAGATAGAATTTTTAAGAAGATTCATACCAAACCTTGCAGAACTCCTGAGGAACATCACCAACATGCTCAAAAGAGAGTCAGGAGTCAAGTAGACCAAGGAAGCAAAGCAGTCTTTTGACTTATTGAAGCAAGCACTTACACAAACACCGGTTCTGATCAGCCCTAACTTCACCAAAGACTTCTTTATATTTTCCTATGCATTAGAATACACAGTTGCTGCTGTATTACTGCAGAAAAATACAAAAGGATAGGAGCAGCCCATAGCATTCTTCAACCAGGCATTAAGAGATGCACCTTTGAAATGTAATATCAAGGAAAAGCAGGCCTTTGCCTTGATCAAAGCACTAAAGGATTTCAGAGTCTACATTTTGCATTTACACGTCATTGCATTTGTGCCCCACATAGTGGTTAAAGACATCCTAACACAATATCGTTGTCATCTTGGAGTATGATCTAGAAATCAAGCCCACCAAATTAATCAAAGGACGAGGACTGGCTAAACTGATGGTTGAAACAAATTTTCAAGCACTAGACATCAACATGATTCACTCACTGGATGAACAAGAGGAGATGGCGACTCCACTTATTGAGGAGGCATTCCTAAATTCTCCTTGGTATGCAGATATAATGTATGTGCTTTTTAATCTAGATGCTCCTCCTCGTTTGTCCAAAACAAAGGCCAAATTCTTGAAATTCAAGGTTATAAATTTTTGCATTCTGGAAAAAGTTTTATATTGGAAAAATTCGGGTGGTGTATTGCTTAAATGTTTGCCTAAAGAAGATGCATATAGGATTATGCATGAATTTCATGAAGGAGAGTGTGGAGGCCATCTCTATTGGAAACCCATTGTTAATAAGATCCTTAGGGTTGGTTTCTATTGGCCTACCCTTTTCCAAGACATCCACAAAATGGCAGTTGCCTGTCATAAAAGCCAAATCTTTAAGGGAAAAAGAAAGCTGCTACCTTTTCCGTTATAGCCAATCTCTGTTGAAGCTCCTTTTCAGTAAGGGGGTCTAAATTTCATTGGAGAGGTCCACCCTTCCTCCTCTTCCTAGCATAAATGGATCCTCACTGCAATTGACTATCTTTACCAAGTTAATAGAAGCTATTCCTTCCAAGACTTCCACAGTCTCAGTGATTATCAAATTTCTTGAAACCAACATTCTATCTAGATTTGGCTGTCCTAGGAAAATCATTACTGATAATGTTGTTGCCTTTAAATCCAAGAAAATGGTGGATTTCTGCCACAAATATCACATTACTTTGGGGCATTCCACAGCTTGTTACTCTCAAGGTAATGGGTTGGTTGAATCCTTAAATAAGAGTTTTGTGAACATCATTAAGAAGTTGTTGGAGGAAAATAACAAATCATGGCACAACAAATTGGTACATGCACTATGGGCAGACATGCTAACAAATAAGAATTCAATTGATATGTCACCCTAACAGCTAGTTTATGGAATTGATGAAGTCTTCCCAACCACTCTAGGGGTGCCAGTAATGAATCTTATTCAAGAAGTACAATCCGAAGAGAATGATATACAAAGAAGAATAAACCAAACCATTCAGTTGCAGCAATCCAGAGAAGGAGTACACAATAGAACACAGTTGTTACAAGAAAATATCAAGAAGATCTTCAACAAAAGGACCAAGGCAAGTTATTTTAACATTGGAGACAAAGTGCTAAAGTGGGATTCTAGAAGAGAGGACAAAGGCGAGCATGGAAAATTTGATAACCTATGGAAAGGTCCATACATCTAACATTCTACAAGGGGTAATAATGAATTATTCTTACAAGAAATGGATGGAACAAAGTTATTTGGAGGTGTTGTCAATGGCAGGATACTTAAACATTATTTCAATTAAAGGATCTCAGTTTAAATTTTCTTCATTGTATATAACATTGCTTAAAAAAATCTCAAAAGAAAATGATCCAAAAAGAAAAAAAGAAAACAATGATCCAAAAAGAAAGAAAGAAAAAGAAGAAAAGAGGGCAGATAAAAAGAAAAAGGTAAGCCCCATACCAAAAAATTAATGTTTCTGAAAATGTTGCAAGTCAAAATGCCACTACTTTTGAGAAAGCCTTGTTCAATCATACAATCTAAACATGATTGTAAAAATTTTGAATTTTTAATGAGAAGTTAGAAAATGAATATTTTCCAAACCATCTAATCTCGTCTTATCAATGATAGTTTAATTTTGCAAATAATATTGTGTGCAACTTGTCCAAAAATACCACATTTCATGATGATCAAACTGCTTAATCTTGATTCATTCATGTTTTAAATTTCATGTTGATAGATAGCGAATAAAGATCTGGCCAAACTGTCTAACCTTGGAAGATCAGTAGTTAGGTAGAGAGTAAGAGAGCTCATCTATTTAATCTGAGCCTTTGGAAGTTACAAGCTTAGGCATAGATAGTTTATTTTCAAAAGAAAAATGATGTCAAGGTTTGCAAGTCTAAATGCACCTCATAAGGAAGAAAAATCATCTGAATTATAGGTTGGGTAGGTATGTATGCGGAGGAACTCACAACACTTGAGCATGCTCAGAAATTTCAGTTTCAGGTTGTTTTATCAGTTCAAGAACAAGTGTGTTTCAGACTTTAGTTTGTTGTAAGCATGGATTTCAATTTTTGAAGATCACTATCACAAAGTTGCAGCAGATCAACATTACGGAGTGGAAATCAGCGAAATAAATCAAGCTACTGGTCTACAAATGTTCTTGACACCTCCTAAATGAGTTGCCCTCCCTAGCTGGAGCCACTATTAGACTCCTGTATTTTACAGTATCACCAGCCGACTGTTTATTCCTTACATTATGCTGAAAATAATATTCCCCGACTATCATTTATTTTCAGAAATCTTACTGTCTTCATTATTTCCATTTAACCTCTCCATTATCTCTCATTTTACCTTTTTTTGATACTCTCATGATCTTAAATCCCGTGTTTGACCTTAATCCCCTCATCTAGCCTCGTCCCTTGATCCAGATTTATGCAGGAACGCAATAGAATAAACATATAAACATAAATACAGAGATGCAGTGGAAATAACACTTCATTTCATTAATATCAAAGAACTGAAATTTGCTTACAGACAGAATGGAAATAAAACTAGCTAGGGCGCTGGTAGCTATCTCTGAGAAGAGATGTGGCGGCTACAGGCCTCTGAACTGAGTTACAATGAGGCTCGAGGGCCTATTTATCATTTAGAAACAATGGGAAATCCTAAACAGCCAAAACCCTAACCCTAGGAGATGAAGCGCCAAAACTATGGGCACCGTTTGGGTAAATTGGTGTTTCAACTTCCCAGGGGCGTAACTTTGGCATACGATCTCCGTTTGACGCGTACCATACCTCGTTAGAAAGATCTATCCGAGGACTACAAATTTGGAATGGGCAACATCGGTCCATGGACCCATGTTGCCCTCCGTTTTCCCAAAAAACGTCGTTTAGGGCCTCAAAACGACTCCGGAAGTTTAGGACCCGAAAAACTGCTAAAAATAGTAAACTGTGCCGAAACTGAAAAAATGAAATAGAAAATTGTGGAGCCCCAAGTGGAATAGGCGGGTGACCACCAATATCCACTTGGATCATTCCTCCCCCCTTAGGAAACAATGGTCCCCATTGCGTTAAGTTCCTCCATGAGATGAGGAAATTTCTGCTGAACTTGGTCCCTGGTGAACCACTTTCCTTGGTGCAGGAGTTGGCCGGCTTTGACAACCCGATATAGTTGGATCTTCTGCTGGCGAGTGTTCTTGATTTGCATGTCCATGATGCAATCTGTGGTGGCCTGTTCCATGCAGTCTGGATTTAACTCGGTTGGTGTGAGTTGTTCTGCAATGTCCGAGGTGTCCAGTAGAGGTGGGAAGTAAGGATGAAGGCGATCCACATTGAAGACTGGGTGCAGACCAAGGAATGGTGGAATACTGAGCTCGAATGCATTGTTCCCTACAGCCTTGGTGATGGTGTACGGCCCGTGTCGGAGCGGGCGAAGCTTGCGGTGGGGTCCAGTGAGGCGCTCCTTCTGCAAATGTAGCCATACTTTGTCACCCACCTGGAAGTTGTGTGGCACCCGGTGGTGATCATGGCGTTGCTTGTACTTGGCATTGGCTCTGTCCAATATATCATGAACCTGTTGGCGGATGTGTTGAATGCGCTCGATGAAGCTACTGGCTTTGTCAACCGAAGATGGACTGTGAGCAGATTAGCTGACATTGCAAATGGCATAGCTACGTCAATGGGACATAGTGGCTGGAATCCCAAGCCCACCTGAAAGGGGCTATGGCCAATTGAACTGTGGAGAGCCCTGTTATAACTATGTTGTACATAGGGGAGGCTCTCGTCCCATGTGCGTGGATGCTTTGAATTGTACATGCGCAGAATGTGTACAATCATTATGTTGACGACCTCTGTCTGGCCATCTGTTTGGGGATGGAAAGCTGTGGACTTGGTGAGCTTTGTGTCCAACATTGACCAGAGGCTGGACCAAAATGTGCTGAGGAACATGCTATCTCGATCTGATATGATAGACTGTGGGATCCCAAAGTGCACCCACACTCGTTCAAAGAAGAGTTTAGCAGTGGCTTCTGCTGTGATATTCTTCTTGCAGGCCGCCATAATGGCCATCTTCGAGAATCTGTCGACGACCACAAAAACACGGTCATTTCCCTGCTTAGTAGAAGGCAGGCCCGACATGTAATCCATGGAGATGGATTCCCAAGGTCGACTAGGGGTGGGTAGAGGAGTATATAGGCCTTGCTTCTTGATGGTCGGTTTGGCAATGGCACAAGCAGTGCAGGATCTGATGTGCTTCTCGACATCCTTTCGAAGGTTCGGCAAATAGAAATACTTCTGTAGTATTGCTACTGTTTTCTCGACCCCGAAATGCCCAGCGACTCGACTGTAGTGTGCTTCCCATATCATCTTGGCACGCTCGCTTGAAGGAACACAAAGGTGTCCCATGTGACATAAAAGTGCATCTTGGAGGTGAAACTTTGGAACTTGCATACCCCCCAAGAGTGCCTTGTAAGTTTGGTCGAATTCTGGGTCACTCTCATAGAGAAGCGGCCAATCAGAAGTCTCGTGCCCACAAGAGTTGAGCACAGTGGTGAGCGCCACGATCGGTGGTCGGCTGAGGCAGTCTGCAACATGATTGGTGCTACCCTTCTTATATTTGATGTTCAAATGAAACTGTTGCAGATATGTAGACCACTTCTGATGGCGATCATTCTGCAACTTCCCTTGTGTCTGTATGAACTGCAGGGGCCTGTGGTCTGTGTGGACGATTGTTTCCTTCCCCAAAATGTAATGCTTCCATTGTCGACAAGCTTGCACAATGGAGTACATTTCTTTGTCATATGTGGGGTACTTGCGAACTGTGTCAGACAATGTCTCACTGTGAAATGCCATTGGATGTCCCTGTTGAGTAAGAACTGCCCCAATAGCATAGTCAGAGGCATCTGTCTCGATCTCAAATGGCTGTTGTAAGTCTGGTAAAGTGAGCACTGGGGCAGAACAGAGGCGATTTTTCAATTCTGTGAACGCCTTCTGTTGAGGTTCCGACCAAAAGAATTTTGCTCTCACTCCTCCCTTGGTGACTTGACTCAAGGGCCAAGTGATATGAGAGAATCCCAACACGAACCTCCGGTAGAAATTAGCAAGACCCAGAAAGCTGCGAAGCTCTGTTATAGTGGTTGGGGCTGGCCAATCCCGAATGACTTGGATCTTGGCTGGATCCACATGCACCCCCCTTTCATCGATAATGTATCCCAGATATTGAACCTGGGTCATGCCAAACGTGCACTTCTCCAAATTGGCACACAACTTGTGTTGCCGCAGTGTTTGGAGGACTTGTCGGATGTGATGAAGGTGCTCTTCCCAAGTCTTGCTGAAGATCAGAATGTCATCCAAGTACACCACAACGAATGAGTTGGTGAATGGCCGCAAGATGTCGTCCATCATCCTCATGAAGGTTGCGGGAGCATTCGTCAACCCGAAAGGCATGACCAGCCATTCAAAAAGGCCTTCCTTAGCCTTGAAGGCAGTCTTCCACACATCAGAGGGTTCAATTGGTACCTGGTGATACCCGGACTTCAGGTCGATCTTACTGAAATATTTTGCACCTTGGAGTTGGTCGGGAGGTCACTCGATGGTGGGGTTGGGGCCCTTGTCTGGAAAACTGAAGATCACTGTTCAGGCGTGGTAGTGTTGAGTCTCGTCTGCCGTCTAACTTTCTTGTACCAGCACGATCGGGCTCTGCCGGCGGCGGGCTGAACCGTGCCGTCGGCCTTGCTGCTGCAGTCTGCGCAGATCACCTCTTGGTGCCTGTCATTCCAGAGCAGGCGTGGTCGGTCCATTTCGTCTGTGACGCCTTGTGAGGATGAATCAGTGGGTCAGCAGGCTTTGTGATGCGAGAGGAACCCCTGTGGGTGAGGTATGAATACCATCCCGTGCCCTCCACAACCTTATCCATTTGTTGTTGTTGAGCAGAGGAGCCCTGTCTGGAGGTCGTGGCCACAATCTTCTTCTTGCCCTGGGGGCGGATCATCAGGAAAACGAATTTCCTGGTTTGGGAAATGAGCTTACTACATTGTTTTGCAGTAACCAAAGAGATAGCGACAGGAGGTGGTACCTCTGGTATCCTGTACAACTTATTTCCCAAAGTAACAATAACAGCACGAGGTCGAGACTCATACACAGCATGACGCTTCCACAAGTATGGTTGTCCTAATAATACATCAGAAACATCAATAGGAACAACGTCACATAATACCTCATCCGTGAAGGGCTTGATGCTATAGGGAAGGCGACACTGCTGGCTGACGCGGAGATCTCGTCCTTGGTGAAGCCACCCGATGGTGTATGGATGTGGGTGAGCTGTGGTCGGCAAGCCCAACCGCTTCACGGCGTCTGCTGAAATGAGGTTCTTTTGGCTCCCATTGTCGACGATGAACTGTACCGGGGAGCCCTTTACCCACATCTGGGAGTGGAAGAGACGTTCCTCCTCCTCTGGATCTTCCGATTCCTCCTTTTGGATCTTTGCAGTGGCAACAGTGGCGTTGGGCTCCGCATCAATAATCTGTTTCCCTCTTTCATTCACCTTTTCCGGTTCTGATTCGGAGTCAGAGCATGCATCTGACTCAGAAGCCCTCATCTCGGCCACTAGCGACTGCTTGGCCCGACACTCACTTGTGTTGTGAGTGGAGCTCTTATGGAACTCACACCACTTTCCCGTGTCCTTCTTTGGCTTTGCGGTGATGTTCTTTTCTTGTGGCTTTGACGGGTTGTCTTTAGCCGCCATGCCTTGGCTCTGTCCTTTGTTCTGCGGTTTGGAAGCACCTTTCCCTTGCTTTTGATTCGCAGATCCAAAGTCTCGCTTCTTCTGTTTGAATTTCTGCTCAATCTTGGCAGCATACCGGTATGCCGTACCAAGCGAGGAGATGTCGAGGAACTCCATTTCCTCATGAATGTATCTGTGCAGACAACTGCGATACTTTAGCACCAAATGTTTCTCTGAATCTTTGATACCCAACTTTGTGCGCAGGGTATGGAACAGATTCGTCGGCTCATGCACATCTTGATCCCTTTGTTGTCGCAGCGTGGTCCATTGTATGTACTTGTCCTCATAGCTCCCCACGGGATAGTACTGTTCCTTGACGGCGTCTCGGAAAGAATTCCAAGTTGGTACGGCCGAGAACAGAGAGGGTTCTGTCTGGTCCTTGTTCTCACGGTAGGTTTCCCACCAGTCCTTAACATGGGGGGTAGCTTTGAGGAGTGCAAAAATAATCTTCTCCCGGTCTGAAAAGTCATGAACAGAGAAATATCCTTCTAATAGATTCAACCATCTATCTACGGCATCTGCGTCTATTTGACCCTCAAATATGGGAATGTCGAAATTTACTTGTACCTTAAAGGGAGTCGCAACTCCAGAGTGGCTACTGGATGCAGATGCGCCGCCGGTGGGCAGCCGTTGAAGGATCTGAGCAAAGCTATCCATCATCGCGTTCCTTTGTTTTTCGAGGGCCTCTTCGAGCAATATTTTGATAGGATCTCCTGCTCCCTCATCTTTCTTTTCGTCCCCCATGGGCGTCCGTCGAGGTTTGCGAGGCTGATCTTGCAAAGGTTCCACCAGATCAAGCCCTAGCTCCTTATGCCCCGACCTCGTTGGGGACATGCAAAGAAGGATCGAGAAAAAGCAGACCGCTCTGATACCACTGATCCGGATTTATGCAGGAACGCAACAGAATAAACATATAAACATAAATACAGAGATGCGGCGGAAATAACACTTCATTTCATTAATATCAACGAACTGAATTTTGCTTACAGACAGAATGGAAATAAAACTAGCTAGGGCGCTGGTAGCTATCTCTGAGAAGAGATGTGGCGGCTACAGGCCTCTGAACTGTGTTACAATGAGGCTCGAGGCCTATTTATCATTTAGAAACAATGGGAAATCCTAAACAGCCAAAACCCTAACCCTAGGAGATGAAGTGCCAAAACTATGGGCCCCATTTGGGTAAATTGGTGTTTCAACTTCCCAGGGGCGTAACTTTGGCATACGATCTCTGTTTGACGCGTACCATACCTCATTAGAAAGATCTATCCGAGGACTACAAATTTGGAACGGGCACTTCGTTTTCCCAAAAAACGTCATTTAGGGCCTCAAAATGGCTCCGGAAGTTTAGGACCCGAAAAACTGCTAAAAATAGTAAATTGTGCCGAAACTAAAAAACTGAAATAGACAATGGTGGAGCCCCAAGTGGAATAGGTAGGTGACCACCAATATCCACCTGGATCATCCCTTTATTAAAACCTTTTTCCTATGCTAAAACCCCATTTTCCTCACTAAAAAACCCTTCCCCTCCACTCATTCCCCCTTTTTTCATTAAAAACAAATGTAAAAACCCATTTTTACATTGTTTTTAAATAAATATTAATCTCGGGCCCCACTTTGATAAACCCTGTTTATTTTAACACCCAACCCCTTATATGTTTACGCCCCCCGCTTTAAACCTTTAACCTCCGCTCTAATATACCCCGGGCCCCCACTATATTAAAAACGTTGCACTAATGTTTAAAACCTTCCATTTCATTTAAAAAATCTCGGGCCCCACCTTATGTTTTAACCCGCCGTTCCATCAAATTTCGACCACCGTCCGATCTTCTCCCCTTCATCTGATGGCCCCCGGCGCTCCATATCACAACCCAAAACGCCCAATGGTTAAAACCTTTGAGGGGTTGTGAAATAGGCAGTTTCGCAACCCTCCCGTCTGCCACGCGTCATCTCGATGTTTTATCACATCCCTCCATCTGATACCACCCAACCGCTTACGCCATTTACAATAAACCACAAACCGTTGTCATGTCATACAATGAAACCACCCCCTGGGTAAAGTGAAAACCACTTACCTCACCCCGTGCGATGCTATCAACCACCATTTCTCGCCTCCCTGCAGAGCTTCATTTTCATTAATAATTGTTTTAATTTTGCAGGTGATCTATGCATCATAAAATGCAATAATCAAATTGCGTTTCTAATTCCAATAATTGTTTAAACCGGGCTCTCTGGATGACGAGTTAGAAGCATTATTCATCAAATAATTAGCAGCAGAAGAAAAAACAAAAGCAGCAATGGATCATGATTATTAAGGATTGTACAATTACTCCAAATATAACGAGGTTTATTCAGTGTAAATGACAAAGTAAGGGAAAAGGAGGGTTTACTATGACAGTGAAAGGAGAAAGAAGTGAAACAGAGCATTTACTAGTTAAAGATAGAAGACATAGTTAAAGAATAGATCAAAGGCAGTAAAAGGAAAATTGGTAAAAGAAAGAAGATAAAACAGTAAGGTAAAGAAAGAAATGATAGTGATAACAAAGACAGTGAAGAGAAAATACATATAAAGACAAATCAGATTTTAAAGACAAATCAAAGAGAAAATCAATGAGGAAGACAAAGCTTGATGTCAAGACCACTTAGCATTTACTACTTCTCAAACACATAGGCCACCTCCAGCTTAATTTTGAAATAATGAAAGCTACTAAAGTCAAATGTTACAGTCAGAGATATTTTAGCAGAAATTCAGAAGTTATTGTAAAAATTAATTTCATAGGCAGCTGGTCAAAAATATCTTAAAATTAGCTGAACAGTTAATTTGAAAGTTATTAGTACAATAGGTCTGTCGGAGATATTTTTGGTTTGGGCCTTGCATGGCCTCAATTGTCAAAAATTTATTTACTCTTTAGTAAATACAAATCTGCCACCCTAGGTTAGGGCAACCTCCTAAGTTGCAGTTAAATATTGCATGTATTGTCCATTATCATTGTTGGTTGTTGGGTTGGATTTTGCTTAGACTTTAAGTTGCAAAGATTATTGCATTGGAGCACTGCAACTGTTTTGAGTTGGACATCGGTAATACAAGCATTTTCACAGGATTCTTGAGCTATGTTTAATGGTGATGTTATCCCTCTTTGTTAATGTTTTTTCTTTGTTTTTCCAAATTGTGCATCAATCTCCCTGATAGCAGAAAGATAAATTTTAGATTAAGATATGTTGCATGAGCACCTTAATTATGTCTCTTATTGTCATCTTAATGTTTTCCTCTGCAAATTTAACTAAAGAATTATTAACTTCTCTTTAGTTTCACCTAGCTGTTATCTTAGGATTTCCTTTTGAAGTTTAACTAAAGAATTCTTAATTGCTCTTTAGTTTCTCTGAAACTGTTTTCTTGAGGCCTTTCTTATGAAGTTGAATTAAAGAATTCTTAACTTATCCTTACCTCCACTAAATTTGTATCTTGAATGTTTTCCTATAAAGACCTGAAGTAGAATTCAAATATTGTCTGCTCTGCATTTATGTTGAAGTATAGTTAAATAATTCAGAGACTGTATGCTCTTTAGCTTTACAGAACTCGCTATCATTTCATATTCATCTTTCCATAGAGATTCGTTTGATATAGTTAACTTTCCTTGTGAAAAACCCTTGAAAAGTTGATGTACAATTTAACCCTTTTATGAATCCATAGCCCAATTTCTGACACCAGCAAATTTCGGCCTCCAAGGAATCTGAAAGATTCCCTCAAGATTCTTGAAGATTCTCCTCCACAGGGAATCTACAAAAATGCTGCTAAAGAGACAAATCTGGGTGCACCATCGTGTTCCTTGTGGAATTCTGGTTAAAATGCATATAAAGTTTAATACATTATGAAAAATTTACCTCCCTGAGATCAAAAGATTCCCTTGGCCTTAAGCTGGAATTTGTATTGAACTGTGTGCCTGCATCTGCATTGGTATGGGCTCTGCCTCGAAAATCGTGCCCATCCTTGTTGCTTATGGCATGAGCGCACTTGGAAAAAGGCGAGTTTAAATGTAAATTCGTGACGGAGATTCCAATGTGGAATCGTTGGCGCAATGGCAATAAAGGAAATTTGTTGAGGAGAGGTCGAGGGGTCAAATTCCGACCCTCCATACTTGGTGCGTATTTGTTTTAAACAAATATATTATTTGGGGGGCGGGGGGGCCCGCATTGGGCAGCCCGCCCCAAACCTCTGTCATCCATTGTTCGTAATGTTACAATATATAGCATATATATTGTTTTAATATATGGTAAGGTGGGTTGATTTTTAACATTGGTAAGTGTTGGCATGTTGGGTGGGAGGGGTCCGCAATCCACGGCTCCGACCCAACCCATATTGCAACATTAATGTAGTTATAGTTTTTTTTTTTTTTTTTAAACATATATAATATATATGTTTTGTTATGTATACTATAACCATAACCATAATACACCATATGTTTGTTTAATTTATGCTTTTCATACCATAATACCCACCATTTGCGTTGATTAATATTAATCCATATCATAACCTTTTTGTATATGGTTTGTTTGTATATGGATTATAAATAGTTATAAAAATAACTATTTTAATATTTAAATGATTTTGTTGTTTTAATAATCAGAGTTTTTTCATGATTTATTCTTTTGTCCTTTTGTGCAGTTTGACGACCAATGGAGGGGCGCCATCTATCAGGGCTGGTAGGCTGCTATGTGAGTCCCACGTGCTCACTGGGATGCCATGTGGCATGTTGTGGGCCCCACTTCCCTTGTTTTAACAAAACTTCAAATTTCTCTAACTTCCTCATACGAGCTCGGATTGACGCGCCATTTGCACCATTGCAATCAAGGCAACTAGCTATTTAATATGAAGCTAATTTTGTCACCTTATTGGCACTTTTAATTTCGAGCCTTTTTACAACCCACTAGTGTCTAAATATCCACCTGGATCATTCCTCCCCACTGAGGAGATTTTGGTCCTCCAAAATCATCAGCTTCTATCCATCATCAACTGCATTCAGATGTCTCGAAAGGCACATTCCCACACAACTCCTTCACCTTACGTACTTTGGAATCAGAACGCAATGCCAACACCTGCAACTGCTGCAACGCAAATGTCTGAAAAGGCACATCCCTTAAAGACTCCTTCACCTTTGTCCTTCGTAATCGGAATGCAAATGCCACATATGCCTAAAGTTGCAACGCAAATTACATGCTCAAATATGACCAAAATAATTCTACACTTGCCACGAGTTTACATGCTTGGTGGTCAAGTTTACATCAATGGAAATCACACCCCATCTATCATTTCAAGACAAAAACATCATTGTCGCATTTCGAAGTGATGGAAATCACATCATCACTTTTACATGAAATAAATGTATCATGATTGATCAAACAAGGCCAAAATATCATAGTTGCTTCATAAGTGATGAAAAAACACATCATCACTTTTACAGTTAAAAATGAAACATATGATTTACAAACAGGGCCATGACAAGCTAACATATCTAGAAAAACAATATAGAAAAAACCCTTTTAAGCAAAGTGAATGGGTCATTCCACTATGGGGAATTTGCTTGTTGATCGTCTCTTTCGACTGGTTTCTACATGGACGTTTTGTCTTTGAGGTGCTGCTCTGGATGGAGTCTCCAACACGTGGCTTTTTGATGGCCACTTCGGTTGCAATAACTGCAATGAGTATTCTTCCTCCATACCTGCTTAACCAATTTCTTTCCTTGTTGTGGAGAAGGTTTTCCATGCCTCATCCTCCTTTGTGATGCCATCCTTTTCCAACACTTAAAAAACACATGGTTATGTAAACCACAAAAATGATAAGTTTTTCGATGCCATTATTTACGAAAATTATTAATAACATTCTTATAATCAAAATGGACTCTGGAATAATGAGACTTATCATACCTTCTCTGGTGGTCTCTAGTGTGATCATGGCGATGAGAGCTTTCCTCAGCCCTTTCACTGCAACATGCACTACCATGGAACGATGGTGAAGTGTTCCCATTGTTCCTCTTCCTTGGTAAGTTCAAAAATGTTTGTTTTCTTTTGATGTCCTTCGAACATCCTTCTTCAGTGTATCCCAAACCTGCATAGCAAGGTCTTTGCACAACCTCCAATGGTTGAGTTATGCCTTGGCCACGAATGCCAAGTCCTCCTCCTTGGTACCCCATCTTGGTAAGGAGTCTCATGTTGGTTCCTATAATGGGTATCTCCACACTTCCAACATAAATGACATCATGTGAAGATGAGACTGAAGAGAAATCGACATTGTTTACCTAAACTGTCGATTTTCACATAGGTGAAGATGGCTTCTCTAAGCCTTCATTGTGCTTCACTTTCTCCAAGGCATCAGTCGCGAGTTGTAGTTGAAGTTGCATTCGTTGCTTCTCCTCCTTCTCTTCATTTAGGAGTGCCTTCAATGCATCATGATCTGCTTGAATACTTTCATTGTTGTGCTTCAATTCTTCCAACACCTCTTTCGTGGCTTGCAACTGAAGATGCAATCGATGTTTGTCCTCCTCTTCTTGTAGGAGTGTCTTCAATTAAGCGTTGTCTACTGCTTATTTCTCATAAGATTTGTATAACATGTCCACTTTCTTAGACACCCTGAGCATGGTCTCATACATGTCTTTGACATTCTCCATTTCTCAACTCAGAGAACGTTCAATGGTTCATGCCTGCAATCCAAATCAGCAAGAAGACCACTCTGACACCACTTGATCCAAGTAAGTTTTTGATACCCTTAAAGCAAGACCTTTCACTTTGGCTGATGAGATGGAATTGAATCAAAGCATTAATGATCATAAAAGAAAATATCTGCATGTTTTAAAGAAGAGAAACATAACAAGCATTAGCAACATAAGAGATTGATGACGAAGTTCGTCGAGGAGGGACTACGTCTCCAGGCCTTGGTGTCAAGATGGTGTAGGTCACTGCCTTACATGTTGGAAAGAGTGATGACGTACATGGATGGTATTTTCTCTACCATACAAGAAAAATTCCCTCACGCAGGAGTGGCTTTACCTCTCCATGAGATGTTCCACTACCAGAATTCTCATTCACAAAAAGGACTCCTATCAGTATGACAATAACTCACACATAATGACTATGAGTATCTCTCCAGCATGGCAACAAAGGGATCTCAATAAAACATACATGTGACAATGAGTATCCCGCCAACATGGCAGCAAAGAGATCTCAAACATAATACAAATCCATTATAGAAATTACATCTCACATCAAGAACAAAACAAGATCCCTCATCAAACACCGACAGGGATCTATACAACATAATGCATCTCGTAGAAAAGAGACAAAGAAGTACATGAAATCAATGCATCATATACCTCACATTAAATATGACTGAAGAATGAGTTGCTCCGCTGCTGGATATGAAATCACCATCACAATCGTGGCATCAAAAGGTGTGAAATCGACTGATCACTCACTAAATGCTGACACCTGCACTCCACTTTGAAAAGTGGCCGAAAAATATAAAAATCAGATGGAAAATATGAATATACCATTAGATTCGTGGTGTCTAATAGTGCAAAATTGACTGTCAAATTTCCAAATTATGACAAAGTGAAAATTTGGGCCTTAGGGAATCTTTTAGATTCCCCCTAGATTCCTCAAAGATGCTGCTCCACATGGAATCTAGAAAATTGCAACTCAAAATAGGAATTTAATCTCACCATTGAGATCCTTGCGAAATTTTGAGAAGAATTATTATAATTTTGACCTCATTCTGTGATCCAGGTGGATATCATTGGCCACCCACCTATTCCATTTGGACTCGCAACATCAATTCTTGCAGCTTTTCACTTCCAGTAGCTTACTATTTTTAGCAGGTTTTCGAGTCCTGCACGCCCGGAGCCATTTTGGGGCACTAATGATCCAAGTGGATATTGGTGGCCACCCACCTATTCCATTTGAACCCTCGCCATCAGTTCTTTATGTTTTTAAGTTTTAGCACAACTTACTATTTCAAGCAGTTTTTCGGGTCCTGAACTTCCAGAGCCGTTTTGAGGCCCTAAACGACATTTTTTGGGAAAACGGGGAGAAGCATGGGTCATATATTGATGTTTCTCACTCAAAAGTTATAGTCCTCGGATAGATATTTCTAACGAGCTATGAGCGCGTTAAACAGAGATCGGATGCCAAAGTTACGTCCCTGGGAAGTTGAAACACCAATTTACCCAAACGGGACCCACAGTTTTAGCACTTCATCTCCTAGGGTTAGGTTTTTAGATGTTTAGGGGTTTACATTGTTCCTCAACAATAAATAGGCCTTCGAGCCTCATTGTAACACAGTTCAGGGGCTAGCAGCCGACACATCTCTTCTAAGAGATAAGCGCTACCAGTGTCCTTGCTCGCTTATTCCCATCATTTCAATTATGTAACACAGTGGGGAGGCCTGTAGCCATCACATATCTTCTCAGAGATACTCTACCAGTGCCCTCGCTCACTCATTTCCATTATGTATCTCTGTAACACAGTTCAGAGGCATGTAGCTACCACATCTATTTTGAGAGATACGCCTACCAGCGCCCTAGCTGTTTATTTCAGTCATTTGATTATAATAAAATGAAGAATTGTTTCTGCTGCATCTCTGTATCTATGGTTATATATGATTTTTTTTGCGTTCTTGCGTAGAATCCGGATCATTATGACACCGGCGAATTTCGACCTCTAAGGAATCTGAAAGATTCCTAAAGAGTCTCCTCTACAGGGAATCTGCAAAACCGCTTCTCAAGAGGTAAATCTGGGCGCACCATCGCGTTCCCTGCGAAATTATGGTTAAAATGCATATAAATTTTAATACATTATGAACAATTTACCTCCCTAAGATCAAAATATTCCCTTGGCTTTAAGCTGGAATCTGTCTCGAACTGTGTGCCTTCATCTGCACTGGTCTGGCCTCTGGCTCGAAAATCGTGCCTGTCCTTGCTGCCTCTAGCCTGGGCGCACTTGGAAAAAGGTGAGTTTAAATGTAAATTTGTGGCAGGGATTCCCATGTGGAATCGTTGGCGCAATGGAAATAAAGGAAATTCGTTGAGGAGAGGTCGGGGGTCAAATCTTGACCCTCCATACTTGGCACATTTATTGTTTTAAACAAATATATTATGCGGGGGCCGGACCCGCATTGGGCGGCCCGCCCCAAACCTCCGTTGTCTGTTGTTTGTAATGTTACAATATATAGCATATATATTGTTTTAATATATGGTAAGGTGGGTTGTTTTTTAACGTTGGTAAGTGTTGGCATGTTGGGTGGGCGGGGTCCGCAACCCACGACCCCGACCCAACCCATATTGCAACATTAATGTAGTTATGGTTTGTTTGTTTGTTTGTTTTGTTTTGTTTGTTTGTTTTTTTTTTTTTTTTTTTTTTTTTTTTTTTTTTTTTTTTTTTTTTTTTTTTTTTTTTTTTTTTTTTTTTTTAACGTATATAATATATATGTTTTGTTATATATATATTATAAACATAACGATAATATACCATGTGTTTGTTTAATATATGCTTTTCATACCATAATACCCACCATTTGCGGTGATTAATAGTAATCCATATCATAACCTTTTTGTATATGGATTATAAATAGTTATGAAAATAGCTATTTTAATATTATTAGTTGGTTCGAAACGTTGACCTAATCCTAATGATGTGATTAATCTGAAAGTTCTTTTATCTAAACTATTTTAATATTTAAATGATTTTGTTGTTTTAATAATCAGAGTTTTTTAATGATATTTTTTTGTCCTTTTGTGCAGGTTGAGGACCAATGGAGGGCCCCATGTGTCAGGGCCTGGTAGGTTGCTATGTGGGTCCCATGTGCTCACTGGGATGCCATGTGGCATGCTATGGGCCCCACTTCCCCTGTTTTAACAAAACTTCAAATTTCTCTAACTTCCTCATACGAGCTCGGATTGACACGTCGTTCTCATTGTGATCAGGGCGACGAGCTCTTCAATCTGAAGCTGAGTTTGTCACCTTCCTGAAACTTTTAATTTCGACCCTTTTTCCAAGCCACTGATATCCGAAGATCCACCTGGATCAATAAGACTCATAAGAAACAGGGTAAGATTAAATTTCCCTATAGGTTATGTGAAGGGAACCATCCCATTCACCTTTGTCCCTATCTGGATGAAGCCTCCAAAGTGTGGTATACAATTTCAACTTCTGAATCCTGTCTTCCTGTTGGTTACTAGAAGTTTTCTTTGAGTCCTATTCTAGTTGATCAAGTAATTGATCGGGATTCATCTTGGGTCAATTCTGCTCTCTCTGAAATTTAGTCTCATAAGTTTGTTTTCGACCAATCATTGGTTGAGAAAAAGGTTGACTTGATTCCACCCACAGTTCATCAAATATTTTCCGTATAGAGTGGATCTCATCCTAGTCAGGTTCTCTTTGTTTCCTCTGCTTCCCTGGGACCAGAGGGAGATCCTCCCATTCCCATGATTCAGGAGGGTGATCCTCTGATTATCGTCATCGTAGTCCAAGAAAGCGATCCTCCTGCTCTCATTCCTGAAGTCCAGGAGGATGCTCTTTCTGCTCCCGTAACGCAAAGGGATAGTCCTCTTATTCCTATCGCACCCCTTCCATGTAGTTAGGTCGCTTCCTTTGATTGGAGTCGATTCACGAGATACCGTCTTCCTTCTTATGTACCCTTTGAGATCACGGTACAAGCCTGCAATATGGCCATACCGAGCACATTTATAGATGAAGGTGCATCAGTTAGTATTTTGTCCTCAACTACCTGGAAAGCTTTCATTTATCCGTCACTTGTGCCTGTTACTCAGAATCTGTTGGCTTTTAATAGAGGAACCAGTTAACTGTTAGGGATCCTTTTGAAGCTTCCTATTACTTTATGAGGCAAGATTGTCTATATAAATGTGATGGTTGTCCAAGTCCCCTTGGATTTTAACTTCCTCCTGGGGTGTGACTATATTTATGTCATGGGAGCACTTATCTCTTCCCTCTTTCGTGTGATTTGTTTTCCACACGAAGGTCGGATCGTGACCATTGATCAACTTTCATTCATTGGTCCTAATGTGACATCTAGTCTATCATCATCCCTTTCTGGTCCTTACCTGCTAGTGGTGTCTTCCCCACCATAGGTTAATTACGTGGCAACTTGTTTGTTGCCCTCATCTAGTGATAGTGTCTTCGTGTAGCGTGTACTGGGGGCATTAGATCGAGATTTCTGAGATGTTGTTCTCCCATTGGATGAGAACCTCTTGGAAGCCATGAATTTTCATATGTCTTAATTAGGTCTTCGAAGCATAGTTCATTTTCTTGTGTCAAGCTCCTTAAAAAATGAAACAAGCTCTTCAGAGCAAAGTTCTTTTCTTGTGTCAAGCTCTTTGAAAAATAAAACAAGGTGTCAAAAGGATAGTTCTTTTACTGTGTCAACCTCGTTAAAAAATGAAACAAGTTCCCTTTTCAATTCGAGTCGTTGATCATATCTCGTAAAATCCCAGTCGAGTCTTTCACTTGATCTCGTAATTGAACCTTCATTCCATCCACCTATTAGTAACTAACAGTCTACTCCGGTGAATGCACTAAAGCTTAGGGGGCATGAACCTCGAATTGAGTCACCATGTTGAGGGCATGAAAACCTTTTCAATCATAGTTTTCCATGTTTTCAAGCTTTTGTAAAAATGAAACCATTCTCATTTTACCTCTCGTGATTGCATTTTTATCAACCTGTTTTTCCATACGAGCCTTGTTTTTTCTCATTCCATCATCACCATCGGCTCTGCCAATCATACGCCATCACTTGATTGTTTTACTCATTCCTAAGGAACCACTGCAATGAGTGTCTTGTTAGCCAACCTCTTGACTTTTATCATGTTTTGAGCAGTTCCACCATAATCGGAACCAATTGCTATCCTTTATACCACTCGTTCCTCCAAGTGGAGTCATCTTGCAGCTCTTTTCTAACTCTCTAAACGTGAAAAGATTGTCGATTTATTGTCATTTTGAACTCGTTAAAGTGCACGAAACGTCATTTACCCAATACACATTTGCCCCTTTTTCGGGCTAGGATAAATTATTTACGAAAAAGGAATACCTTAGTCAATCGCGACTAAGATGTTATCTCAAACTTTGTTTTCTACATTTTCGGGTATGAGGGACTATTTACGAAAAGTGCCATCCAAAGTTTTCTTTTCACTTATTTTAAAACTCTCTAAACATGAAAAGACATCGAGTTCCACATTTGTCGGGTTTGTTAAAATTTAACGGCATTGGATCCATCACCATGATGACATCTAGTTTCTCCTTCCTAGGGCTCACAAAATGTACTAAGATCGATTTGTACAAAGAACAAACTTATATGACAAGCATATGCTATCCGCTTCAAGCTTGTATTCAAAAATAATTAAAGTACTCGCCATAAATGGTGGGAGAAAATGGAAAGCATTAATCAGCTGTGTTGGCAGTTTGTCTCTCTTGAACATGACACATCCTCTATTTCGTGTCGGGTTGGAACATCCTACATTCGTCACTTCGCCTCCATGGGTTGGGAAATATGTTTTGCCTCTCATGCCGTTACCACTTTTGTCAACATGACCTCTGATTCCATTTGAGTCAAATAATGCCAAACTCCGGAGTCGTGTCACTGTATGTTCAAGAGAAGTTCCTTTTGCGTCTTATTCATTGCCTGGTTCTCTGTTAACTTTCATCATTATCTTATTGCCTTTATCTTGTGTCACTGATGTGGGACGCATTATGTCCCTCCTTCAAAAGATCAGTTCCTGTCGACTTCAACTCGTTATCCGGGAAGTTGATATAGAGATCCCTTTGCAGTACCTTAGAGCCTACATGCCCTAATGGTAGGTTGTTCGCATCCGACGACAGGCTCACATCATTGGCCTTCGATTGGATGATTTCATGGGTGTTCGACGTCAACTCCTTATTCGCATCTCATGGATTGTATTGCTAGTACCTTGAGGGCCATTGTCATTATTGGTAGTTTCTCTCGTGCCCGTTAACACTTTACATCATTAACTGGTAATCATGTGATTTTCTTACATGTTCGACTTCAACTCATTCACATGAATGAATTTGTACTTGATTGGGTTGTGACGGAGCACAAGACCCTGGTTTTGTCTGATAAAGCCTAGGCTGCAAGGCAATATGTATTATTCATGATTGTACAGATGACTCTTTCATTTGGATGGCTACGACCATACCTCAGATCCCGTTTCATGATCTCTTTTACAGATGGTTGTGTCCATGCCTCATGTCATGTGATTATCTCAGAGATTTCAGTTATGTATATATGTTCTTGTTTGCGTAGTTTTTCCGATGACAACGCCTTGGTCCTGACATGTACTCGTAAAGCATTTCACCCCTCACTCTCGTTCGACCTTCATGCTTTAAGGGGCATCTGTTACACAGCAATTTGTTACTGTCTCTGTACTCCTCATTCCTGACCTTGGAGACCCTTAATAGTGACCCATGCGTCTATTTTCCATCATGAAAATGTGCCATTATATCCCTTGCATCATATTGAACAAACTCTTTGTTGACCATTCCTGAAGCATCTCCTTAAAAACATGGTTATCTGGGGCGGCACACCCTCTGCGTGTCTTGCTCGCGCCGATTACTCTTTTTTGGTATGGGGCAGCGCCGATCGATGCTGGAATGAGAATCATACCCGCGTCGATCCTCTTCTGGATTTAAAAAAAAAATGGAAGTGAAGCTTCAAGATCTAGAAGTTTCGTGGCAGAGAGTTGGTTATTTGTTCCTGAGGATAGAGTCGAGGTTCTCCCTTTGGGCTTCTTGTTCCTACAAAAGTGGAACCACCCGATGGGATAAACCATTTCCCCACCTTAAGTGGATCCATGTTCCCTCTTCCCTTGCTATAAAATGGACATCCTCCCATACCTCTGCAAGTTAGAACAAATATAGAAGAGCAACAAAGAGATAATTGTTGCTATAGGCATTTAAGGAAAGTTGAGACCGTTGGCCCCATCATATCAAGTTGAAACGAGGGCTTTGGAGATGTGCCTGGATCCTAACCCGTTGAAGGAGAGCTGTGACATCGAGGCACAGGTTGTAACTCCCCTCTCTATATTAATATAATATAATTGATTCTTGCTTTCCATTCTCGTCTTTAATGTATGATTGGATTTATAGTTCTCCTTGATCAACCAGATAGATTGTTTATGCGAGATATATGTTATGCTTTCACGTTTGCTGTTGTTGATCTCTTGTGTAGGAAACTAAGTGTTGGCGACAACGAGGATATGACTACGGAGCGTGAGGGATCAAATGATTCAAGCGAGGAACAACATTAGATCGAGACATGCGATCTATTCACGATCTCTGTCCATTTTCAATCTAGGAAAGTAAGCTTTATATTGTTCCATGTTGTTACTAGACCCATCCTAGGGCTAGAGGGATTGTCTTTGTCCGTATAGAGGATTTTCCTGCATAACATCCACATATCAGAAACAATTTCATGTGAACATTAAGTACAAGAAGGGAAACACTAGTAATGTTGCAGATTGCCTTAGTCGACCACTGATTGTGGTGTTGACCATTATTCTAGACTCTTGTGGGAATGAGACTTCTAGATGGCTGCAAATTTACAAAATTGATCCAAAATTCTCCATCACATACTAGATGTTGACGGATGGTAAGCAAGTCCCAAACTTCCACCTCCAAGATGCACTGTTATGCCATCTGGGACACCTTTTTGTTCCTTCAAGCGAGCATGCCAAAATGATTTTGGAGGCACACTATAGTCGAGTTGCAAGACACTTTGGTGTAGAGAAGACAATGGTAGTTCTACAAAAGTATTTTTATTAGCCAAATCTCCGACATGATGTTGGAAAATATATAAGATCCTACACTGCCTATGTTATTGCCTTACCAACCATTAAGAAGCAAGGTTTGTATACTCCTTTGCCTAATCCTATCCGACCCTGGGAATCCATTTTTTTGGACTATATGTCTAGCCTTCCTTTTACCGAGAATTTCAAGAAATGTGTATTTGTGTTCGTTGACATATTTTTTAAGATGGTCATATTGGCTTCCTGCAAGAAGAGTATCACAGTAGATGCCACTACCAAACTATTCTTTGAATGAGTGTTGATACATTTGGGGATTTCACAAACCATTATATTAGATCGAGATAGAAAGTTCCTCAACGCATTCTGGTCGAGCCTCTGGTCATTGTTGGAAGCCAAGCTCACCAAGTCGATTGCATTCCACCCCCAGACTCATAGCCAGAAAAAGGTTGTCAACAAAATGATAGTGCACATACTATGCATGTACAACTCTAAGCATCCGCGAACATGGGATGAGAATCTTCTCTATGCGCAATACTTCTATAACAAAGTTCTCCATAACTTGACTGGCCACAACCCCTTTCAAGTGGGCATGGGATTTCAACCACTATGTCCCATTGATGTTTCTTTCTTGCAACTACACAGGGAGAATCTGCACATGTTCAGTCCGAAGCTGATAAAGCCACCAAATTTATTGAACACATTCAACACATTCACCAATAGGTTCACGAAATCTTGGATAGATCCAATTTAAGTATAAAAAATGACACGTTCAACATCGAGTGCCACATAAATTGCAGGTGGATGAAAAAGTTTGATTTCATTTGCAGAAAGAACGCCTTGTTGGATCCCATCAAAATATTCAACCACTATGATATGGGCCTTACACCATCACCAAGGTTGTGGAGACAAATTTTTGAGCTCGGTATCCCTCCATTCCTTGGCTTACACCCAATATTCAATGTGGACTGCCTTCGGCCATACTTTCCACGATTGTTGGACACATCAGACGTTGTTGAGTAGCTGACACCAAAAATGCTCAACCTAGACTGTATTGAATAGGCCACAACTGATTGGATCATGAAAACACATATAAAAAACACTCGCCAATTGTATTGAGTTATCAAAGCTGGCCAACTCCTGCACCAAGGCAGGTGGCTCACTAGGGACCAATTTCAACAGAGGTTTCACCATCTCATGGAGGCACTCAACGCAATGGGGACATTTATTCCTAAGGTGGGAAGGCTATTCTAGGTGGATATTGGTGGACACCCACATATTCCACTTAGACCCCCGACATCATTTTCTTTTAGTTTTCTAATTTCAAACACAATTTCCTATTTCGACAAATTTCTATTTTTGGAAAGTTTTTGGGTTTTGAACTTTCGAAGTCGTTTTGAGGCCTTAAACAATGTTTTTTTTTTAAGAAACGGGGAAATAATAAAATCTTTAATTGTAGTCTAAATTTTTTGTTCTTGGACATATCTTTCTAACGAGGTATTGTGCATGTGAAACGAATATCGTATGCCAAAGTTAAGACTTCGGGAAGTTGATTGTAACACCTCCTCCCACATTTACCGAAATTCACCATCTCGCCAAGGTAAACATGAGACAAATGTCACTATGACATGACCTGAAATCCAAGTTCCAGTTATGGAAGTGGGGCCAACACACCGACAACTTACATATATCCCTCAGGAACACTATATCACCCATAAGTCACCCTCTCTAGCTAGCTGCAATATCACTTATTAGTCCATGCATTCATCAAATATTCAATAACTTATCAAAACATGACGAAAATTATAGATAAAATACATCATATATCCAACATATAAATAAAATGGAAACCATGGAAAATCAACCATAAAATCACCAACATAATCACCACAAATGCTCATAGACCACATTAGGAAAAATATCTCATATTAACATATGGAAATACCAACCAAGTTAGAGACTTCCTCGTATCACCTGACCATAGATTGGATTGAACCAAACATCTCTTTCAGATAATCGTCCTCACACCATATTCTAAGCATGAATGTGGGATCTCATGGGATAAACCAAGACAAAATCAACCAGTGCTTCCAATGGCCAAATCGCCTCAACCCTCAACCATAATGATTCCACCTCTATTGTTTTGAAATCACTATCATCAACCAGATCGGTCTCTACCCAAGTTGTCCAGGGCTCCGAGAATTAGTAACTCAACCCACAACCTTGAAGGGCTCCAAATCCTTTGTTCCAACCATAACCCAGGAACTAGTAATTCAACCCACCAAGGGCTCCAAAGCATTTGTCCCAACCTACGACTCCATGAACTAGTAACTCAACGCAATTTGTTCTAGGGCTTCCAGAGCGTTTGTTCCAATTCACAGCCACAGGGAACCTGAGCACCAATTAGAAAAAAACAAATGGGAATCCCACAACACCATGGCTATTCAGGAAATGGCAAGGCATGGTTGGAACCATTGTCAATCAAGGAAAATCTCCATGCCAACAACCCGTTACCTATAAAGTATCCCTGATGTAGTTATTGATCCAAATTTTCCCTTGCGTTCCCTTACTTTCCTTTGCTTTCTTTCGCCAATCCAAGTGAATACTAGAATGATCCAAGTATGCTGCAATAGTGCTCTAAGTGTGCAAGAGTATGAGAGAATGAGATAATGAATGAGAGAGCCAAAAAATTAACTGACAAAAATCTAAGCCAAAAGTTGTGAACTGATTCTATGATGCCTTTTTTATCATTCATGCCTCTATTTTCTTCATTTTCCTCTAATTTCCCTTGCATACAAATTTGTGTCTCTTCACCTTCCTTTTCTCCTGTTTTCCTTTATTTTCATAATTAAAAGGCCAATTATTGCCTCTTGCCTTTGCCAATTTCCATAGCCATAAATAATCCACATGTGATACCCACTAAAGTGTTTATCCCAACATTCAACTTGGAATACATGTCCTATGACTTTGGTCTTATTTTATTTACATAGAAAATCAACTAGGGGTTGTTACATTGATGTTCCAACTAACCCCAACGGGGCCCATAAACTTATGGCGCTTCATCTCCTAGAGTTTGCCATTGTTTCTTGATGATAAAAAGGTCTTCGAGCCTCATTGTAACATAGCTCAGAAGGCATGTAACGGTCACATATCTTCTCAGAGATAAACTACTGTCACCCAAGTTAGCTTGTTTCTCTTATGTATGTAAATAGTTTTCAACAGTTTCTATTTGTTAATTGAATTTATGTTTCATTGTATCTTTGTGTTTTGGATTGAATCTACATTTTATTCATTCATTCATAAATCCAAATTATTTATTCAACTTGGATTTTCTCCTAATAACTACTTAACTAACCAAAGTCAACTTAAGATGGATCTTATAATGTTTCATTATAATAAAGGATGTCTTTATTATATATATATATATATATATATATATATATATATATATATATATATATATATATATATATTATTTTTTAATTAATTAATTAATTTATTTTATTTTATTTTATTTTATATATATATTTTTTTGTTTTTTTTTTTGTTTTTTGTTTTAAGTTAGGCTAAGCTGTATTAGATCAAAAGAAACTTTACATATGCATTGGGCTGAGATGGTAAGTGGTGCTTAGCCTATCCCAGCCTTAGAGGCTTTCAAAATAACGAAGATTTGGGGCTGCCTCCTAGGAGGAAACCAACCCCTTAATGGCATCAGATAGTCATTATTTACAAAGTTTTTTCGTGACACATATAAAAACAAAAGATCTATAGTATGTGCTGAAATAATAGAAAATAGAAAAGAACCGAATAGTCATGCAATCATGGTGTTCCTTCATCATCCTCTGTTGCAAGGTCCTCCTCCTTGATGCAACATCCATATTCCTGCGCAATGGCCTCCTCCTCAGTAGAAGGCACACGTAGGAGCTTTGAAGGGGCTGCGCGGATGATAGGAGCGACATGGTACTCAACATCAGGAACTCTGGTCCAAACTCCATCTGAATCCATGATCCACACGTCTGTATCCTCCTCCGTGGGCTCGTGAACTGGGAGAGGCTCGATTTTCTGAGGAGTAGGTGGCTCAGAATGCGCAATGGTAGAATTCTTGGGGCCTCTTCTGCCCCTCTGATTCTCCAGAGATAAGACTATCTGATCCTGGGTGCGCTAAGACCTTTGAGGTGCCTCCCTGTCATGACTGCCAGAAGAGGAGCCCTAAATGGATTCCAAACAGTGGTCATGACCGCGATGATATCGACTCGAAAACGCACCTCTTTGGCTACCCTTGATAGTATTTTGACATTTTCGTGGGGCCATGGGGAGGCTAACAAGCAAAGGGGGGGAGACCGGGCTCAATGCAGTGAGGTGTGCAACAGGAGAACGCGCAATAGAGAAGCTCAGCAGGAGGGTGCACAACAAGGGGTCACACAGCAGGGGGGTGCGCAGCAAGTGAGCCTGCCTCAGAGAGCACGCATCGGGAAGAAGCAAAAGAGGAAGGGGATGCGCAGTGGGAGGAGCACACTGCAGGCTAACGCACGACAGGGGGTGCACGTCAGGGGGAGCGCGCATGGAAACTGAAGCATCAACGAGGTAGAAAGGGAAGAGGCAGGATGGATTTGGAGGTTGGCTGGAGCATCAAAGGGATGACATAATGAGTAACAATGCCTTTTGAAGACCTATGGAACGAGTGCAGATGCTGATATATATATATATATATATATATATATATATATATATATATATATATATATATCAGCATCTGCACTCATATATATATATATATATATATACCCACTTAAGAGTTCACAAGGCTTGAAGCAAATACAACATTATTCACAGGCTTGAAATCATTGCAACAATATTTATTAAGGCGTTATAGCTCATCGTGTCATTAGAGAGAATTTGAACCTTGGTGGGGCGTTATAGCTCATCACGTCATTAGAGAGAATTTGAACCTTGGTGGGGAATATAACAACCATTCCGCTCAACCACTCGAGATAACCCTAATTGACACTTTTTACAAAGGAGGACATTGGGGTGGGCTTTGGTCCACTTATGTCTTCATGGGTTAGAAAACCATTTAATATGGTCTTTTTAAGTGCAACCACACGTTCGACTACTATTAGAAGCAACATATGTAATAACATAGCCATATATATCAAATGGCTTTGGATAGGCATCAAAACATTTATTCCATGATATATCTTACATTGGCAAGGTTAAAAAAATAATAAAAATATAACTAAATTATAACTTTATTTTAAATTATCATTATTATTATTCTCTATGTGAGTTCGATAATGGTGAGACTACATCATGGCCATGTGCAAGAATAACACTCAAATAGGGTGGAGAATTGAATCTGTGTCTTAACATGCATGAGTGCTTTAACCGTGCACTCAATCACCATCTATCCAAGACTCGGTAGACAATATTATTAATAATTATAAAATGAATATATATATATATATATATATATATATATATATATATATATATATATATATATTATTAACCTTGAAGATTCACCCATACTTTATTCTAGAGATTTTTAATTTATAAATAAGTTTTGTTATAATATCATGGACCAATAACATGGCTTGTTAATACCACATGCATACAAACCATAACTCATTTCATATGACACTTGTTCATATGACATTTTTTTTAATTAATTAGTTTAATTAAAAAGGTAGAATAGACATACTTGCTTTTGAGATAAATCTCAAAATTTTATTTTAGAATACTTTATGGAGGTTAAATCCTTACCATCTACCTAATAATTATTGATAATTAAATTAAAATTACAACAACTTTATTTCAAAATAAACACACTTCTGAACATAATTACTGATAAATTAAAATTCTAAAAATTCTTATTTCAAAACAAACACATTACATATGCATTAAAAACCAACCTAGATCTATCTTAATTTAGGATCAACCAAACAATCAAATCTCTTGAGATGCAAAGAAATTTGATCTCTCTCGACGCTTGGTAAATCCAAAGATCTGAAATTAAGATTGATCTAGGCTGTTTTTTTAAGAATATATCTTAACTCCAGATCTACTAAGCGATCAATTCTTTTGAGATGCAAAGAGATTTGATCCCTCTCGACACTGGTGGATCGAGAGTTAAGATGGATCTAGGCTAGTTTAATTCCCCTTTTAAATATGCCATATTCCACATGAATACCTTGGGTTCTCATAAACCTTGAGTTCAAAAACTATATATAACTTGACTAAGTTAGATTTACCTTAACTACCCAACATAAATTAATAAAAATATGAAATAAAAATAAAAAATTATTATTTTAATATATATATATATATATATATATTACGACTTGAATGAGTCTAATGTTTGAGAACATGTGTTTCCTCCTAAGAGGTCATAGGTTCAAAACTTGAGAGGGTAGAGTATGTATGCCTTAGTAAACTTTATAGTCAAATCGCTGCACATAGGTGGATTTCTTGTCCCACAAACAAGGGAGTCTCATACACCAATTTAATGTTGACTTAGTTGTGACCAATACCCTTGTCCCACAAACTAAAAATCTTATACACCAATATACACCAATTTAGTGTTTAAACCATTAGTAATAATAATAATAATAAAACCATTTATAAAAGCAACACTATAAATCTATCCACAAACTTTGGAAAATTTCAAATCATGTACTTTTTAAGGACTTGTAATATGAAATTGTATTGGAAATAGCGGGTACAAATTCTATGACAAAAAGTATTATGTTCGGTAAAGAGCCCGGGAGAATCGAACCCCATCGATATGAATTGGAGGTCTTCTGTATATGATTCAATTGGTTATGAAAAGTAGTGTTGTATTTATGCAATTCGGTGAAGAGCCCGGGAGAATCGAATCCCACTCCATCCAAAGACTAGGGCGTGAACTTCTGGTTCCTATGATATTCTTTGAGTCGAACCAGTCTTCGGAGACAGCTTGAAGTACGAAAAGGAACAGTAGGTTATACTGACCTGTTTCCGGACCGGACATCCTGGTGACACTGCAGCGATAGTATGCTCTCGGGCAGGGATTGCCTTTGGTTATCTTTTGACCAGCAGCTTGGCGCAGAACAAAAGCGGTGACTTAGGCACCATCTTCCTGCTCCTTTGACAATCCAAACTCAGGATAAGCAGTCTTCGTCTTGAACGTTTAGCTATCATCAGGTATGAGATTCATGGCTGTTTGAACAACGTAGGTTATGGTTGGTAGGCTGGGTGTGGAATAATAAATTTCCTGGTTAAGTCTGGTATGTCGTGTTTGCTGTTTGAGGTGGAGTGAAGCTGCATGGTCAGAGGGTAGTTTCAGGTGGTGTAAAGGTTTTTTTGACTGAATGGTGAAGGTTTTATCTGGGCGCAAGTCTTGGTATCCGTCAAATAACGTGATGACGGGGTAACCCACAGTCCCTGTTCTTTCTAATCTATCTCTCACTCTGATATGTATAAATTTCATCCAATTGTTTTCCCGGCAACCAATTACACCATTTGGCAAACTTGCTCTGCACTAATGTCTTGAACTGGCAATTTAACTATACCTGTGATCTCTTAATATCTCAATCTTTGACTGAGATATTAAATTACTTTCCCCTTGGTTTTATGAGCCCTCAAGCATATAACATACTCCTTTGATGATCTCACCCTTGCATCCTTTTCATAGCGCGTCGAGACTATATCTCGCCCTTCGTTAAAACCCTTTCATGCCACCTTGCTTAAACCCAATTCAATAAGGCCTAATAACTAGATTGAAGCCAATCCGTATTAAACCAAAGGATCCTATATTAAAGGTTGGGTTCCGCCTACCCAGTTCAATTCCCTACAACTCGACCCCCTTTTCCTTTTTATGTATTCGAATATTCACACAAGGTTTGGCCACATAAATATAAATAAACTTTTGTCAATATAAACAACTGCACATACCTCTGTTGAACCTTAGTTAAGATGACAATAGTCGATGTATATACGCGTGGGGCCCAGTGCTAATGGCCTACCACATCCAACGGCAGACAACACGTCGCACTACTTTAGGTGATCCGACGTCCTCAACCAAATCTCGCGCGACCTATATGCATGAGCTTTAACTCGCGATGAGAGTGGTTTTTCAAAACCCCTTAAGGCCACGTGTCAGCCTATGGCATTGATCGCGTCCAATTGGGGAATATAGGTTACCGCCTTTGTAACTCGCGATATGTTGCCGAGTTAGCTCTAACCCACGTTCACTGTTCACTCCTTGGCTCCACGATGCTTCTCTGACCTCAGGGTTCCATCAATGCTATTCACGTTGTTCGCCTTCGCCTTTTAACCACGATTCATTCTACTCCAGACTTACAGCTGAGCGCTACTTCGCAAGGTTCGACCAATCCACCACTGAATCTTACACGCAGAACTCCGATCAATCTCTGCCTTAATTGATGACGCAGGCCCCTCTAGGGTCATGCTCCACAGTCCTACGCCATCATCCTTTACTATGGGATCTCACCCAATTCCCAACGAACCCTTTCCTTAATGAGGAGTCAATACTTAGCACAAGCCCATTGCCAGAGTTCAACACACATAAATGAATTGGATTATCCTTTCGGTCTCGGCTGGTCTTCTACACAGTCCATGTAACTAATCACGGGGTTCTTATTCGTCCTTCTACACAAGGATTCCTATTATAGATTGTACAAAGTTCTATCACTCTGCTCATATCCTTACTTATGGGATTCGAACTTTAATTACACAGAAATCAATCATCATTCATCAAGAGCTCATATATTCACACAGGATTTAAATCGACAAGGGCACAATTATACTGAAACATTTCTTATTTACACAGTGAATTAACTTACAAGCCTTTTAGCTTACAACTTTTTGCTGGCCAGATCTTCGATCGATTGGCCCTTCGTCTCTATTCTGTAGTCCTATGCAGCCTATGCGGTTCTCTATGCAGGTCTATCGACTCTGTCACAAAGGTTTATTTTTATATCAATTACAATGAATCGATTCGAATTCCTCGATGACTCACAACTCTTCCAATTCCTACAGTTCCAAATTAGACTAATGCTCTGACAGACAGAGATGGACTGTCTCTTCCTATGCCCACTAATCATTCGGGCAGTTACATTTTCCTCTACAAATTAACTAAAATTACTCAATTATGAATATTTACATGGGGAAACAAAACATGAGACCCCCCTTTACATTTATTTATGTACAAAAGTTGTCTTAAGCTTAATGCCCCTGCATCAGACTCCCCAGGTTAAAATGGTTCATATCTCCTGATCATGTGCTTTCATCTTAGTTTGCCTGGATCCCACACCTTGTTCTGCAATTGGTCATCTGTTGCAGCGTTCTTTCCTTGTATTCCTCCTGGCTTCCATACCTTGTGCTTCAACTTTCCATTGGTTGTACTTTTATAGTCTCCTTTTGGTTTCCTTTTGCTGGTACTTCTTTGTTTCTTTGCTGCTGTCTTTTTCTCAGTCACCTTTATCATCAACCTTCTTATAAATTCGATTTCTTGATCCAATGTGTCCTTTGACTGCTGGACACCACTTCTCTTTGATTGCTGAGCTTCAGCTGTGTCTGTAGCCCTTCTTACTTATCTAGTTCTTACTGCTGCCCTAGCTGCCACCCAATCATCCATGCCCTCTTGCTTTTTGCAACAGTAAAACTCTTCCTGATTGTCATTTATGACAACTTCCCTATCCTCTGTCTTCAGCAATTCTCCCAGCAACACTCCAATCAGCTGCTGCTCTACCATTTCACCTTCTTTTCTTAATATCTTCAACAAATACTCCAGCCACTTGCTTTGTGCTTGATTCTCATTGTCAGCATACTGTAAACTGAACTCAGTACGTCCTTCTCCTTCTTCTGTCTTGGCAATCTTCAGGAATTGCCTTCCTTCTTCTTCATTTACTTCAAGCTCTTCCAGCTTTGCATTTTCATCTTTTGTCAGAGTGAAACTCTGGTTTTCCACTGCTGTAGCAGCCCCAACAGTCTGCCATACAACGTTCTCTTCAACTTTCTCTTGGCTATTCGAACAAGCCAATTCTTCTCTGCTACCAATAGCAACCAACTTCTGTCCATGAGACATGATTGTCTCATCTTCTTCCAGCTGCTCATCTTCATTCTGCAACAGCGCCTTTTCTTTGCCATTTGTAGAAACAACAAGTTCACTCACAGGAGGCATGATAGCCTCATCTTCCTCCTTCTGCAACAGTCCATCACCTTTCAGAACAACTTTAAAAGATGGATTGTTTTCTGCCTTGCCTGTCAACACAACCAAATTTGTCAAATTTCAATTCACAAGATCTAGTGGTCTTAATTGATGATTCTATCACCAATTCCTTTCTATTTTCATCCCACCGTGTCTTCTCCTTCTGCAATCCCCAATTCTGAAATTGAGGTTTCCTTTCTTGCACAGGACCCTGCTGATCCAACATATTCTCCAGTAGCTCAACTTCTCCATTCCATGGGTTAAAATCTTCCACAGAATTCTCCTTCTCTGTCAATTGACTGCCCCATGCTGTCAACTTATCTCCATTATCAACAGGATTTGCATTCACAAAGCAATTGTTAAAACAAAATCCACAAGGCCTCAGAGCCTTTCCTTCTTCTGTCAGCATCTCAGTATGCTGTCCCAACTTTCTTTTTTTCTCAATCAGCACATCAGAATGTTGATTCCAATTCTTCAAACATATCTTGAGACTACCAGCTAGTCTCTCTTCTGCATCATCCTCTGCAAGGATGTCTTTATGATCTAGTTCATAAAAATGAACTCTCTCATCTTCAATCATCTCTGTCCTTACCATCTGAACACCCTCCCTCTGTGGTTCTGTCATCTGTTCCAGAACACTTAATTCAGCCACAGTCTTGGCATCTCCTCTTCACTATCTTCTGCTGTCACTATCTCCTCAACTTTCATCATAATGGAATTTTGACTTTCCGTCTCTGCAAAAACTTCAGCTACCTATCCATCACCCTTTACTTGGCCATTTAATAAAAGCAGTCTGTCATTATCAGCATTAATGACAAATTTATCTCCACCAGCCTCATTGAAACAATCTCCTCTATAAAATAAGGAATTAATGAATTCCTTCTGCTGCACTAACATAATCTGATCTTCATATGAAAGATACTCATCATATCTTGCTTGGCAACAGTCAGCTTCATTCATCACAGTTCCATCATGTGAACTGCCTTCATTAACACCTGCATTCACACACAACTTGTCAGATGCAAAAACATAAGACCTCATGGTCTCAATTGATGATATAATCATCAAATCTTCTCGTTGTTCCAAGTCTTCCATGCTCTTCAGAGATTCTTCAATAGTTTCTTCTTCGAATTCCTCAAGTTGTTCAACTTCCAGCTTCTGGCCAATATCATAAATTAAAGCTCTTCTGCTTCCAACATGTGGGAAGGCAGAATCTTTCTCCAACTGTGCATGGACATCTTCAAAACATGTAACTGCTCCATTTTCTTCCTCAGTGACAACATCAGCAGTTTGTTTTCTCTCACCTACTGTTCCTGCAAACATACAAAATGTGTCAGATGTAAGGCTATTGGACCCCTTGGTCCCACTTGAAGCTTTAGTCTCCAAGTCCTTCTCCAGATACTCAATCACTCTGAGTATTTCCTTCTTCTTCTGAGCATTTATCATTTGCTCTTTCTTCCTTTGTAGCCTCTGCCACTTTATCTTCTTCTTCATGAGCCAACCAATTCTCTGGCTTTCTTCTATCCTCAGTTTCACTCTGTTGAACTGCTCCCTGATCTCAGCTAATTCCTTCTGCCATTCTTCATCAGTGAGTCTCTTCCTTATGCCATTTGCTTTGGCATCTTCCCTCACTTTTCTGCTGTGGCTTCTCTCAGAACCTCTGCAATCTCTGCTATGGCTCTCAGTAGCCATTTTCTTCTCTAGGAGTTTTTCACTCACAAGCTGCACCAAGCCTCTGCAACAACAAGCTCTCTTGCTGCAACTTACCTCACCAATTCCTTCCTCTGGATCCGACTTTTGGCAAGTACTGGTCCCCTCTCTCTGGAACCTTCTGAGCACTCTCTTCTGCTCTCTAGGCTTCACTCTGCAACTTCTCTCAAGAACACCTCTTTTCTTCCTTCATCCAACCTCAATTGGGAATCTTCCAGGTTCTGCCACACTCTTCTTTACTCAGAATCCCTTGCTGGATTCTTCTATCACTGCTCTCAAAGCTTGTGATCTGCTTCTTGCTGAGATTCTTTCCTCACTTGCTTGCACTCTGTATTCTGCAAACAATGCCTTCAAACCAGAGTCAAATAAGGTTCATCATCCTACCTCTCAAGATCCCTGAATGATCTTGTTTCTCCCTTCCCCTGCACTGCATTTCTACCTGCTGCAATCTTCAAGACTCTTTGTCTTCAATTCCAGGTTTTGCACTTCTGGAGGCCTTCACTGCATGCTCAATCAAATCTGTGAATTTTCTGTTAAATAGATTCAAACATCAACCATTTTTTTTTGTTTGTTTGGTTTTTTGGTTATTGTTTCAGTACATGTGCATTTCAAAAATCAACTTTTAAAGAGCTAATTAAATTCTAGCTCTGATACCACTTGATGACGGGGTAACCCACAGTCCCTGTTCTTTCTAATCTATCTCTCACTCTGATATGTATAAATTTCATCCAATTCTTTTCCCGACAGGCAATTGCACCATTTGGCAAACTTACTCTGCACTAATGTCTTGAACTGGCAATTTAACTATACCTGTGATCTCTTAATATCTCAATCTTTGATTGAGATATTAAATTACTTTCCCCTTGGTTTTATGAACCCTCAAGCATATAACATACTCCTTTGATGATCTCACCCTTGCATCCTTTTCATAGCGCGTCGAGACTATATCTCGCCCTTCCTTCATAGGTTAAAACCCTTTCATGCCACCTTGCTTAAACCCAATTCAATAAGGCCTAACAACTAGATTGAAGCCAATCTGTATTAAACCAAAGGATCTTATATTAAAGGTTGGGTTCCGCCTACCCAGTTCAATTCCTTACAACTCGACCCCCTTTTCCTTTTTATGTATTCGAATATTCACACAAGGTTTGGCCACATAAATATAAATAAACTTTTGTCAATGTAAACAACCGCACATACCTCTGTTGAACCTTAGTTAAGGCGACAATAGTCGATGTATATACGCATGGGGCCCAGCGCTAATGGCCTACCACATCCAACGACGGACAACACGTCGCACTGCTTCAGGTGATCCGACGTCCTCAACCAAATCTCGCGCGACCTATATTCATGAGCTTTAACTCGCGATGAGAGTGGTTTTTCAAAATCCCTTAAGGCCACGTGTCAGCCTATGGCATTGATCGCGTCCAATTGGGGAATACAGCTTACCGCCTTTGTAACTTGCGATATACTGCTGGGTTAGCTCTAACCCACGTTCACTGTTCACTCCTTGGCTCCACGATGCTTCTCTGACCTCAGGGTTCCATCAATGCTATTCACATTGTTCGCCTTTGCCTTTTAACCACGATTTATTCTACTCTAGACTTACAGCTGAGCGCTCCTTCGCAAGGTTCGACCAATCCACCACTGAATCTTACACGCAGAACTCTGATCAATCTCCGCCTTAATTGATGACGCAGGCCCCTCTAGGGTCATGCTCCACAGTCCTACGCCATCATCCTTTACTATGGGATCTCACCCAATTCCCAATGAACCCTTTCTTTAATGAGGAGTCAATACTTAGTACAGGCCCATTGCCAGAGTTCAACACACATAAATGAACTGGATTATCCTTTTGGTCTCGGTCGGTCTTCTACACAGTCTATGTAACTAGTCACAGGGTTCTTATTCGTCCTTCTACACAAGGATTCCTATTATAGATTGTACAGAGTTCTATCACTCTGCTCATATCCTTACTTATGGGATTCGAACTTCAATTACACAGAAATCAATCATCATTCATCAAGAGCTCATATATTCACATAGGATTTAAATCGACAAGGGCACAATTACACTGAAACATTTCTTATTTACACAGTGAATTAACTTACAAGCCATTTAGCTTACAACTTTTTGCTGGCCAGATCTTTGATCGATTGGCCCTTCGCCTCTATTCTATAGTCCTATGCAGCCTATGCAGTTCTCTATGCAGGTCTATCGACTCTGTCACAGAGGTTTATTTTTATATCAATTGCAATGAATCGATTTGAATTCCTCGATGACTCACAACTCTTCAAATTCCTACAGTTCCAAATTAGACTAACGCTCTGACAGACAGAGATGGACTGTCTCTTCCTATGCCCACTAATCATTCAGGCAGTTACATTTTGCTCTACAAATTAACTAAAATTACTCAATTATGAATATTTACATGGGGAAACAAAACATGAGACCCCCCTTTACATTTATTTATGTACAAAAGTTGTCTTGAGCCTAATGCCCCTGCATCATAACGTCTGGACATGGTATATGTTTGGGAGACCGTATAAGTTGTTAGAGGTGTCCATAGTATCGTTTACAGTCCCAGCTGGTCAGGATGAATATAACTGTTTCTGTTCATATCTAGAGGGAAGGTTTTGTAGGCAGGTTCATTATGATATCGGAACCCAGTGTGGTCTTTCAGATAGGAATACAGGCCATAGTAGCTTTCATAATCCTGTATGCTATGTACAAAACGCACATGAAGGATCTAACCATCAGGGTCAATGCAAAACTGAGGGACTAGGCTTCCTTTCCACGAGTCAACCAAGGTATCAGAAACCCAATTTTCGTCGAACCAGTCAAGATGGACCCTTCTTTGGCATAAGTGGTTAGATTCTTTCATCATTTCCATACCTTGCAAGGATTATGGGTTTCAGTTTTGTTTCCACTAGTGGCATTGTGCCGGATGCTGCTGTTGCTGTTATTTCCATGTATGAACTGGTCAAGTGAACGTTGTTTTCTCGATATTCCGATGACAACTGTCATTCCGCCAGCCTTGTTTTTGGTGAGCCTAGGTTTTCCGGTGGTCAGGAAAGTTTCAAATCTCTCCACTCCTTTCGCAATCTCCTAGCATCCGAGATATCTAACAATTTCCCTCTCCTCTGTATTCCATGTCTCAAACATTCCAAATTGGATACAATGGGGTTTGAAATTGGTTTGAAAGCTGTGATCGGTGGTACAATCTCGAGGCCTTCCTTGGCGCGGGAACAAACAATCCAGGTTGTTCTCAGGTGGGAAGGCGTTTCCTTAATGAAATATGACAAACATTCTGCATCCGCCATTTTTGGCTCTCTGCCCGTGCTGGACGTGTTTAATTGGGTAGGTGGTGAAGCGGTTCTCTTGCACACGTAAGTGAGTGGCTGGGATCTACCGGATGTCACTCTGACGATCCACCAAAATTCCGATTAATTCCTTTTATAGATGGCGGTTCCACTTTAAGTAAGGTATCTACTTTTCTGACATTGCCAGCTGTGTTGGTCACATCTGGGGCTGATGACGTTGTGAGATAATTAAGGTAGTCAAAGTACGCATAATATTGACTATTAATTTTGGGTGCTGATGGCGGAGGTCTTTGACATCCTATCATCGGACACGTCGGCCCATGAAGCTCTTATTGCTGCCACATTGGCGATAGAGAAGGAACGCATGAATGACTTGGACCCGGAGTCGAGACTGATATCATAGTCTTTCGAAAGGCCATCTAATAATAATTCATGCGGGGTTGAAAGCATAGCTTTGCACCACATGGAGGAGTGCAACACTCTCGTCATGGCTCCCGCGGTCACAACAGTGGAAAAGGCCGATCGATTAATACCTGCCACAAACCAACTGCGGAGATTAAAGAAGTTATTTTGGAATATGAGGATTTATGGGGTTGGGTTGCTAGCCTCCAAAAAAGAGCTCTTATCGGCTGCTGGTTATTCTCTGATATGGCGGAAGTAGATATGGTTGAATGGGTAGACATATTGGAGTCCCATTCTGGGATATAATCCGAAGGTCGGTATGATGTTGAACACATGGTTTAGCATACACTTTATGCATGAAGACGATTGTAGCAAAATTCTTTGGCACACATGGGTGAGGGGTAGAAGTTTTATGCAGCTATTGCCTTGGTACCTTGGTTTCAATCTGGTCATGGAAGCGCCGAAAAACAAACTGGTTTGGGTAAAGCTGGTTGGTCTCCCTCTTGAATTTTGGACCTTGAAGGCTCTGACTGCTATTGGAAATTCAATTGGGCGCACCAAGCACATTGATCCGAGAATTTTAGGCACAAATGATAAGCGCATAGCATGGATTCTTGTGGAAGTAAGCTTTGCTGGTGGATTGCCGGGGGATGTGGATTTGATTCGGGGGCAGAGGAGGCACAAACAAAGGGTGGATTATTAGGGAGTGCCGTTCAGATGTTTGATATGTCACCATACTGGACATTTATTGAATAGATGGCCATTTCGGCACAGGCATATGGAGTGCTTCATCAACAACCATCATGGATCTCGCAAAGGGAAGTCTTCACTTGGATCACAAGGCCGTGGTCCCTCGGGTAAGTCGTTTCCTCCCTCGTCTGAAAGTGAATTGTCTGCTTCTGTTGATTCCTTACCTGATAGAAGCCATTCTCCTCACCATGCCCCTGTGCTTAATTATGTTCCAGAGCCTCGTACTGATGGTGTCCTCCTTGACTCTAATTGTATACCTCTGCAACCATCATGCTCTCTCTCCTATACATAAGTTAGCCGATTCTCGCCCTTCCGATAACTCTGATGGGCCTTCTCTGAACCTGAGTCTGGTGGGTTTGTCGACTGTCTCTCCTTCCATGCCTCCGCTTGAATGGGCTTCGCCCCATTCACCACACGACCTTGAGACGAAGGGTATACCTGATTCTCCGAAAAACACAGTTGGGAGCGACATCGAGTCACTACTAGGCAATCCAAAACTTGACATTGCGGCTTTAACTGTATATAAGGCCCCTCCGGACCCTCCCCTCTCCATATCTCCTGCTTCGGCTTCTAATATAACTATGAGGAAAAAAACCAAATCAGGGACCAGAAATTTCAGATGCCGACTCAAGACCAAATCATTATTCATAGATGACTTATATGACTTTCGTGATGTTCCTATCTCTTCAGTTGATGACATCCGGGCATTTAGAGCAGGCGGCCCTAAATAAGTGTCCAAATGAATTCCATAATATCACTTAATATTAGGGGCATAGGCGACCCCTCAAAACATTTGCGCCTACGGGATCTATTCTCCGAATTGCAACCCTGCGTTGCTCTTTTTCAAGAGACTCTGTGTTCTCGTTCCAAAGCAGTCAGTGCCCTGCTTAGTATTCGTCCGGGTTGGGATGCTGACGGTATTGATTCCATTGGTAGGGCCGGGGGTATGCTGGCCATGTGGAACCCCTCTTTAGAAATTTTTTGGGCTTATAAGTTCTTTTGGGGTATTATTCTATCTGGCACATTTAGGGGTTTTTCAGACAAGGTGCATCTGATTAACTTATATGCGCCATGCTATCATTGGTTATCCTTTTGGGAGCGCTTGAATTCATCGGACATTTTAGAAGTCGACAATCTAATAGTAATTGGGGATTTCAACTCCACATTGGTTGCAAATGAGATATGGGGACAGAGATCACGACAGGATCCGTTGGCTGATCAAATAGGCCGGATTTTTAATGCACACCATCTGCTGGACATTCTGTCTTGCCCCTCTTCTCTCGACATGGACCAACAGACGATCGGGTGCTGAATATATTGGGAAGCGTCTCAATAGGGCAATGGTCAATGAGAACCTATCACAAAACTTGGGGAACCTGTGGTCACAGGTGGTGGCTGCCTCTTTTTCTGATCATATGGCAATTGTTCTTTCATGTGCAGGGAGTCGTCCAGAAAAGGGTTGCCTTTTAAAGTCAACAGAGTCTGGCTTAATGTTCCTCATTACAACCAGTTGGTGATTGACTTTTGGAAAGAAGATGAATCATACTTTGGGCTGCATCGATGGAGAAAGTTATCAGAAAAACTTAGAAGGCTAAAACTCCGCACGAAATCATGGGAGAAGGGAAAAAATGAAGAGTTGAGGCTAGAATTGAATGAAATCTCTGAAAAGGTGGCAAGGATCTATGAAGGGATGAAAGAGGTACCCCCGGATCAGCAAACATATATCATTTTGGATGGGTTAGAGAAGAGAAGGATGGAAATCCTAAAGATACAGGAGGTAACTTGGAAGCTTAAAAGCCGAGTTCAGTGGCTTAAGGAGGGTGATTTGAATACTAAATACTTCCATCAAATAGCAAATGGGGCGTAAGAATATTAGTTCAATATGGAAAATTGAAACGACGGATGGTAATAAGGTATGCTCCATAGAGGATATTTAGAAGGAGGCTTATAATTTTTTCTCGGAATTCTACATGGCAGAAGATGGTATTGGCTATGGAAGTTTGAAATGGGTCCTTGACCAAATGCTGCATATGTTCGATCTGGCTGCAAATGAGATGTTGGGAAAAATAGTTTCCAAGGATGAGATTGAGGTTGTTCTCAAATCCTTTGCACATGAAAAGAGTCCTGGCTTGGATGGTTGGCTAGCAGAATTCTTCATTCATTTCTATGAGTTGATGGTGGATGAGATGCAATCTGTCATTGAACAGGCTCGACAAACGGGATTCATCCTTGGCAACATGAATTCCACCTTCTTGGCTCTTATTTCTAAATCATCAGTGCCCAAGACCTTCTCTGATTTCAGGCCGATTGTCTTATGTAATGTTATATATAAGATTTCATCCAAAATCATTGCTCTCAGAATCAAAGGGGTCCTGTCTAAGTACATTTCTGTTGAGCATTCAGATTTCTACAAGGGCGGTCTATACACGACGCCATGGCATCTGCACAAGAAGCCTTACACTCTGTCCATTCGAGCAAATTGGAGGCTCTTATTATGAAGGTTGATCTTTATAAGGCATACGACTATGTGGACTAGTCTTTTATTAGACTGGTTCTCCTAAAGGTTGGTATTACAATGCAAAACATAAGGAGGATCATGGCATGTATATCTACTGTCAAGTATGCTGTCATTCTCAATGGGAAGCCTTCGGACTTTTTTGTGGCGGGGAGGGGCCTCCGGCAGGGGTGTGCTTTGTCACCCCTAATTTTCATTCTCATCATGGATGGTTTCAACAATTTATTAAAGATGGCAAACCAAGCGGGGTTCTTTACAGGCTTATCTTTCTCTCCTTCTGTTAGTATTTCTCACTCCTTGTTTGTAGATGATTTACTTGTCTTTGGCAGGCTTTTAAGAAATCATTGGTTTTACCTCCATTATATTTTTCTTTGCTTTGGAGCTGCCTCAGGGCTTCACATCAATAAAGGGAAATCTTTCTTGGTTTATGAGCATGGTGACATAAATGAGATTAACTTGATTGCGGAGTTTTTGGGGGTACAAACCAAGCAGTTAGCTGAGGGTTTCACTTATTTGGGTTTTAGATTGAAGCCTTGTCGATATAAGGTGGCAGACTAGACATGGATGGTGGACAAGTTCAAACACAAAATTCTTAAATGGACCTACAGGTGGTTATCGTTAGGAGGGAGATACATTCTTGTACAAGCGGCTTTACTGCAATTAGTGGTATATTGGGCTCATTTATTTTACTTACCTGAACATACGGTTGATCTAATCAACTCAATCATATCTCAATTCTATGGTTGGGAGCTTCAAATGTAAAGAAGTTTCATCTTTGTAGACTGGACTGTTTATCGATTCCGAAAGAGTTTGGCGGATGGGGTCTTCTGAATGTTCGTGCTTTCTCGAATGCACTTCTCATAAAGTCTTTCTGGCGTATTTTAAAAGGTCAAGGAATCTGGTTTAAAATAGTACGATGCAAATATGTGGAGGGTGATCCTTTTTTGCAGCTATACAGGGAGTCTATGCTCCAATCAAAGTCTGTCTCCCAAATATGGTGCAGCTTTAAAAAAGTCATGTCTTTAACGACTGCTCGATTAGTATGGAAATTCAGAAATGGTCAAAGTATCACCCTGGGTTGTGATAGAGTACAGGGTATCGATGTTGGCTTGATGTTGGAGGATATACTCATCCATAGGTTGGCTCACTGTGGCATCTTTTACTTATCACAGGTGATTATGTGTTGGCAACACGACACTTCGATATGGACGTCGGCGGAACAACTGGGGCTATCGGACCAGGATGCTGGATCATGGCAGCATTATGTGTCTAAGTTATAGGCGGGTGGACTGTGCCTACATAGAGAGGGTGATTAGATTGTTTGGGATGGGATTTCAGATGGGGATGGGCTGGTGGTGAAAGATATATATATTTTCATATTATCTATAATCAACTTGATGACAAGACTCCTTCCCCGTTCTGGTATGCATGGAGATGGAAAACTCCAACTAAGACTCTTTTGTTTGGATGGCTTGTATGGAAGGAGAAAATTTTGACATGGGACTGCCTAATTAAAAGAGGATTTCAAGGGCCTGGAAGGTGTCCTCTCTACCATGCTCACAATGAATCGGCTTCCCATCTGTTTTTTCCATGCTCGTTTACTCTTAAGATATGGTCTCTGTTTTCACACTATCTCATTGGCCCAGATTGGAGGCCGGATAACTGCATTAATACCATCATGGTTTGGGGTGCTATCAAAGGTAAATTTAAAACTTTGCCCTTCCTTTTATTTTGGGAGGTTTGGACTGCGCAAAATCGCCTTATTTTTGATGGAAAGCCGGCTAGCATTGCTCATATACATGGCGCTATAATGTCTTGGATTGCTATCCGACCCTCTTCTGTTTCGCCAACTAAGGACCTGTCCATCTGTATCTGTCCGCACCCTATTTCTTTACCGACGATTTTATTTGATGGTGCACAGCAAGGGGGGTTTTGTAGCTGTGGTGCGTGGATAAAATTAGAGAACTCAGAGAGATATCAGATATACTGGAATGGTGGGAGGGGCTCAAATAATAAGGCTGAGCTTCTTGCTTTATGGAGTGGTCTTTTGGTGACTTTCAATTTGGGGCTACATTCAGTAAATATCTATGGTGATTCCAAGATCATCATAGATGGGATCTCAGAGAAGTCTAGCTTTTGTTCAAATGGTTTGCAGGGTTGGATTGATTGGGTAAAAAATCTCACGACCAAGCTAAATGACCCGCCAATGCAACATATTTTTAGAGAAATTAACTCTCATGCTGACGTCTTATCTAAGAAGGGCCTATCTGTTCCTTTTGGCAGTATACACATTTCACACTTCCGGGATGCCTAGATGATCCGGAATTTTGAATTCCCTATGCCATAAGTGCTCAGATTATTGCTTGTGGTTACGGTTTTATGTTTAAATTTCGGCTTTGTAAGTATCTATCAGGTGCGCTTAGGGGTGTGGAGGTAAGCAGACAGATTGTTTTGGTTAAAGTGTATCAAGTAGGCGAGCTTGTTCTCCTTCAAGCGAGCCGGGTGATATCAAGTGAGCCTGCTTCTTTTGTTCCAATGCTGGACATGGGTCATTCTATTTGCATGGGGTTCTAATTTACCCTGTCATGGGTCCCAGGCTTTGAAGCTTTGTCTCTCTTTCATGATCTAATGCCTGGTTGCTGGAAATTTTTGGTCCTTGTAATATTACTGTTATCATTGTATGTGATATAGTAGGTATCAGCCTTCATGATTGAGTGTGAACAATTCTTTCATTATGTTGAATGTCGCTTATGGGATGATCCTAGTTCATGTACAAAGTCTCTCCTTTTATTGCTATCCTCATTTTGGAGGTAATGATGGGCTGAAAGCTTATGATTATGGTCTTCGGATGGGCCTGGATCATAGGATTTGGGTGATAAATGAATATGATAATGTACTGTTTATTTCCTTAATATAAACAACGGTTTTTTCCTTTCTGAAAAAAAAGAATAGGAGGTCTTCTGTATATGATTCAATTGGTTATGACGTTATGACTGAAGGAGAATAAGGCGGCCCCAAAGTTGGCTTTAATAGAGTAAAGAGTAATTCCCATTTCTTATCCACCTGCAGCTTCAATACCCATTTCATTTCGTGTCTTAAATATTACCATTTTGTATATATTCAGGCTATGTTTTTTTTTTTCTCTTTCGAATCTCACGGCTCCGCTATTATGAATTTTATCCGAGTTTTGCTATTTATTTGGATTTGGAAGTTCCTGTTTGGAATGTTCTCTAAGAATCCCATCCGTTACAGATATTTAGTTTAGAGGTTTGTACCTGTTTGGAAAATTGTATTTGCCTACAAGGCCAGAGCCAGAGGAAAGCGCTTGCAATGCATGGTAAGCTTATTTTCATTTCATTTATGTTGGAGGGTTGCAACTTGCAGCTTTCCTCGAAAAACCAACTACAACCTATATGCAATTTCAATTCTTTTTGGTTGTGTGTATACAATAAAAAAAATCACTTGGCTCGATTCTATAGAATTTTAATTCATTCACGTCTGGAATTATTCCGTTATATACGATGGGGGTCATTTGGTTTCTTCCAATACATTTCAAATTAGGTTGGCTCCTGGCTCTGTCTGCGAAATTTAAAAATCAGCTATGCTTATTTGATACAATTTGAATTCTAATGGGTTCTGTCTATACAGTGTGAAATAATTTCCATTGACTGTATACAACTTCAATTCATGTGGGTTATCTCTGTTCATTTATAAATTATATTTGTTTGTTAGCTTTGGTTTTTAGTAGATTATTAGAGTCAAAACTAATCAGTAGAAGAGATAGAAGGTGCATTGTTCGCTCCTATTACAGAGGCATCCAGAGACTTACACATCTATCCAGTACAGATTTAAATGTATTGTTTAGACTTCAAGTTATTCTGAAAAGGTTCAATTTATAACGAAAATAGAGATATACAATGAAACTTGACTTTTGTTAATAAATGAAAAATGCTGAAATTGTATACATGCAAAATGAAAACAAACTAGCTCAAATGGTGATAGCTTATCTATGAGAAGAGATGTGACAGCTACATGCTTTCGTCGAACTGTCTTACAAAGGAGGCTCAAAGGTCTTTTTATCATAAAAAAGCAATGAGAAACCCTAAACATCCAAAAACCTAACCCTAGGAGATGAAGAGCCAAAGACTCGTGGGCTTCAATGGAGTAAGTTGGAACGTCAATTTCTCAGGGTCGTAAGTTTGGCCTGTGATCTTTGTTTGGTGTGCACGATAGTCCATTTGAAAGGTCTATCTAGGAAGTACGTTTTGTGACTATCAATGGTACTCTATGATTGTCGTTGGGTCGTTTCTCCAAAAAACATCGTTTAGAGCCTTAAAATGGCTCTGGAAGTTTAAGGCCTAAAAAATGTAAAAAAAAAATGCCAAAATAGAAAGCTATGCTGTGAGCTAGTGGAATAGGTGATTGGCCACTATAGAAAATCCACGAAATTCTACAACTGCTAATATGAACAATCTGAAAACGAATTTCTTTTCATATAGACACAAAATTTCTCTACCAAATTTGCAGCGAAATAGGAATATAAATAAATACACAATTCACACAATAGACCAACACAATTTTTCTAGGGAACCCTACTAGGAAAACCCTTTGCTTGATTGAGAATTTTATTGAAGAAGGATGAGCAATAGATCTCTTACAAAAAACACTTTGCTTCAATAGAGAATACAATGATCTCTCAACCTTGAGCTAGGCTGAAACAACCTGCAAGAATGTTGATCCTTTCCTCCTAAATCTTCCTCGTGCAAATTCTCCTCCTATTAAATAGGGAACCTCCTATTTCTGTGCGCACTTCCTTAAGGAATTGCCTTTGTCTCCAACAATTCGCACAAGGTCTCTTGCTACCTTTCTCTCACAAGCAACACACAAACTTGTTCTCAATTTTGGTAAAATAAGTGCCTTCATTCCTCCTTTTAAAGCAATTTGAATGGTTAAAGTTAGCAAGTTTCTAATTAAGGAAAGTTGCTTTTGTGATTTACTGAGTTAATCGAGTTAGCTGCTCATGCAACTCGTTATATCTCAAATCTAGGACTTGAGACTGAACCACTTGTCCTTTTCCTCAATCAACTCGCACTAGAAAATAGATAATTTGACCTTCCACTTTAACACATTAGTTAACTGCATCATAGCTTGTCCTAATTTTAATGAATTCTCATATTCTTTAGGAAATCGAGCATGCCAAAGAAGAAACTTGATTTGATTCCTTGTTAAGGTACAAATCAAGGAATCCATTTCTCGGTACTATTTTCAGCACTCCCTCTTATCCGGTTTGGGATTCTGTACAACTCCCAACTTATCCCTGTGATAAACAAAAATGCTTCTTACCAATGCCTTGGTCAAGATATTTGCTGTATGCTCCTCTATTGGAATGTTAGCTTCACTATCCCTTTCTGCACACAATCTTTAAGATGGTGATACCTGATCTCGATATGCTTTGAGCGATCATGAAACACTGGGTTCTCAGAGAGTTTGATGCAACTTTGATTATCACAATGTGTTAATTTTAGTTAACCATGGTATGTTCTATGCTTAGAGCAATTTACTTCAATCTTCTTATTAGCCCAATTCAAATTCAGATTTGCAATCACATAATCATTGAAAGTAAATGCTGATAGAACATAAAATAAATCGATAGAAGACAAGCCAAGACAAGAGACAATAATTTATACAATTCTTCTTATTCAATAGAGAGAGAAAATGTCTTTTACAGCAGTCAACAGGATGCCCTAGCCAACAAAGACTTAGCTGGTCAAACCAACCCTTCAACCTCCAACCAGGTTCAGTCAAACATAGTCAAATTCGACCTTCCATCAATGTCACACACAGCCCAAATCCAGTCCAAAAAACAATCAACGCAGAAGTCAAAATTTTGCAGTCAAACCAGTCAATGCTACAGTCAATGTTGCAGTCAAAGTCAACGTTTGACCTCGATTTATGTGCCTCCAGCTGTGGCCTCTTTAGAATAGATTTTTTGAGCTAAAAATGCAATCAAATGGTGAAGGTTGATCCAAAGTCAACGCTGGTCAACACTATCTAGAAATGCCCTAAACCAATCCAAAAATTTCAACTTCCTGTTTCACACGTGTGGAGGAGAGAAAAGCCTCTAAGGCTGTACAAACCAATTAGATGAGAGAGAGATGTGTGAGATGAGTGAATGATGAAATGAGCATCATGTCCTTTTTATATCCATCACTGAGGGTGTGTGACACATCTTTTGGCGCTTGTGAGCCTACATTACAATTCTGGTCGACTTTGACAAATTGCACATGTGTGGAAAATATAATTCAAAATATAACTTCTGCTCATCCAAACAAGATGATCTTTAGATCAATCTTGCACCTCTCCGAAAGAGGAATCCAACAAAAATATCATCTCCATCATATGAGTAGTGCAACATGGAGTTTGGCCCTAGTTGCCAAATTTAACACTCCCTCTCAACTAAGGAGAACTCCATTGGTCCACCTGTGCAATCCTGTCATCCAATACCATCATGTACTATCATATATTATCATCATCATACAATCCTGTCTCATCCTACTGTCTTTGCTTTGCTAACTCTGCTTTGCTATAGAAGAAATAATAAGAAATCATCGAGAGTGAGTCACAAAGACTTTGCCACTCGCCACTAACCCGAAGTCAATTTAGAGGTAAAAACCTCATCCAAACATACTGACCCAAATTCAGTTTAAGGGTAAGAACCTCAATTAGACTTGATCCCAGATCAAGTTGTTGGACACATCCCATCCTAGACATAGAGAGTGGCAATACACGATGTGTCCATCGGTAATGCTATGGTCTATATCCTCATTTCCCAACACATTGGCCATATGAGAGGTACTTCCCATGTCTCCCGAACTACATGAGTAGGATGCATGTGGGGCATAGATCAAAGAGAGGGTGAACCAACCCAATATCATAACGGTGGGGAAGAAGCACACCAACAAGGTAAGGCGAACCTAGCCCTGTCATTGCTTATATCTCCAAGTAGCTATCCCCAAGCCCCCTGGAGCTCCTAGAGCTCATAGTTCAACTCAAGCGGGATCCTCACAATCGGGTTTGTCCACAATACCAAGCTTCTCATGGAAGGTTAAGAATTTGACTTTCCACAGGGGATTTGTGAGAATATCCGCGACTTGCTCATCAGTCCTAATGTGATGGAGCCTTATGGCGCTTCGCTGTACCATGTCCCAGACAAAGTGGTACCTACTATCAATATGCTTGGATCGGTCGTGGAACATGGGATTCTTAGAAAGACGAATCCCACTTTGGTTATCACAAAGTTGTAGAAATTTTAAGACCCACTCCGGTTTTCAGTTTCTCTTTATTTCTCCCATATAGTTAAATGCCCATTCCCATAACCATACATTCAACAAGCTGGAAAAATAAATATTTTTTGAAAACACGAATTCTAGAAATTTCACAGTGCTGAAAATGCAGAAATAAAAACTTAGAAAAATAAATCAGCCACACACAGAATTTTGGTCAAGATGACCCTGGAAAAACCCCCTACAACTCTCGGGGAAAACCAGTTCGAAAGCTTCTCTTTATTTCTGAATATGCTTTTATAGTGAACAGTAAAACACAGTGAAAATTACAGCGAATACAAAACCCACTTATCTCGATTTTTGTGTCAACCTCCAACTTTGAAAATCGTGTCAATAGCAAACAAAAAATTAACAGAAAAATTACAGCATTAAATGATGTACTTGCAGCCTTGGAAAATGTGCCAGAATTTGCCTGAGGGTGTGTGACACATCTTTTGGGGCTTATGAGCCTACGTTACAATTCTGGCGACAAATTGCACATGTGTGGAAAAATAAATTCAAAATATAACTTCTGCTCATCCAAACCAGATGATCTTTAGATCAATCTTGCACCTCTTTGAAAGAGGAATCCAACAAAAATATCATCTCCATCATATGAGTAGTGCAACACGGAGTTTGGCCCTAGTTGCCAAATTTAACATAATGTACCATGTTAGGATCCATCTTCTGTCTGAAAAGTCCCACAAGCAACTTCCTCATCCAAATAGCCTCACATGTTGCCAAACTAGCAGCCATGTACTCAACCTCTGCAAAATGGAGTGCAACTAATCTCTGCTTCCTGCTGTATCAAGAAACAACTGCTGACCCAATGCTGAAGACGCTACCTAAAGTACTCTTCCTGTTTGTGGAGCACCTTGCCCAATTTGCATCTGTAAAGCACTCAAGCCTCACTCCATCAACATGTTTGTACCAAAATCCGTAATCCGCTGTGCCTCGGAGATATCTCAACACATGCTTTGCAACAATCCAGTGAACTCTGGTCGGTTCCAATATGAACTAACTTAGCTAGTTGAATGCAAAACAAATATTAGGTCGTGTTTTGACCAAGTACATCAACGCCCCAATGAGCTGCCTGTATATTGTAGCATGCACTCGCTTTGCTCTTCTAGCATTCACCTTCCTCCAATTGTGACTAAAGGCGTGGCCTTGGGCTTGCAATCTTGCATATGAAATCTATGGAGAATCTTTGTAGTGTACTTCCCCTCTCCCACGAAGATGTCACCATCATGTTGCGAAACCTCCAAGCCAAGGAAATAGTGCATACGACCCATATCCTTCATCTCAAACTCCCTTGCAATCTTGGATCAAGTTGCCATCTCCAGTCAATATAAGGTCGTCAACATAGAGCACTAGAATGAGCGGAAGCCGTCCAACAATGATGTAGTAAGGTCTGCCCCACTCTTAGTGAAGCTCAATCCTCGAAGGCAACTGTCAATACGAGTGTACCATGTTGTTAAAATTGGAAACTTGGGCCAAACTCCACCTTGGACATCTCATATGATGGAGATGATATTTTTGTTGGATTCCTCTTTCTGAGAGGTGCAAGATTGATCTAAAGATCATCTTGTTTGGATGAGCTGAAGTGAGATTTTGAATTTATTCTCTCACACATGTGCAAATTGTCAAGGTCGGCTAGAAGTCTAATGTAGGCTCATAAGCCCCAATGGGTGTGTCTCCAATCTCAACACATGGTATAAATAAGAGAGACCTATTCCTCACTTTGGACATCATCATCTCAACACATATCTCTCTCTCTCCTCTCATCATTGGTTCGTACAACACTTGGAGCTTCTTTCTCTTCTTCATACGTGTGGCAAAGTTATTGGGCAAGTTTGAAATCTTTGGATTTGTTTTAGGGCAGAATTGTAGAGCGTTGACCAACGTTGACCAAGGGTCAAACACACGCCAATTGCTGGGTTTTTCAGGCAGGAACTTTGATCTCCCTAGGCCACACTCTTTGGCATAGAAATCAAGGATTTCTAAGCACTTTGACCATCGTTGATCGCAATAGTTTGACCGCAATATTGACTTTTTTGTTGACCGAGTTTGACTGAATTTTTCGGATCTGTTTTGGGCTGATTTGGACTATTGTTGGAGGCCACATTGATTGGGTTTGATCGAGCTGATTTGGAGGAGATTTCTTGCTGGTTTGACCAATGTTGACTTTCTAGTTAGGGCATCCTGTTGACTGTTGTTTGACTGAAGTATTGGGCAAGTGTATTTTATATATTGTACTCTCTCTCTCTCTCTTTGCTGAACTTTTGAAGAATAATAAGAAGATTTGATCAAAGGGTTTTCCCCTCATTGGGGTTTTTTCTTGGTATCCACCAAATATTGTGTCCTCTTGTCTTGGCTTGTCTTCTGCTTATTGTTTATGTTCTATCAACATTTACTGTCAATATTAATGTGATTGCTAATCTGGAAATTGATATTGGGATAATAAGAAAAGATTTAAGTTAATTGCTCTAAAGCATAAAACATACCATTGTTATGAGCTTGCTTGAGTCCATAAAAAGCTCTCTGCATCTTGCACACATGTGTGTCTCTGCTGAATTCCTCAAACCCCTCTGGATGCTCCATATAAATCTCCTCCTCAACCACTCCGTTGAGGAATGTTGTCTTCACATCCATTTGGTGGATCCTCCACCCCATCTGTGCTGCAAGTGCCAGAATAGTCCCGATGGATGAATACTGTGTTACTGGGGCAAAAGTCTCATCATAGTCTACGCCCTCAATTTGTGAGAAACTCTTGGCCACAAACATGGCCTTATACTTTTCCACACTCTTATATGTGCCATGCTTCACCTTGTACATCCATCTCGATCCAACTATTGATTTACCCTTGGGTCGTGGAACACCTAGACATCGTTCTTCATGATGGAGGAATACTCCTCCACCATGGCACCCTGCCAAACCTACTGAGAAGCTGCCTCCTTGTAAGAAGAAGGCTCAATGTCCACCAATTATTTCATCAGTGCCATATAGCCTGTGTACCACTGTGTCTGTTTACTCTACTTGAACACAGTGCTAAGAGCTTCAACCTGCTCTCGGGCCTCTTGAATCAACCTCTCAGCCCACTTGGCTTTCTTCCTCCCTGTGCGGGGAGTCTATGGCTGAGTAGTTGCTTGCTTTCGGCCTGGCCTCACGTCTTCATCTTGCTGTAGATCCTGCTGTGCGACCCTCTTCTCACCTGGCTAAGGCTCGCTCTGAGATCCTGGCCATGGCTCCTGCTTGGGAGCAAGTAGCTCCTCCTCAGGTACTGCAATTTGTTCAAGCTCCAAGGAATCTCTTAGAGCTTGATCCTCCTGGAATCTCACATTTCTCCTGAGAACTGCCTTCTCAAGTCCTGGAAGACATACCCTATATGCCTGATCTGTCTCACTGTATCCCACGAAAATACCCTTTTCTGCTGTGGGCTCCAACTTCGTCTTGCTATTCTTGGATACATGACAATAAACCTTTGTGCCAAAGATCCGAAAGTGTGAGACATTCTTCTTGTCTGTAAAAGCCTCCTTTGGTCTAGCTTGTCTAAGTACCCTGTGTGGATTCCTGTTTTTAATAATGCTGCAGTGTTGCATGCTTTTGCCCACAAGAACATAGGAGTCCCTGATCATGCAACATGGCCTTGGCCGCTCCAACAATACTGGGGTTCTTCCTCTCAACGACCCCATTCTACTGAGGGTTATGAGGTGCTATTGACTCTCTCCTAATGCCTTCCCTTGCACAAAACTCCTTGAAGGCATTGGAGATATATTCTCCACCATTGTCACTTTTCATTGCCTTGATCTTCTTCTCGGTTTGCTTTTCCACAAAGGCCTTAAACTCCATGAACCTGTCTAAGACCTCATCTTTCTTTTTCAGAAAATAAATCCAAGTTTTCCGAGAAAAAACATCGATGAAAGTAACATAATACTTGTGTCTCGTAAGTGATGGAGAAGAAAAGGGCCCGCACACATTTGAATGCACACGCTCCAAAATCTCTTTGGCTCTGTTGTCCTGACCATGGAAGGAAGACTTGGCATACTTGCCAAGTGTGCATCCCTTGCACACTCCACTCTTGTCAAGACTGCATGTTGGTACTCTTGTGGTGATATGTTGAAGTATTTTTAGCACCCCATGATGCAAGTGTCCCATGTGCCTATGCCAAAGTTCTCCGACATCTCTACTTTGCTCACATCTTGCTTTGTTGCTCAAGGCTGCGCAAGTCTCTACCTACAACCTGTAAAGGTTCTCCATCCTCACACCTATTTGCTTCAATATTCGAGAAACTAGATGTTTGAGGTACACCTTACCTCTGCTGAAGATGACATCATATCCCTTGTCCTCAAGGGTTGCTATTGAAACGAGGTTCTTCTTCAACCCTGGAATGTAGAGAACATCTTTGAGATGGAGAAAGTTCTGAGACTCCCTCTCAAAGCTAACAGTACCAACCCCCTTGGTCGCATACTTGCCATTATCTCCAAGCTCGATATGCACCTGCAAATCCTTCTCCTCCAATTGGTTGAAGCCCTGTTCCCGGTCATATGGAAAGAGGCTCCTAAATCAATATACCACGTGCTGCTCCCTACTGAGCTTGCCATGCAAGCTATCAATGAGAAATCCTTTTCAAATTGAGAGGCAAACCCATCTACCTCAGCTCGTGTTTTAAAACTCCAACTCGGGTTCCGAAATGACCGAGGGTCGACTTCGACTCGGTATCGACTCGGCCAATTCGGTTTCAATGATACTGCCTTTGTAAAAAATGCATTAAATATTTTTTTTTTTAGAAAAAAACATAATTCTAAAGATTTTCATTCATGTTTCCAAACACAAAGCATTACAATATAGACAAAAGACAACATATGATCAAAGTAGGCTCATGAATATATCCATTATATCAAAATTACACCCAGTGCACTGTCCAATACATGATGATGATATAGAGATTAGAACAAAAAACATAACCAAGGAGGCTCTAAATGGCCTCTACAACAAAACATGAATAGTCACTACTGCTAGACATCTGGAAAGGCAATATCCTCTGGCTCAAACTCTGAACCAGAGGGGGAAACCACTCGCTCCTCCTCATCATCAACATCCTCCACTAGAACTGTTGAGCCTGAGATAGACGAGTTATGCGCTTCCATCGTGGCTGACTAGAGGAAGTGCTTGCGGCGACAACTGGAGGAATTGGGACTGGGCCTGCTACTAGTGGATTTGCATTGAGCAAAGCCTCTACTTGTGCATCGAAGTCCATCCCCACACCAATATCCTCATCAGAATCAAACTCTGGTGGACACGTCTCCATTACCTAATGTGATGTTGGATTAATATCCTCCAACACAATGGCATCTGAATCAGGTCTTTTGTTCAGAAATTGGTTGCATCTTAGTCGGAGGTTGTACTGGACATACACTAGATCGTTTAACCGTTTTTGCTCCAAACAATTTCTCTTCTTTGTGTGAATTCTCTCAAAGACAGAACAATTGCGCTCACACCTAGAAGCACTGCAAGTTTGACTCAAAATGCGGATTGCAAACCTCTGTAATTCAGGATAATGGCTACCAAATGCCTCCCACCATTGTGCTACAAAAAACATTGTTGTGTAATGAGTTTCAGTTAGCTCAACAAATTTTGTCCAACTTTGAAATTATAAACAATTATACAAACTAATAAAATATGAATTTGAAAATTGAAATTCTTTGTTTACCTGGCTCATCTGATTCCCTTGCAATCCTTGCAAGATTCTTGCTAAAGGTACCTGTGGCTTATCTAAACGAAGTGATCTGATTGTGTATCAACAACTGGCCACTCTCTGTGGGGATCATGCGATCAATGCAGTCAATCAATCCATCTCTAACCTCCCCAGTCAAAGCTCTTGCTTCCTAAGCTTTATAATGATCCCTTGGGTTCAGAAAATACCCGGCTGCATGTATAGGACGATGGAGTTGATTGTTCCATATTTGATCAATGATTTCCCAAATGGGCTCGTACTTACCTACTCTGTCCTTGTATGTTGACCTTATTTGCTCCTTTGCTTGTTCCATAACCTCATAAATGAAGCCCATAGCCAATCTTTTCCCATCCACCAACCGCAACACCTTAACCAGTGTCTCAACAACCTTCACAGTGTCTGCTGCTTTTTTCCAAAATATTTCTTCATTAACTTTCTTTTTCACATCTTTGCCATCCTGTTTGCGAGCCCACTGACATTCATTCCATTCATCACTGGAAAACAACTTTTGCAAGTTTCTATGTTGGGAAAACATAGATTGCAATGTCAAAAAATGTGTTGCAAATCTAGTGATAGCAGGCCTAATAATTTCCTTGCCCCCTGTGTGTTTCCTCATCAGGTTCAGAATCCATGAATGATTGTAAATATATTTTGTGATGCTTTTGGCATGCTCTATAGTGTTCTTGATCCAATATATTTTACTAATATCCTCAAGCATGAGGTCTATGCAATGTGCAACACTTGGGGGTCCAAAATATGGGTGGGTGTTTTTCCTCTTAACAATTTACCAACAAGAACATAGTTAGAGGCATTATCTGTGATGATTTTAACAACATTTTCCACACCCACCTCTTGAACAACCTCATCCAAAAGCTGAAACAACAAATGTCCATCTTTCACCCTATCAGATGCATCAACTAATCTTAGAAACATGGTTCCCTGTGGGCAAAAGACAAGAAAGTTTATGATGGTACGGTTCCTCCGATCAGTCCATCCATTTGACATGATGGTACATCTTGTATGTGCCCATGAGTTTTTGAATTCTTTCAAATATTCATCAATGGACACAATCTCTTTTTGCAAAAGAGATCCTCTTTACTCATGCATAGTAGGGCCTTTGAAGCCCTTTCTAGTAGCATATATGGCATCAAACATAGGTTCATAATATGGTGAGCGAGAAGCATTGAAGGGAATATCAACATCATACCAACATCTAACAATGTAATCACAAGCAGTTTCTCTCAATTCTTTTTTCCAATGCTGATCTAAAGTGGCCTGCACTTGATCTCGACCTGTAGGACTAGGACCATGTGCACTATTAGAGGGAGAAGAGGGTGTGAAAAAACTTTTGATAATACCCTTATTTCTCATAGCACCCTTACCCTTTTCTTGAATAGACTCCAAAGAGGGAGGAACATAGCGAAAGGGGTTTGATGCATCAGTGCAAGGGATAGATGAAGAACCCTCATAATCAAATTTTGGGTTGGCAGCCATCATGTGTTGTATATCTCTCTTCCTCCCAATTTCAACCTCTTTCTTTTTTCCTACCTTTGTCATCCTCAAACTTTTGAAATTGATCTCTCAACTCCTTCCTAATTTCCCCAATTTCTTCTATTGGTGTTTCACATGGAGTAATTTGGCCTCTAAGGCCAACCAAGTGTAGTTTCAGTCTATTAATGCCCCCTCTAGCCCCCTTAATTTTTCTCTTACAAAATTTGCAATGCATTTGATCATCAACCATTTCAGCATATGCCCAAGCAACGTCTTTCATTCTAGGGGCCATTTTGGACTGAGTTTTTGACTTGGAAAGGAAAGGTTTAAATCTGAAGTGATCGAACGGGCTGAGTCGGTGACCAGCTCGGCCGGTTCGGTCACAAACCGGCATCCGGACCAATTTTTCTACCGAGTCGGTCCGGTCGGGGGTTTGGCTCGGTTGGCTTTGTTGGAAATATTGAGAGGGGGGTGAATCAATATTTCTTTTCAATTGTTATTATAACTAGTTAGATTCTACACAAAAAATAGAGAAATGAATAATTTATTATAGAAGGAAGGATAATGATACTTTTACAAATGAATAAGTACAATGATTTCCAAGCACCAACTTGGACTTAATGAGGCTCTGACCTCTAGGGCTTTGACCCTATCTTCTCCAAGGCACCAACCTTGTGTTTAGGAGCTCCTACTCCAAGGACACCAATCCTTTCTTTGTTTCTTCACTAGACTATTAGTTCAAACATGTTTTATTCCACCAATCTGCATTACCAATTCTGCATCATACTGCACCTTTTATTCAACACCACACTTCTCCATTAATTTTGTCCCACTATTAATACATTGCACTTATTCTTCTGTTCCTCACCAGCACTTCACAAATTGTATTAAGGACTCAAAACTTCACAGTTTACTATACTTCTATAACCATGTTGAACTAGGACTAAACTAGTAATTAGCCCCTCACTATACCAACAATACCACTTACAGGTTCGGTCTTCTTATGGACAGACTGGTCTTTAACAATCCCTAGCAGCCTATAGTAGCACCGAAGTAAGATATATCAAATCTGAATTTTGATGCTCGCAATATAGTCTTGAATAATCCACTGTAACCCTTGAACAACACCAAGGATGAGGTATAGCACTGCTTTAACCTGAGTCACAGTTTATTATCAAACGAGCCACAGTCACCGAGATTCTTCATCACCACAGCAAAGACCGAGCCACTGTTTTTTACTAATCACAGTTCCAAAAAAAACTTCCACAACCGGCCACTAATCCGAGCTATCATACAGTGATTTTTGGACAGGTCCGAGCCAAGCTTCAAGAGTTCTGCAAAAAAAAATGATCCCTTAACACTGTTTCGAGCCTACAATCTGTTACCTTTAAATTCTGTGCATAGACTGAGGTTCTGTGACCAGGTCTGTAGCTTCTTTGCCCAAATCAGAGGGTTTGTTTTGGTTGCCTATAGGTGTCCGAGGTATGTATATGGCTCAATCTTATAGCTGCTTCAGTCATTCATCCGATTTATAGCCCAAAGATATTCCAGACTTACCTGAAGATTCTTTCTCTTTTATTTGATGCTCCCTCTCTTCTAAGTTCATGAGCTGTGAACTGTAATCCTCTGTTCTGTGGATGATCACTGAATTGCTTGAGTAGAAAAACGAGGTCTTATGGTCTTATTAATACACATCATGTTGTGAAAAATGAAGGGATGTGACCTTTAAAGTAGGCCGACTTGTCCTAGAAGGATGATGTCGACTCACAGACCAGAAATTATATTTTAACTTAAAAATTCAATAACTCTCAAACGGCGTGGAGTTTTGGGTTGAGTAGTAGCTCGTTGGAAAGCTAAAACTATGCTCTTTCAGATGGTGGAGGTCTCATGAAATAATTTTGCCTCAAAGGTATTAGAAAAGACGTTTTTAATGTGTTGAGAGTAGAAATAGAATGAAGAACCTCTTCATTGATTCCTTTGACTTTGCTTCCTCATGATTCCCTTTATTGTGCTTGTTGGTCATGGATATTGACATCAATGACAATTAGACTAACAATCTTCCCCTTTGTCATTGGATGGCAATATTTTTCTTCTCTCCCCCTTTGACATCAATGGCAATGGGGTGCCCATGTGCTCCCCCTATCGTACTGTACCCCTCGACATGCTGCTTGATTTAATGTGATGCAAGAGCAATGACCCCCATCTTTTGGCAAAGATACTCAAATGCTTCTCGTGGAAGGGGTTTTGTAAAGATATCAGCAATTTTCTCTTCTGTATTGACGTATTCCAACCTGATATTGTGTTTAGCAACTTGTTCACGGAGAAAGTGGTATTTGATTGGAATATGTTTGGTCCTTGAGTGCATCATCGGATTCTTTGAAAGACTGATGGCGCTAGTATTGTCACAAAAAATAGTAACTGGTTGCTTAGTTTCTATGTTGACATCCTTCAAGGCTTCCTTCATCCATAGAATTTGCTCCATAGCCAAATTCAAGCATCCACTCCTCATAGATTTACTTTCCAACACGGCCATGATCCTAGATCCGTGGACGTAATGGTCTACGTGTTCTCCACCAGCATAAACTTTAGGAGACAGTTATATTTCTTTTGTTATATATAATGCGTTTGCATACACATATAGAGTTAGTCTCGATTAGTCTCTGTTATCTTTTATTAGTCTGCTATGTAATTTAATTACGCTGCCTTAGTGCCGTAATACTACCTTACTGTTATGACTACATTTTAATATAAGAAGACTCTGTTTTCAGACTTAATTCGTACTTGAAGATTGTTGCCAAGGCTGGTGTAGAGGGCCCCTGCTCAGCTGAGGTTTTGTGCATTAGTGTATAGTTCTTATTTTATTTCTTTAAAGCTCATTGTGCCATAATCCATTCACATGTTTATACACTGCATCTTTCATGGTATATATGCTTCATTTCTGTTTATAATCTTTTATGCTTTCCATGTTACTTCTGTCTTTCATGTTTTATGTTATTAATCACTGATCAGTGTTCTTGTTTCAGGTTATAAATAGGCAGCCCAGGAATTTGCATAACTTTTTGACTAATGACATGGAATTAACATTGTTCTGCTGCTAATTTGTTTTTCTTAGTTTCTGTTTAATTTCAGTACTTCTTTGTTCATTTCAGTTTTTCTTATTTGCTTCAGTAGTTAAATTTAGATATATTAAACTGCTCATAACATCTTCAGTTGCCTCCGAAAGCCACAGCTGGACTGATAGTGAGGGATTGTATTATGAAATGTGTAGTTTGGTATTAGCTTCCTTTCTGCAAATTTAGATATATTAAACTGCTCATAACATCTTCAGTTGCCTCCGAAAGCCATAGCTGGACTGATAGTGAGGGATTGTATTATGAAATGTGTAGTTTGGTATTAGCTTCCTTTCTGCAAATTTAGATATATTAAACTGCTCATAACATCTTCAGTTGCCTCCGAAAGCCACAACTGGACTGATGGTGAGGGATTGTATTATGAAATGTGTAGTTTGGTATTAGTTTCATTTCTGCAAATTTAGATATATTAAATTGTGCATGACATCTTCAGTTACCTCTGAAAGCCACAGCTGGACTGATGGTGAGGGATTGAATTATGAATGTATGATTTGATATTAGTTTACTTTCTACAAGTTAGATATCAGTTACTCAAGTTGTTTATGGTTACTTCCGAAAATCATAGCTGGACTAATGATGAGGGATCAGAAGACAAGTTGATGTAAATTGATTTAGATTTACTTTATTGCAACTTTTGGATTTCTTTCAGCATAATTTATTTTGTGTTTAGACAACAGCAAGAATAGTTTGGTTTCATGCTCACTAGTTCACTGTTTTGATTTATTAGATTAGCAGCACCTTTATATTTCAGCAGCATATTTTCATTTCCTTTCAATTTTTGTCATTGTAATTTTCAAATTCCTTTTTAAGTTTCAAGTTGGTAAATCATTATATAGGATATCACTTCCTTGAACAAACATAACCATACTTGTTTTTATTTTAGAATTTCCATTTCATCTTAGAAAACCAAAAACGACAAAAAGTTAAGAGATAGGTTATCTTGCACATATAGTGCGCCGCACTTCATCAACTTACGAATCCCGGATTGACAAATTAAATGCAGCAATTTAGGACACACTAAATTGACCAAACATTTTGGCGCCGTTGCCGGGGAAGTGTAACTAGGTAGCCAATTTCCTAAAAAAAAAAACACAAAATCATAAAAGAAGGGAAAACTTGATAACTTCTTGAAGTATGCTCTCCTCTTGCACCTAGTGTGATCTGGAGGATCAGAAAAAGAGAGTTATTGGTTTAGTAATTTCTTAAGTATGCTCTCTTCTTGCACCTAGTGTGACCTGGAAGATCAGAAAGAGAATTATTAGCCCAACTTTTAAAAAATAAAAATAAAAAAATGACATGCATAGAGCAAGAGATTCTAGGGGAAGGTTTATAGCTAAAGCCAAGAGTTCGATTTTCACAACTCCATCTTCTTCAAGGCATAGACCAGATTCACCACCATCTACCCCTAGCCTTAAGATTTTTGGAACTCAAGGAGCAGCTGAATTAGAAGATTCTCCTATACCATCTACTCAATCCCATTTAGAAAACAAAGAGACTCTCTCTCATCCTCCCTTGGTAGAAGAACTAGAGGAATTTAAGGACTCTAAAGAAACTATCATGGCAGAGGAAGTAATAGATGGAGGTAGAGGTATAGGTAGAAGAGGAGGAAACAATGGAGACAACAATGGTGAAGGAAATAATGGTATAAATAGGGAAGGAAACAACTTGTTTGGATTCCCTATAGTTGATGAGGAAACTCATGCAACGATGAAGAATATCTCACCATCTTTTCTCCCTAATTTTTATGGATTGCGAAGTGAGGATCCTGAAACATTTCTGTTTGAGTTTGAAGTTGTGTGCCGAACCTATGATTATATGGAAGACTCTCAAAAAATAAAACTGTTTCCTTCAACTTTGAAGGGATCTTCTTTGAAATGGTTCATGGGATTAGCCACTCAATCTATTAGGACTTGGAATGATATGAAACAAAAATTTTTGGATAGATACTTGGACTATTGTATGCCCACCAATCACAAGGATGAGGTATTCAAAATGATGCAAAAAGAAGATGAAAATTTGGAAGATTTACTTGAAAGATTTCAATACAACTTAAAAAGAGCAAAGATGAGCAACTTAGATGATGAAACTTTGAAATCCCTCATATTAAAAGCCATTAGAGATGAATGGATAGATATTTTAAACATGATGGGGAAAGGATACATTTCTCAACTTCCACTTCGTGACATAACAGAACTATGTGTCCATCTCTCAAGAGGAAAATCTAAAACAGGAAAAGGGCCTAAGGATCCTTCTCTTATTAGGGCTAACAAATCTGCAACTGGATCAGTAAGTAGGGCAGAGATTGGTAATATGCTTGATGAGTTCAAAACTGATATCTTAGGGAGCCTTAGTGAACAACTAGACACCCTTAAAATTCAAAACAAGTAGAAAGCAGAAACAGATGCTTTAGCCATCTTTTGTCCGAAATGTAGGAAGAAACATGCTTTAAGGGAATGTCCCTTGGATGCAAAAGTTGTAGAAACATGTATGATTTTCTCAGAGAATCATGAGATCAAGAATTGTCCTTCAATTCCTGGACTCAAAGCTGTTTTTCAAGAAGACCCAAATTCAGTAGAATCTCTCTGTTTTGTCGCAAGGAGACCTTGGCAGGGACAACAAACTCAAGGGTTTAACAACCCTATGAATTTCCAAACCCCACCAAATTGGAATCCTTGGCAACAACCTTGGCCACAACATCAAAATTCATATCAGCTATGGGTACAAGGGATGCAAAATCCTTATGGGAGATTTGCTCAATTTTATCAATATCCTCCATCTTTTCAAAATCAACAAGCTCCACAACTTCCAAACCTAAATCCACAACTTTCATTGCCATTTCCACAACAACAACCTTCTCAACAAAATCCAAATCCTCAACTCATGCTCCCATACCAACAAAAGACAAGTCAACTTCCAACTCAGCCATTGCCAAATCCTAACAATAAGAATCCTCAGAATACTTACATGGTAGAAGGACAACAATTTCCTACCTATATGATTGTTCCTCTCAACGATGTACAACTCAGATCTGGTAGAGTTTTAGAAAAATCTTCTATAGATATTCAAGAGCAAGATACCTCTGAGGAGGATTCTCTTCAAGTCAATAAGGGTTCTGAGGAAGAATCTCTTCAAAATTCAAGCATTCAAAAAGAAAAAGAAAAGACAACACCCACAACTCCTATAGTTGAGCAACCTGCATCTTCATCTACACCTCCTTTTCCTGAAAGACTACAAATTGACAAGGGGGTGGAAAAACAAATCTTGTTGCCTAACTATGACTTTCTAGATGAATTGAAGAATGTTTGTATCAAGATTCCTTTGCTACAAGCCATTCGAGAGATTCCTATTCTAGCAAAAACCATAAAGGAGTTGAGTTTCAAAAGACCAGGAAGGAAACTAAAAGACACAAGAAGAATCCACCTGGTAGGAAAGATTGCAGATATTATGATGGGAAAAAATTACCATGCAGAAGTATGTAGATCCAGGAAGTCCAATTGTCAAGACACATATAAATGGGATAGAAATTCCAAACACATTGATTGACTTAGGGGCTGCTATCAACATTATGAGTAGATAGACTATGGACCAGCTAAAACTTCCTAACCTTCTTTTTACACCTACTTTACTGCAACTTGCAGATTGATCAATTATTAAAGCAGATGGTGTATTAGAAGATATTTCAGTCTCCTTAGATTCTTGGGAATATCCAGTAGATTTTATGATTTTGACTCCCAAGAGTAATCTAGGAGGGCACCCACTTATCTTAGGAAGACCTTGGCTAGCCACACCTGATGCTTTTATTAGTTGTAGATCTGGGGATATGTACATTTCTAATGGTAATTCGACAAAGAAATTCAATTTGTATCCTCCAGCAAAAGCAATCACAGAAGTAGGAGACAATGAATGGGTTGATGATGAGGACACTATACAACATGTCTTTACCATTTCTGAAATCAGTGAGGATAGTCAAATTCTGAACACATTAGAAAATTTTGAGACATCTTCAGAATATGACCCCACACAATTTCAGTTGGAATCTGACATAGAATACTTATCATCAAGACAAATGTCTCTTTATTCTATGGAAGAGTTTGGTAGTTCTACTATTGAGATTTTTCCAGGAAAAACATTGAATATCAACAAACATTTGGAAGAATCACAACAAGAAGAACTAACTAAAATCTTGCGAAAACATTCTACTGCATTTGCATGGGAGTATACTGACATGAAAGGTATTGATCCTAAGACTTGCATCCATCATATCTATATTGAGGAAAACAGTAGACCAATCAGACAACCTCAAAGAAGGATGAATCCAAATCTTATGGAGATAGTGAAAGAAGAGCTCCAAAACTTCTCAATGTAAACTTCATTTATCCAATTTCAGATAGCCGATGGGTTTCTCCTTTGGTTATAGTACCTAAAAAGAATGGTAAATGGAGAGTATGCATTGATTACAGGGAATTGAACAAAGCAACTTTGAAGGATCACTTTTCTTTGCCTTTTATTGATCAGGTATTAGATACATTAGCAGGTAAAAAGTACTTTTCATTTTTGGATGGTTTTAGTGGCTATAATCAAATTCAGGTAGCACCTGAAGATCAAGATAAGACCACATTTACTTGTCCATGGGGAAATTTTGCCTACCGAGTGCTTCCTTTTGGGTTATGTAATGAACCAGCAACATTCCAAAGAGCAGTACTAGGAATTTTTTCCGATCTAATCCATGATTGTGTAGAGGTTTATATGGATGATTTTACAGTTTATGGTAATTCATTTGAAGAGGCATTAGAAAATTTGGAAAAAGTTCTTATAAGATGTAAAGAAACAAACCTTTCATTAAGCCATGAAAATGCTTTATGATGTTTACTGAAGGGATTGTTTTAGGACATCATATTTCAGGAGATGGGATTAAGGTTGATAGATCAAAAGTTGAAGTCATCTCCAAGTTGCCTATTCCAAATTGTTAAAGAGATGTTAGAAGTTTTCTAGGATTTACTGGTTACTATAGAAGATTTATAGAAAACTTCACTAAAATTGCATCTCCACTCTTCAAATTGCTTACAAAGGACTGTGAATTCAAATGGGATCTCGATTGTCAATCGGCCTTGAAACTTTGAAATAAGAATATCCTACTCCTATCTTCGAGAGGACCAAACTAAAACTCCTTTCATATAACTACTACGCTTATATGTTTGCAAGAGTCATGGTTAGTCAAAAAGATTTATGAATTCTTTATGTTACTATTACACTCAAAGAAATTTAACTCCACAAAATAGTTGAATTACAACGTTGGATCTAAAAAAAGAGCGCTTTGAAGCGTTTTCATGCAATTAATAACTTTAGACATTACATAACAGGATATGAAACTTTTATTCATACTGACCATTCTGCAATTAGATATTTAATGAACAAACCTGTTACTAATGGTAGAGTGACAAGATGGATTTTACTTTTGCAAGAATTCAATATTACTGTGTTGGATAGACCAGGAAAATAGAATACAGTAGCTGATTTCTTGTCTAGAATTAAGAATACTAAAGAAGATTCTCCTGTAGAGGATAAGTTTCCTGATGAATACTTGTTTGCAGTAACTATTAAGACTCCTTGGTATGCAGATATTGCTAACTATTTGGTTATAGGGAAACTGCCTTCACATTTATTTCCAAGTGAAAAACGAAAAATTATTCAGGAGATTTCAAAATATTCATGGATTTCTAACGAATTGTTTAAAACAGGGCCAGATCTTGTGATCAGAAGATGTGTCAGGGAAGATGAAATGCCTGATATTCTTAAGGCATGTCATGATGAACCATGCGGCGGACACTTTGCGGACAAAAGGACGGCCTATAAAATCCTTTCCTTGGGATATTATTGGCCTTCTCCCTTCAAAGATGCAAAACAATATGTCAAAAGGTGTGATAGCTGCCAAAGAGTAGGGAAACCTACCCTTTCAAATGAAATGCCATTGCAAACACAGGTACTCATTGAACCCTTTGAAAAATGGGCTTTAGATTTCACTGGACCTATTAATCCACCATCTAAGCAAAAGAAGTATATATTGGTTTGCACTGATTATGTTACTAAATGGGTAGAAGCTAAAGCATTAGTATCTGCTACTGAAAATTCAGTTGTTCATTTTCTTTATGAGGATATTTTTACTCGCTTTTGTGTTCCAAGAGAAATTGTAACAGATCAGGGGAGCCAATTCACATCAAATTTGGTGGAGAAGTTGATGGAAGAATACAAAATCAAGCACAGAAGATCTACTCCTTACCATCCACAAGCAAATGGTCAAGTGGAGTCCACAAACAAAGTTCTTGAAAGTATCATCACCAAAACTGCTCATCTACATAGAAGAGATTGGGCAGAAAGGCTTCCAGAAGCCTTGTGGGCCTACAGAACTACATGGAGGAATACAACAGGACATTCTCCCTATGAACTTGTTTATGGGAAAGAAGTCTTTCTCCCCATTGAGTTCCAAGTCAAGACCTTTAAGATAGCAGTTCAGTTGGGGATGGACTTATCAGAAGCCCAAAAGCATAGAATGGAGCAGTTGAATGAGCTAGATGAGATCAGACAAGAAGCAATTTTAAGAACTGATCTAGTTCAATATAAAAGAGCTAAATGGCATGACAAGTACATCAAAGAGAAGAAGTTTCAAGAAGGAGATTGGGAATTGTTATTTGATTCCAAGTTTAAAGATTTTCAAGGAAAATTTCAGACTCATTGGCTTGGGCCATATGAGATTGACAAGATCTTTAGCAATGGAGCTGTAAGAATCAAGACCATTGATGAGTTTCAAACTCCTCTTATTGTGAATGGCCATAGATTGAAAGTTTATCATAAGCCACTCTCTAAAAAGAGGATTTGTCAAAAATTTCAAGAAAAACTAGACCAAATGGGTAATAAGAATTTCTTCTTTCCATCAAACTAGCTTTTGCTCTTTTCAAATAAAAAAATTAAATAAATAAAAATTGTATAAGTTCTGAAACCAACTTCAATCTTTGTACTTTATACAAGAAATATAGGTGAAAACTTTATCAATTAAATTTACACTCTATGTTTTCCAAAAAAAAAAATCTCTCTTTTATTTCACAAGTCTTGTGACCACCCACTCCATTCCATCCCACTTCATTCCATTTCATTTCACTTCATTTCACTCCATTCCATTTCATTTTATCTGTTTCATTCCATTTCATCAATAAAAATCTTTTTCACGACCATTTCCATCTGGTCATTTTTCATCTGTTCATCTCCATCCATCCAAATAATAGCTGTGTCAGTTTCCGCAGCTGACATCTGTTTCCGCAACTGACTCCAGTTTCCGCAGCGAGAAGCAGATTCCGCAACTACAACTCTGTTTTCAAAAGAATGTACAGCCAAATGTTATTTCCATAATCATGAAATAAAATTCAGGTGAGAGGATAAAAAATGAAGACCTGGAGCATTCAAGACACAAATGAAGAGCAATTAGTTGAAGACCAAGGGAAAAGGCAAAGATTCCAAAGGTATGAACAAAATTTATTTCAAATAGCATTGAAAAACACATTTTTATATAGTTCTGAACCATGAGCTCTATCCATTATGTGCAATGATTATATTGACAATTCCGTAACCTTTCACGATCTCCATATCATCCTCTCGCATTCATTCTCAAACGGTTCCATCATTAAACCCCCGATTTTCACTCATGTTCCAATATTCCACCGGTGACAATGAGACGTATTTGATTTGACCACGGACTCTTACAGCCGCATAAATCCATAACCGTTGTTGAAACGTGCTCATATTTATTATGCAGCCACCAAAATTCAAAACGCTACCGGATGTGTTATACTCTGTTAATCTCTCTGTCGTGCTCTCTGTTGTGCTCACGAAGACCCCTCTCTGTTCTGTTCACTCCATTCCACTCTCTATTACGTTATAATCTGTATACCCACTCTCTGACATTTACCCACAGTCATTGTGCTCATCTCTGTGCATTCAACCGTTCTGTTTCCATTAAAACCTCACGCAGGCAAATTTGTGAAGAGAAGAAAGAAAAAAATGGGTAAATTGCTAAGAGCAGAGCCGGAAGGACCTAAGTTTATAGAGGGATATCCGCAAGTAAAGGAGATATTGAAGAAAGCAAATTGGCTACGGTTTATCCAGAAATTCAGAGGTTATCATAAAGAAGTGACGAAGGCATTCGCAAGGTCGTTTAATGGCTTGGAAGCAGAGATTGGAGACCTTAAGTTTGCGGTCAATGAAGCATCTATAGCAACATCCACGAAACTTCTTCAGGAGGGTGAGCGTTGGTTTAAAAATAAAAGCATCAGTGATGAAGCATGGAGAACAATCTTACGAAACCAAGGTATGGACATAACTGTTTTTAAAAGAGGAATTCCTATGCATGCATTGAAAGAGGAATGGGCTACTTTACTGCTAGTTGTTCAGAAATTCATTACATGTGAAGGCCGTTTTGGGTCCATGTATATGTACCATACCAGGTTATTGATGAATTTTCTAGATAATCAAACTCTCAATCTCCCATATTTTCTATTCAATAGTTTGAAGAAAATGTCCATGACTGTTCAGAAGCATTTAGGAGATGTAGAACCCCATCTATATCACCACGGCCTTGTAAAAATTTTGATTGAAAAGGAGTTAAAGGAAAAGAAAGACACATGGGAACAATTTCTGGTTAGAAATTTATTTGAGGAACCTCAGGAAATTCCTGAAGGTAGCACAACAAGAAGGAGTAGAAGAAAAAGAATAAATGATGAAACCCAAATTACTCCTACTCAAGAAATTCCTGAAGGTAGCACAGCAAGAAGAAGTAGGAGAAAAATAACAATTGATGAAATTCAAAATACTCCTACTACTACAATTGAAAGAACTAATAGGGAAGAGAGACTCTCAAAGAGAAAGAAGAAAGAAATCAAGGGTAAGAAGCCAATAACACCAAAAGAGAGAAAAACTATTGAAGCTATACATAAAACCCCTTCTTCTGAAGAAGAAGATCATCAAGTGTTATCTGAAAGATTAGTTTATCTTCAAAAACAGTCATCTATGCCCAAGAAGACAGAGAAAGGAAAACAAAAACAAAAGGATAGTGCACCACAGCGTGTGAGAAGAAGCAGCAGATTTAAGGGGAAATTGAGGAAAACGCAAATTAAGGGTCCTCACTTCATTGATTTGGGAGAGGAGACATCTGAACAGTCCCCAGCTGACCATAGTCCATCTCAGTCAGTTAGTGAACCTGGTTCATTTCATTCCCAGTCAGACATTGAACATACTCCATCCTATTCTCAGCAAGATGTTGATGTAAGCCCTTCTCAACCAGATTTTGAAAATAACTCTCCTTCACGGCATTTTGGGGACAACCCAATAAAAATGACACCTGAAATAGACCCCAAGCAGCAGGAAGTATATGACTATATAGAATCTTTGGAAAAGGCAGCTACAGGTCCCAGTACTTCGTCCATCCAGCCTCACACAGTACAAGATGATTTAGTCCAATCACTAAAACAGGAAGTCTTTGAGCTAGAGCTTTTAAATCGACACATCAAAAATGAAAATGAGACATTGAAAGAACAAGGCAAACTGGACAAAATCATCCATGATAATACCATGCTACATCTGGGAATATGGAAGAAGAAGAACAAGAAATTGAAAAGGAAATGCCAGAAGTTGAGCAGAGCACTGGTTAATATCAAATTTAGGTGCTTAATGAAGAAACCCAGAATGTTGGCAGCACCAAGGAAGAGGAGGAGAGGATTAGACGTGCTGGTTGAAGTGTCAAGGCATATGAACTGAGGAAGGAATATCAAAATTTTGGTTGCATGAGGACATGCAACACCTTCACAGTGGGGGTATGTTGAGTCTCAATTCTGCATCTTTTCCATACACTTTTCTATACCTTTTTCACTCACCTGAACCTCCCAAGTTGTCAATATCATTGTATATTAATTGAAAAAGAGCATCTAACATGGTTTTTAACTATATTTTTGTGTCTGCTGTTTGATTTAGATTTTGTTCATTTAGCTGCAGAATCTTGCCACTGCAAAATGCAATCCTCTGCCACGAGTTTAGAAACTTATGTTAGGTGTCTACAAGGAAAAATAGCCACATGGACAAGCTTTCCCAAGATTTGTAATGGTCCCATTGGTTCGAGTAAACCCACTGCAGTTTTCGCACAAAGGCGTCCACAATGAAGCTGAACGTATCTTACTATCGTGACTGCTTGTGTCATTGAAGGTCCATATGGCTATTTAAGCTGTGGATATGTGTTTAGTGATTCATACTCATGTTTTAATTCAAGCATCCACTCCTCATAGATTTACTTTCAACACTACATCCTAGATCCGTGGACGTAATGGTCTACGTGTTCTCCACCAGCATAAACTTTAGGAGACAGTTATATTTCTTTTGTTATATATAATGCGTTTGCATACGCATATAGAGTTAGTCTCGATTAGTCTCTGTTATCTTTTATTAGTCTGCTCTGTAATGTAATTACGCTGCCTTTGAGCTGTAATACTACCTTACTGTTATGACTTCATTTTAATATAAGAAGACTCTGTTTTCCAACGTAATTCGTACTTGAAGATTGTTGCCAAGGCTGGTGTAGAGGGCCCCTGCTCAGCTGAGGTTGTGTGCATTAGTGTATAGTTCTTGTTTTATTTCTTTAAAGTTCATTGTGCCATAATCTTCACATGTTTATACACTGCATCTCTCATAGTATATATGTTTCATTTCTGTTTATAAACTTTTATGCTTTCCATTTGCTCTTGTCTTTCATGTTTTATGTTGTTAACCTCTACAGACAGTGTTCTTGTTGGTTATAGATAAGCCGACTCAAGGAATTTGCATATCTTTTTACTAATGACATGGAATCAATATTGTTCTGCTGTTAATTTATTTTTTTCTTAGTTTTTGTTTAATTCCGGTATTGCTTTGTTTATTTCAGTCTTGCACATTTGCTTCAGTAGTTAGATTTAGATATATTAAATTGCTCATGTCATTTTCAGTTACCTCCGAAAGCCACAGCTGGACTGATGGTGAGGGATTGTATTATAAAATGTGTAGTTTGATATTAGTTTCCTTTCTGCAAATTTAGATATATTAAACTGCTCATAACATCTTCAGTTGCCTCCGAAAGCCACAGCTGGACTGATGGTGAGGGATTGTATTATGAAATGTGTAGTTTAGTATTAGTTTCCTTTCTGTAAATTTAGACATATTAAACTGCTCATAACATCTTCAGTTGCCTCCGAAAGCCACAGCTGGACTGATGGTGAGGGATTGTATTATAAAATGTGTAGTTTGGTATTAGTTTCATTTCTACAAATTTATATATATTAAATTGTGCATGACATCTTCAGTTACCTCTGAAAGCCACAGCTGGACTGATGGTGAGGGATTGAATTATGAAAGTATGGTTTGATATTAGTTTACTTTCTACAAGTTAGATATCAGCTACTCAAGTTGTTTATGGTTACTTCCGAAAATCATAGCTGGACTAATGATGAGGGATCAGAAGACAAGTTGATGTAAATTGATTTAGATTTACTTTATTGCAACTTTTGGATTTCTTTCAGCATAATTTATTTTGTGTTTAGACAACAGCAAGAATAGTTTGGTTTCATGCTCACTAGTTCACTGTTTTGATTTATTAGATTAGCAGCACCTTTATATTTCAGCAGCATATTTTCATTTCCTTTCAATTTTTGTCATTGTAATTTTCAAATTCCTTTTTAAGTTTCAAGTTGGTAAATCATTATATAGGATATCACTTCCTTGAACAAACATAACCATACTTGTTTTTATTTTAGAATTTCCATTTCATCTTAGAAAACCAAAAACGACAAAAAGTTAAGAGATAGGTTATCTTGCACATATAGTGCGCTGCACTTCATCAGCTTACGAATCCCGGATTGACAAATTAAATGCAGCAATTTAGGACACACTAAATTGACCAAAAATTTTTGCGCCGTTGCCGGGGAAGTGTAAATAGGTAGCCAATTTCTTAAAAAAAAAAAACAAAATCATAAAAGAAGGGAAAACTTGATAACATTTTTTAAGTATGCTCTCCTCTTGCACCTAGTGTGATCTGGAGGATCAGAAAAGAGAGTTATTGGTTCAGTAATTTCTTAAGTATGCTCTCTTATTGCACCTAGTGTGACCTGGAAGATCAGAAAGAGAATTATTAGCCCAA